>JAPSGF010000014.1:8877469-9133379 GCA_035772895.1 Perdix hodgsoniae | reverse complement strand
CCCCTTTGTCTCTGGTCCGGAGTTTCCCTCCCTCCTCTCTCTTTCTCTCTCCCCCTTCCCCCCCTGCCTCGGTGCGGAGCGCACTAACGCGGTGTGTCCCTCGCTACGACCCGTCCGAGCCGCTGCGCCGACGCGGTGCAGCCCAGCCCGCGCGCCGCCCGCCGCTCTTTACGCGTCGCCGTCAGCAGGACCTGCGGGCGTCCGCAACGGCGCCTGAGCGGGGAGCGCCGCGGAGATCCCGGCGGAGCCCCGTCGATCCCTCTCACGTCCTGCTGCCCCTCGTGCCCTACGTTCCCCTATCGAGAAACGCAGTGAAGTTTTACCTCAGGCGCTGAGGGAGTCACCTGTGCCCTATAACCGTCCGGCCGGGCGCAGGGAGCTAAGCGGCTCCGACCCACTGCGCCTGAGCCGCGACGCGCTCGAGCCCCGTAGGACCCGCCCACTGCGACCATCCGCGCTTCTGATTGGAGGATGCGGAGTCGGTCCTGGCGCTGCCTGCGCTTCAATTGGGCGAAGCCGGGAGGGGGCGGGGCAGGCAAGCCCGCTGGGGGCGGAGCTCCGGGCGCCGAGCGCGGGCGCTGCGCTGCGGGCTGTTTGGGGCGGCGGGCGCCGCGTGCGTCTGCTTCGTGTTGTTTCGTTTTGTTTCGCTTGCAAGTTTGGCCGGTTTTTTTTGTGTGTTTTTTTTAATTTTCAATCTTTGAGTATGACTCGCATTCTGCCCTTACGTTTAGCTTGTTTAATTTTAACGAAACCGACCTTTTTTGTCTTTGAGCCTCCTTTTAGCCGCATCCTGCCCCGGTCTGTTTGCTGATGTTCACTGAGCTGCGCCCTACGTAGCGCCGAAAGACCGACGTGGCTTTTCCTCGCCCGTCTCCCGTCACTCCAATTAGGCATTTCCATAAATAAGCACTTCTGTATTGAATGGGACAAACTTGAGCTGGTGCTCGGCTCCAGAACCTCACTGCCCCACATCCCACCCAGGCAGCCGTTCCGGCACGCCGCGATGGAGGCACCGCCCCCCAACCCGCCATGTGGAGATGTAAATTGACACCATTGAGAAAAGGAAAGGCGGCCGCGCCGAGCAGGGCGATGATCCGTTCGTACCCGTAACGGAGCGCGAGGCAAGATGTCATCAGTTTAAAGCGCTGTGAGAAAAACCAAGGGCAGGTATTAAGTAAGTTCTACTGATAAAGATACTATGGCAGAAATGCGAGGATGGGCGCGGAGTCTTCATCAGCTGAGGGTTTAAAGGTAGCTTAAATGACGCGTTTTATGTGCAGCCACTCCCGTGTTTAACCAAGAGGGTGAGCCAAGTCTCTGGTACACTCCTTTCCCGGTTTTATTTTTTTTTTTTTCCTCTAAACAATTCACACTCTCATTTAAATTTAATGTCGGTTTGGCTCCACAGAAATGATGGAGGAGCTGTCTCTCTCCACGCTGCTCTCAGAAAATAGAAACAAACCAGATCCTCGAATCACTCGCCATATTCTCACCCTATCTTCATTTAGCCTCTCTCCATAAAGGAATCATTCAAGAGGAATTATATTCCCTTGGAATGAATAGTTCATTTTCCTATGCATGCTTTGGCCTATTGCATAGCACAATGATGCAAAATAGGATACCCGTCTTCCTGTGGGCCCTCCTGCCCAGCTTTCTCTCATCCTAATGCACAAATTCCTGTGACGTTAGCTACTTCATTTCTTTTAACTAGCAGATGCTGGAGGAGAGATGGAGAAGAGCTACTGGCTGTGTGTACAGAAAACATCCCGACTGTCACTAACGACTTGGAGAAACAGGAGTCTCAGAGACCTTAATGAAAACTCCAGTTTCAGGCTGCTTCATGCTACAGTTACTGGATGCCATCTCAGCTGTATATTATTTGGTGAAAACACGTTTGGAATGTCTGAAAGTTTCTTTGCAAAAGTTAGGAACAGATACTTTCAGGAAGCCTGTTCAAGTGGCTGTGCCAAATCAGATGAAAGACCACTCCAGCTACACAATCCTTCACCATTAGCGAACACCCACATTAAAACCAGGACAAGTATGTACTCCTCTGTTTATCTTTCCGAGTGTCCTATCACTTGCAGTATGGGTTGTTCTAAGACATATCTGTATTTGAGAGCAGCTTTGTAACGCATTTGTTGAGGTAGCAGGCAGGTTTCCTGTGTAGTGGGTACACTTTCTGAGGTGTTCGCATCGCTTGTATTTGCATCCTTCCAAACCCAGCACTGAAAGCTGTTACTGATCTGCTGCTGATCTGAACGGACATGGTGACAACAAAATCACATTTCTTTGCGGACACTGAGGATTCCAGTGATGTTACCAACAGCAGTGATTTTTAGAAGGAATGGTTAACACACCATGCACAGGATTTATCTTGTGAGATTGGGCAGGCTGCAGCCCTGGGTAACACAAATAAGGACTATGTGTTTATGACCGCCAGACAAGCCTGGAGCCCACTGAAAGCTGAACATGCAGAGCTGTCTTCATCCTCCTGAAATGAAACTTCCTTCAGAAAGGAGCATTAGCTCTTAATAAGCTCCAAATGTTATAGAATCTAAACAAGATGCTGTTGCTTACTTGGAAGTGTGCAGTCTAGGTGAACTATCTACTTCAGATCCCCCTTCTTAACTGGTTTCTGGTACACACTTATCCCTTCTGTGCTCTCATTTCTGCTGATTTGTGAAGATGCCTGAAAATGCAGATTTGTGCAGTAGGAATCTGGATTGAAAGCAGTGCTATTAATGGTAAACTGCAAATATATTTAGTAACAAAGCCTGATAAAAGTATATAGTGAACACATCAAGTAGTTAATTTCTACTTGAGTAACTTGCTTTTAGGGTATATTTTAGCAAAACTCAAATACAATTAATGCAGGAAATAACTTTAGTAAACTGACACAATTTCACTAAAGTTTCTAAGTATGTAAGAAAAACTTTGAACATGTTTTGCATTTAAAACTGATTAAAACTATTAAGATGAAATTCACATCATTCTTAATTGTGTAGCCCCTTATGATTTAAGAGTTCTCTAAGTGGTTTGTTTACATTTCTTATTACAAAGTGTCAGTTTCAGGTTTATTTTTCAGATATAAGTATTTATATTAAAAATCTACGTACTGGATTCTAAAAGAAATCAGTGAGGTTATGCAGGTTGATTTGTTAGCTATGTGAATGGAAGAAAATATACACAAAGTCATGAATTAAAACCTGACACTTTTCTTTGTTATACATCCATCCCAGAGGGGACAATTTCCTGCTATGATGATCAGTGACAGGCAGTGTAAGCACTAAGGAAGATACCTTAATTTCCCAGTGGATGTACATCTGAATACACATGGCTTTTTCTGTGTTCAACTCTTCGAGGAAACAGAAGAGGATTTGTCTCCTTTACAAAGGAAAAAGTATTGCTGCTTTGAATCACTGTAGAAAAATAAAACTTTTTATATCTAAATGAAGTGCTACAGCAGGTGTATCAGTGACTGTTATGGTCAACCTCAATGGATTTAGAAGAGAAAGATTTAAGACATCAGACTTTAAAAGGGAAAAACAGTTTTATTTCATGCAGTTTACAATAGGCTAGTGTTATGAAAAGGAGGTTAAAAAAATACCCACACACATTTTTAATTGTATCTTTGTTTTAAAAATGATGGCTAACTATACCAACTTCAAATGTCTTGGGAAGCCCTAGCAGATTTTTTGTCCAGGGAAACTCCCTGGATTCAATTTTTTGTCCTTGTCTGTGCTAAGAGTTCTGGCTAATGCAAAGGCATTAAAACCAAATCAAAACTCAAACTTTGCTGCAGTAAGAACACTTCAGAGATAACGAATTGGCACAAAATAAAGTGTTATTGCTAATCCACTATCCAGGAAATTACATGTTGCAAGTATGGCCACTTGGATATTAACACAAACAGCTGATGCACAACTAACTGTGAGACAGGTGCTTTAAAACCAGCAAAACCAACCTGCTGAATTGGGTATGTGGGCCTAGGCAGACTGTAGGAAATAGATTCAGGGATTTTTTCACAGCTAGGCTCAGATGAGGCTCAGGACAGAAGCAGGCTGAAATAGTTGCCATTTGGTACTTGTTCAGTTTGGTGCTCTTGGTTCAGTTCCAAGCAGATAGGTTGGCAATGTTTTCTTTTTGACAGTGTCTTGGCACTTGCTTTTCTCCTAGCAAGAACGCGTGGGCCAACTTAAATTTGAGTAACGTTGTGCATGAGCTTTTGTAAAATCTTCAAAAGGAGCAAGAATCACATACACAGATATTTCAACTCTTACATTTCATATGGATTGATTGGGCCTGGACATCTCAACAGGTGTTAGGTTGGGTCAAACCCTAGGCTCAGCATTCCAAAGCAGGGAGAACTTGCAGAACCTTCTCCTGCCCCAGCCATCCCCAAAGGATCAAAATAACTCTCAATAAATTGTTTTAATTATAGTAATTATTTATACACAACATCCTGAAGAGAACCCTGGAAAGAACCTAGAAGGCTCTGTTTGCAGCAGTATTTATTTACTGAACTTTCCAGAAGTTCATACCTTGGTAGATCTTACAACAGTGAAGGACAGCTAAGTTGCAATGAAATATTCAGCATCAATTTCCTGGCACAGAATCTTCCTCAAAGTCTCTCTGTTGGCAGTTCTGTTCACAACAGCTGTTAGATTTCAACATGGGCAATAATAAAGTGGTGGGCAAATGTGCTGTCATCTCTACTGTACTCCTTACCAAGCTGGATACTGAAATTCCAAACAAGATATGAATGCAATTATATCTGCAATTGGTTATATCTGCAATTTCTAAAAATGATTTTAGAGTCTGAGTTAGAAAAACAAACTAGCTGCTTTTTAGAAGTTATTTATGTCTCTAGAACCTCAAATTAGCCCTGGACAATATTTTAGCCCTTAGGATTTCTGCAGTGAAAATGAAGAGAGTTCCTTCTTTTACACAAACTGAACAATAAAATAAGACCTATTTAGCCCTTTAAAGCCTCAGTCCATTAAGAAGCCTTTAAAGACAGCTCCTGATTGTTGTGAGCCAAAAGAAAGAAAAATTATATTACACTGAGTCCAGGCAGCTTTCTACATTTTTTTTTTTAAACTGAATATTCATCCTATTTTAAGAATCAGTAATCCTACTCACAAACCCAGGTAAAATCCTGAGATTGTCCTTAAAGCTGCAAATAACTGCAGTCTAAAATATAGTGAAGCAAACAGACAGCTTCCTGTATATATCTCAAAATGGCTGTGTTAGGAAAGACACTTCACCAGAGACCCCTGGAAGTTTTAATCCCACTGTCCTGAGATAACAAGTACTGCTAAGTACAGATACTGCAAAGCAAAATCCCATCTCTGTTTCAAAGACCCCAACTTTCAGGGTTGATTGAGGAAGTTAATTTGAAAAACTCGACAGAGATTGTTGATGCTGAGAGAGAGTTTAAAATAGGAGAACGACACTTTCTTGTTTTACTGCATTTTAAGTGAACAAAATGTCAAGTTTCGTCTCCAGACTCTCTTTTTTCCCTTGGCCTGGATCCCAAAGAAAAGCCCAGTTCTTAGCAGTTCTCCCAGTACGTCTCAAGGAACATATTCCAGCATACATGAACAACTGGACAACACACATTATAATACATTTCCTAGATAACTGCATTCACTCACACATTTCTGCATTCTAAGCTCATTTTTATAATACTAATGAAACAATAATTTGTAAATGATATGAGTTTGTTACTGCTCAAAAAGAGACTGAAACTTCCAGCAACCTCAACAGATGTTCACGGAATGTTCTGCAGTGTTCTGTTCTGAGAAATAGTTTTCTGAAAATATCACCATCCCACTCAACAGACCTGCTCCCTGAGCAAGTGCATTTTCTTTTGTTTAATCTGTTAGAATTTATTTCTTTTTTCTCCTAAAAAAAAAAAAGTCCCACTCTCAGAGAAAGAGGAGTTTGAATCAAGTCCTGGTATCTCCAGGAAATAATCCCATTTCTCATCAGTCATAACTGCACAGAAACACTGCTGGAAATGGGGCTATGCAACCATATGCCAGAATAAAATCAGAAGAGAAAAAGCTGGATGGGTATCTTGAGCTCGGTTTCTTCAAGAATGTTTTACTAATGCTTAGATGGGAAGATGAAACAGTTCCCAGGAACTGCTATCACGACAAGAAGCCTAGTGAATTTGAAAAAACAAAACCAACAACATTTTCCAAATGTTCCAAGTATATCATTCTGAAGACTGAAAGTTCAGTAGGCGACCGGGCCTGTGACACACGTTTCTGTGGGATAACAAACTGCAGTTATCCACAATCCTCAGAAACCCCACAGTAAGTAAGAGAAAATTCCAGGTAAACTTTTGCTAAAAAATCTATTTCACACGTACTGTGGGACCTGCTGAGTCAGACCATACTTTTGGACAGTTCCATTCACAACTTTGCAGCCTCAGAATGCAGATCATTGCAGATAAACTCTGATTCAGTTGCTGCCTGAAGAAATGCAAAAGTGTTTGACATAAAAATCAGTCATCTCCAATATTAAAAAACAGCCTGTTTCCTAACTTAAATAAATGAATGTATTAAGTATAGACTTCTTGGTTATTCAACACAAAGTCCATCAAGCAATGAAAGTCTCTGAGAAATTCCTCTAAAAAATTCACTACGACCTACTGGAGTGGCCTCCTTCTCCATGAGCAACACGCAAAACCACTGCCCTGAATATTCATAGAGTGAAAGTGTGGGAAGCTAAACCTTTCACAGAACTTACATTTTCATGAGAGGTTACCTCAAGTAACTGTATGTTTTGGTATCTCTCCCTACTTTCTTCCTTCATCAATCTCGCCATGCTCAAAACCCTAAATCCTGACTTGGAATACTGGTTTAATGTAAAGAGAGAGAAGCTGGAAAAATCCAGAGCTCACCTCACGCTTGTTTTTCAGAATAGCTTTTCAAATACAACCCCTCAGCATCAGTTTTACATAGTCATGAGCAGCTGGCTTAAGTGAATGCTCCCCAAAGGACAGAAAAGAAACAAAGGACGCCGGTTTAAACGAAGTCGTTCATAACCTCATCCTGCAAGATGTTAAATTGTGAAGCAATTGTTGAAAAAGGTGATGTAGATTGGACTCTAATGCAAAAAAAAAAAAAAAAAAAGCCCCTTTCTGTAGCTAACTGGACTTGAAATTACAAGAGTCAAATAAAAACCTTCTTTAAGGATTGATTCTTAATGCCTTGAAAAAGGCGCATGATTGCACTTCCATCTATCTGAAAGCCTCAGATGTTCACAAAAAAATCAACAACAGCAAGAACAGGAAAGTAGATAGTTCAGGTGTTCTCAAGCAATAGCACATATAAAATAATTTATAAGGTACCTGCCTTTTTTTTTTCTTTTTTTCCTTAAAATCTCCATGAGGTATCGGAAACAAAGTGCAAAATGATTAACCACCATTTTCCCCAAATTTGCTACAACAGGGATACAATGTAAACTGGAGAGCAGGTAATCTCAACATAAAAGCATGTTTTAAAACTGAAAAAAATCCAGTGAAAAAACATACTTAGGAAAAAAAACCCAACCCTTTTCCGTACTCTGAGTTTGTTCGACTGGCTCAGTTTGTTACTTATGCTTTGCTGCTGCCATTCTTGAAGATCTCACCTTGCGAAATAAAATGCTCTGTCTTTTGAGGGTTAAATAAGAGACAATGGAAGTGCAGATTTAGAAGGATTATTACGCAGATATTTTGGGCATTAGAATACACGTGCACCAATGCCACATTGCTCTGTAAAGCTCGTCAAGAAAACCTGGTCAGCTGCAATTCCATGAGCTGGAGAGCTCAGAGAATATGGTGGAGTCATGCTGTTTAAAAACACAGTGACTACTGCAGCAGAGGAAATGCTTTAATATGTAGATAACACAGACAATAGTTAGGCTTATTTTCAGATACACAAGATAATCTGTTACTATTTAGGGGAACCTTGGGTGCTAAATTTAAGCTGATAAAATATGGGTGCCTAAAAAAGTATAAAAGTATAAACATTTTCCCCTACACAATTACATGTTTAGTAAATTCAATTCATTTTGAACATCTTTAAAAAAGACAAACATTGTATGTATTGTTGTGGAGGGGCCAGCAGCTTTCAGTGCAGACCACGTCCAAGTGGCAAAATGCATTACAAACCCTTTCAAGCATTAGATGCATGGACAAAACGTTTAGTTCACTGTTTAACCAGCTTAGTAGAAATGTTTTTGTTTTTGTTTTTGTTTTTTTACAAATTCTGCCAAACTTTTCTCAATGTATAGTAAGTCTTTTTTGGTTGTTTTTGTTTTCTTTTTTTTTTTTTTTTTAGAAAAAAAAGGGTAGGCCTTAGGTGCTTGATAATCAGGCATTCACGTAAAGGATTACCTAGAGTATACGCATAAATCCTGAAGTCACTGAGAATTAAAACAAATGTCTTTAGAATTCAAAACAGTTTTACGACTTTTTGAAACTCCCTTCCACTGCTTTCAGCTCCATGTGTCAATGTAGCTGAATTTTATACTGTCAATATCATTAAGTGTTTTGAAGACATGAAAGATTTTTCTCAAAACATAGTGTGCTAAAAAGCTCCAGTCTTGTGTATTAGCCTTCATCCAGGACACAAATCAATCAAGCTGAACCAGATGTTTTCAAAGTGTTCTTTAACTGCATAGTTGCAACAGTACAGAAATGGTTATCTTGAATGTCTGTTTTTTCAATATTTCAAGAAGTTTCAATTGCACAAGCTTGTGTTCATGCTCAAGGTTGATTTTTACCCCAGTCACAGAGACAGGGATCTAGGACCAGCCAGCCCAATTTCTATAACCTCCAGCTCTTGAAAAATCTCTACCATAATCCACTGTTATCAATACTTACAGGAATTTTAGAAGTACAAGCACAGATATGAATACTAACATCTCAAAAGAAACAAAATTTTCTGTTGTTCATCTTAAGTGAATTTCGATTCCCCTTCCAAACATCTGTCTAAGACTGGAGCGTGACTTTTACAGGAGGAGACTGTTTGTCAGAAGGAACATCAAGAATGACTCAGACGAAGGCCATTTTCTCTGAGTATAGTCTTCCCTTTGGGTATTAACGTACGCTATAAACCCAGTCAATATATACAAACCTTCCTTTAAAGAAAACCTTTGTTGTATAACTTTTTACGTGCTAGTTTCAGTTGATCTCCTAGGCTGTTCTTACCTAATAGAATATGTTGCAGTGCCATAAGGAATGTGCAGTGTGAGACAGTCAGCTGGGGCTGTCACTGATGCTGTCACTGATTCTGAAACAATATAGGCCCAAATATTTGCATTTGTGGGCTGTAACGTGTGAGTGTGTGTGTGTGTAGCACCAATTGCATTGTCTTTTAAATGTTTACAATTATTAGTAGGAAAATCTCTGCTAACTGATCAACATTGGGTCATCCAGCACCAAGCATTAAGTGCTACATGTCTCAGAGGAAAATATGAGTGCGTGGTTATTTCTTTTCAGATGGCCAGTGTTGGATAGCCCATAAGAGAGTACAACCATGCACTACAACCAAAACTTAAAACACACTCCCACACCACCTATTCCCATTAAGTAATCTTACAATGCATTAAGCCAGTTGACACCGGCTCATAGGCAAAAATGGTTGAACCCAGATCAACAGAAAATTGTCTAAATCAGATTTTTTTTCTTTTGCAGTCAAGCCTCTTCAATGTGACAACTCACTGCATCTTGGAATAAACAAGAAAAAACTTCACCCTTCAATACTGCCTTCACATCCTGGATCCTCGTTCTTGCAAAATCTGAAAGAGGCAAATAAAAACTCTGTAAATGAAAATCCATACAGTGTCATTCCTAAAGAATGGAGGACAAAGAACAACATAATGACCACTTCAAATAACTGATATCAGTTTAAGAAGCTGGTTCAAGGACCTTCCTGAAACCTGTGTTTAAGATTGAAAAAAAAAGAAAGATTAATACATACCATATTTACTGTCAGACATTGTGCAGGCACACGTACATCACTACTAGTAACAGAGTCTGATTAATATAGTCAAAGCTTAAGGGTTGGGAGATGTAAGAAGTAAGCCATTTCAGTCTCACCATTGTTCTAAATTTAC
Organism: Perdix hodgsoniae; assembly: GCA_035772895.1. Taxonomy (NCBI): domain Eukaryota; kingdom Metazoa; phylum Chordata; class Aves; order Galliformes; family Phasianidae; genus Perdix; species Perdix hodgsoniae. The sequence continues at coordinate 9,123,260 of JAPSGF010000014.1, read as the reverse complement.
TTAGGTTCTGTATGGTAAATTAACTCAGATACTTTATTGAAAACGAGGATGTAATCTTAACTTTTTGCCACTGTAAAAAAACGTCCTTAACTCTTGAAAGTTTCAGCTGCAAACTGCATCCTCTGAAAACATGAATTAGCAATTCAAAATGTGCACAGTGGGTGAGATGATGCAGACAGCTTTCAAAGACCAAGAATATAAGTTGGCAAGAATCTAATCTACATTTGAAACAGATGTCCAGACTTGGTATTTTGCATGAACTACATGCAACCAACTAGATTTCTTCACAGATATTTACTATGCTGTTCAGAAATACAAAGCTCATCAGTTGGACTGACCAGCTATAGGAAAATAAATACTACTTTAGGACAACAATTTTTATATCTTTTTACATGAATATTGTTTGCTCCTGCAAGTTCTCACAAGTTGGGTAGGCATCCTAGGCCAAAGGAAAACTGCTTCTATAGAAACAGGACACTGCAATTCTCACACATTACTTTGTCCATCGTTATCCTTTGAATGGTCCAAGACAAGAAACTGAGAAGCACTGCAGCCTTTGACCTCATGAGCAGGAATGTATTTCTCACAAATTGCAGCTGTTACTACAGAACTGAGACTCCCATTACCATGAGTAAAATCATTATTTTTTTCCTAAAAGCAGTTGGTTTGTTTAATATTCACTTTAAAGGATATGTATTAAATATAGGAGCTGAAGTCCAACAGAAAAAAAAATCTGTCCTTGAAAACTCTGGGAAATGTTGTATATAACATCTAGCAACACAACGGTTATGTATCCCATTTGCACTTGACTATTATTTCTTTTCCATCTGTATTCAGATTCTCTTCAGCACCTCCAGTGAAGGATGGATCCACATTTTAGGACTGACTCCAGGCAACAACATTTCTCACATTGCTACTCCAACCTGAGTGTCAAACAGCAGTAACCAGGTCAGCTCTGAGCCTGCCTAGTTCCACAGAGGAGCCTTCAAGCAAACACAGAACCAGTCATGACTGAGATAAAAAAGCCTACTAAGTAAAGCTTCAAAAGTACTGAGCGCAAATATTTAACAGTGTTCATCTGAAAGTTAAACTATCTCTAATGATACATCATTTTCTCTTAATCCTTGTCTGTTTTCTAAGTACTGGGAATGGCTCTTGATTTCAAACACTGAAAGAAAGCAAAGGCACAGCATGGGAAACAGCATGGCTGTCTTCAATATATCATTTCTTTCTATGATGACTTTAATTTAATCTCATATTATAACAAATATCGTGCCAATAACTCGGTAACACATTCCAACCCAAACAATTCACAGAATCTGACAGCTTTGTGCCTGTTGGGTAAAAATTGGCAACCACTTATAACACAGCATGCCAATTCCATGCATGGTTTCAGATGAAGAAGTCTAGGTATTTGGTTTCTTTTAAATACTGTTTGAATGTTGACAATTGAGCATACCAGCCTCTATCAGTCATCAGGCCCAATATGTCTTTTTCACAGTGACTACAGTCATAGAACTATAGAATCGTTGGAGTTTTAAAAGATTCTAAAAGATCATTTAGTCCAATTCCCCAGTCAAGTGGGGTCTTGCCTGCTTTGCACAACTTCATGGGACATTTTTTTAAGACTAGAGTTCAGAAAGACTCTACCACCCCTCCTTCAGAGACAGTTGAACGTTAACTTCAAAATTAAAAAACAAATCATTTTTATTTTTTTAAATCCACTTTATCACTTGCTCACTGAAATCCCTGTGGTGTCTCACTTTGTGGTTACAAAATTCTGTTTCATTTCAAAGTAAGACAGTATTATTTAGGAAAACAGATGACAGTGCAGGATCTTTAATACATTTCCATGCAAAAAGATGTTTCTGATGGGCTCTGATACGTTTTAATGCAAACAGCCTATTTCAGGAGGAATAATTTACTGTGTACTAAACAAAAAGTATTTCACGCTGAATTGCAGGAAAGATACAAATGTGTTCTGCAAGGAAGAGACAGGCCTTGAAAACTGCTCAGCAGCTACTACAAAGACATTCAAAAGGGATTAGAAAGAGAAGATAATGTCATTGATACCTATCTGATGCACTGACCTGCATGCAGGCTTGAAGCCAAAAAAAAAAAAAAGGAAGCTGGGGAAATATATCAGGAGTTGATTGGATATATGCTTAATACTTAATCTCTTTCCCTTAGTACTTGCAGTCGATTGTAGCTAAGAACAATGTATTGGAACAGAAGCCATGGAGGAGCACATGGAGGATAATAGTCTGATGCAGCAATTCTAGCCAGTTAGGCCAAAAACATTGCTGAAACAAGCACCTGTGCAGTTAGAAAACATTACTGCATCTATTCATTTTGTGAACGTTTCCCATCTAAAGTACAACATCTGAGTTTGTTCTTTCCTTAAAAAATACTCTGACCTTTATTTAATAGAGTTAGAACTAGTTCCTGTAAACTTCAAGAACACATACAGTAAGATAAAGCTAAAGATATGGCTGTTCAACTTGGCACACTTTGTTGAGACAGTAAATCCAACATAAAGTAGAAAATTCCATCAGATCAGACAATATTTTAACATGCTTTGCTTCATGCTTTTCTGGTAACCCCTACTTTTACTAAAGAGAAAGCAGTTTCTGATCAGCAGGCTCTCAAGAGAGAGGTGCTCCATCCACCTCTGTTTAGCAGCTGGGTGAATGAAGATCTCTGTAGTCATGGCACAGTGATTTTGTCCAAAGAAGGAAAGAAATTTGAATTGAATTTGAATTTCAATTATCAAGAATTATACCGAAATTGGGCTTACTTACTAATTGCTCAAAGGATGACTGACTCCGTTCTGCAATCTCAATTTCCCCCTTTTCTTCTGAAAATAAGATGTTAATGAGATGGTGGCTATCTGGGCAATAATGCTGAGAGAAGACACCTCAACAACAGCAGAGGCAACTAACATTTGAAAATGGTTGTGGCAGATCTTCTAAACTGCTGGTAGCTAGGACTGAGAGGATATACCTGGAGCAGAAAGGTTTCATGCAAGAACATGACCTAAACATGCAGGAACATGAGCTAAACAGAGACTTGCACTGATAATTCTCCTTTGTCCTTACTCTTCAAATCTGACATGCTCAGAATTTTCCTGCTTTTCATGCTTCTATTCTGTTTTTCCTCCAGGTACTCTCAGGAATGCTGAATAAACTCAGTTTCTGAGGGCCTCAGTGTGACAGCTTCTGAGATAACTAGAATGCAAGACCTATTTCCTCCCACTCAGAATAGATCTGCTGCAGATGTAATAGCATCTTAAGAGACTTTCTGTCTCCTGGGTAGCTTAAGAATCCAGCATTCAATTCCATCAGAGGACCAATTTACTTTTTTTCAACAAAGCTTCAGATTTGATCCATTCCTTGCAGCCATTTTGTAAGAATAGGGTCTTTTGCCAAGCCCACCTCAGCAGCAGTTCCTGTTAGCATCAGGTAAGATAATAATCACAGTCAAAGAATGATTTGGGTTGGAAGAGACCTTACAGATCATCGAGTTACAACTAGCTGTAATGTATCTTCCTCCTCCTCTGTGCAAAAGCAGCATTTCAGAAACGCTGTTGTGCAACCTGTATGTCGTTCCAGCAGTGACTTGTTAAGCACCTCTATCTTTGATAAGACATCAAAGTACGGTGGAAAGGACCTAATCCATCTGTGGAGGGAGTTGTTTTGTGTGACAAAAATAACAGTACATTAAGATCACATCATCTGCTTGTATTTGCCAAGTCTTGATTCAAAAACATTTAGTTTCAAAATTAATTAAATTCAAAAAATTTAGTATTCAAAATTTGACTATGCTGTACTTCAGTTAAGTTTGTAAATGTATTGCCAGATCAGGTGTTCACTGAAAATTTAGTCTGCAAGTTTGTATCAGATGCCCCTACACATAAAAAGTAATTGACAGAAAAGATGTCAAAACCAATTGTGATCCTAGAGCATCGTCCCATACACATATATGAAGCACTTTTTCTCTTAGCATACCTTTAAAGGATATCATCATACTAGAGCTGATAACAGCCACATTCATTATTTTGTCAAAGAGCCAACATACAGAACAGGTATTCTGCTTCTGCTAACCATGCCACAACTATAATCACGAACTAATACACCACTAGGACCAGCCAAAGGATAGCACTACTGGGGACAGGAATCAGTGAGGGCAGAAAAGCATATGGGTAAAATCCTACGGCAGCCAGTGCTCACCATGACATTTACACTTAATCTGAGTCATTCATATCGTAATCCGTTTCTTCATCTTCACTCTGAGTGGCATGCAGCATGCAGCAAGTATAGAGAAAGGAAAGGAAAAGAAAAGATTGCAAGTGAGTCAGAGCTGCAACAAAGTACAGTCCACTTAGACTTGAAGCATTGGAGAATGGCAATAATTTACTTTTATTTGGGACCCCACTCTTCTTACGGAATCATGACAGCAGACAATTTCAAGCAGGAACACTATGGATTTCATGAAAATGTCCTTTCCCAAATGTCCAAAAGTCTGCAGACAGAAGTCAACAGCACCACGCAATATAATAACAGGGACCTTAAGTACACAGAAAATTTAAATGATCTGAAGTTGGTACCTTAGCTTCTCCACAGATGGGGAGGGATAGCACTTGAAAATCAAATTTTGGATGGAGATGTTATGAAGAGGCTTAAGTCATTACAGGTAAATAAACTGAAAGAGCAAAGTTCTTGTGGGAACACAGGCTATCTTACAGTAATGTCACATCTACCTGTAAAGACACTGAAACAATCTAAGTCAATGTCCCAAATGGGGTTAAATTCCCTCTCTCAGCCACACTAGAAGGCTGCAAAAGAGTCAACTACTGACAAGAACTAAGAAAAGTACCCCAAAGATATACACCCCAAGACTGGCATCCTGCTGCCTGTTACATGGTTTTGTTGGTCATTTTTGTTTTTTACTGCAATTTGACCAGCCATTTCTTCCCTAAAAATGCCAATGGCATTTTAGATCATGCTAAAATTACTACTCAGTGGAAAATATACACTACAGGACTGATCATTTTTGTACTTATTAACCACTAATGCTTCACAGCACAGCACATTTTCAATTATTTTTCTATATGTTACATCAACAAAACAATGTGTTACGCTTTGTACAAGCTAGAGGTTTACCAACATGTAGTTAAGTGAAGTATAGGTTTGAGAGGCAGTAAAGTTTGCATAGATCACTCACGGTGAGAGTGGTGGAATCACACATTTTGAGATTTTAATTGCTAATATTTCTCTGTTCCAACTTATCTATGCAAGCTGTTTTCCATCAAACATCTCTAAGAAGGCATGAGGTGACACTTGATTACACAGAGTATCAGAAAATGCTTCTTCTGTTTTGAAAGTTCACTACTGCTAATTAAAACTGAAGTGTCTGTCACAAAATATTACTTTTTTTTTTTTTCTTTCTCTAACCCAATATGTCGTAAAAGTAATAGTTAGGAAGACTTTCTCATAGTTTCTAAAAGTCAGCCTCAGGATGTGATCACCTCTACCCATATACATCACTGGATACCCTAATTTCAATCATATGAACTTCCTGAGGACCAACTCAGATGCTACTGAACAGATCACAGACGGAAATTTAAAGCTGGCTAAGCAAGGAACTACTGAGACGACAGCTCCCAGGGACCAGTCTGAATTTCTCAACAACACAGTTAGAAACCTCTCAACCAAAAAGGAATTCTGCCCCTCACACCCTGACAAAGCATCCACCGATAAGGTATCTAGCATAAAAATAAACAAAAAGGATTATTCAAGTATTGCCATTTATTGCTAGCAACAGCACAACTCTTCCAGGACAAAAGAAATCTGAAATGATGACCAAGAAGTATTTAAAAAGAGAAGTCTAAGATCTAGCATCTCTCAGAGCTACTAATTGTACAGCAGTTGAACCATGCCCTGCACAAGTTCATCTATTTGGGTTTTGACAATTCAGTTTGATGTATAATTTCTACTATGTGAAGGATGCAATGTAACTCTGGCAACTTCTGAAGTTCCCTGAGTACGTACCAGAAATTCTTACAAAGATCTACATCAGGTTCAAGAATTCCACTTTTCATTCCAGGCACATATCCCAGCCCTAAACTATTGCCACACTCCTCTTTTCTGACTCTTTAAGTTTTCCTGAAGCATTCTGACAAAAGCAGAACTTGATTATGTTAATCCCTTAGAACTCTCTGGAAGTTATATCTCAACAGAGACAAAATAGCAGAAATCAATAATTTCACTAAATATTGACAAATACAGCTTGGAGTACTTTACAAAAATGTCTCCATATATGTAGCAGCAAAACAAAGCTAAACAGCACAGAAAGTAGAGAGGTTCAGCCCATTTGGGGCCACAATGCCAAAGATCCAGATTGGTTTTCAGCATTATTTCAAGATTCATTTACCTTAAAGATGATTCTTGAAAAAGCAATCAGCAATGTTTTACCATCTCCCATTTAAAAACACCACATAAAAAGCTTTTAAGCCAGCTACAGAAGTACTCAGTTCATCTACAGTCACTTCCTCTTACAAAGCAACTGCACCATGATAGAAACATCTAATACACGCAGAATAAGGTGTGTTCATACATAACTCATTGCCTTCTTACTGCTCAGTTGCCTCTTTACATTTTTCCTTTGTACAAACTCTGAAAGACAATGGATGAAAATGCCTGGATATTGTGCCCACTGCAATCTTATAAAACCGGTTATAGAGAGGAAGGAGAGCTGGAGGGAAACATGTAAATAATAAGCTATCAAGCATATTCATTTTTTAATGTATTGCATCGTTTCTCAGAGATGCCATATTAAAATTCCCATTCTTGGTAGTAAGATTTCTTCAGTTGAACTCAAGCAAGAAGAACATTTCTCAACTGAGACACTGAAAGAATAAGGAATTATTCAAATACATAAGAAAATGAAATGCAGATTCTCAACTGTAAACAGTAAACATCTGTCAGTACTCAATAAACAGGACAGGCATCAGGAACAGTACAGATATTCCATTCACAGAAGCTATCTGGTGTAACAGATACTGCTGACTGTGCCATTTATGCTCTCCTGTACAATGAACAGAGAACCACTACTTCCTTGAAGGAGGGGAAAAAAAAGGCAAGTAAAGAATTGTCCAGAAGAAAGGTATGCCTTGCATTGATTAGCAAAGCCTATGCTTGCTGACTCTACCTCTTTTCTCCAGTATATAGTAACTTACCTTTGCTTTTTCACTGGGTTCACTGGTTGTGCCATAGGGAGTGTTATGCAATTCCTTTGAGACAACACACAGAAATTCAGCCTGATCTTCATTGCCATAGTTATAGGAAGAACCAATACTGACCAGCTGAAAGATGAAAGAAAATAAAAATCACTTGCATTACTATGTAAAACAAATCCCATAACTTTGCACTCCTCACTCTTCACACTGATGGCTGTGCCTGAAGCATAAGTCTCCATTTCAATGCAAATACATTTTGATGTTGACAAATACACTGACACTCTGATGGTAAGATAAACATAGCTTTTCTTTTTAAACATTTACAGAATTAATGGCTTACAATTATGATTTTATTGTCAAACAAAAGGCTACAGAGTTAGGCCAGAGGAAAAGCAGCCCATTCCCTGTTCCTGTTATTTAATGGAAACTTCGCATCCTCCAAAGTTAATTTTTACAAATTTGTATGTTGTGTCCTAACGCAGCACAATTTAGCACATAAATGGCTGCATGCAGGAAGCACTTTAGCCAGGAAGGATAACTACCACTTCACTAAGGATAACAGCACTTCTACTAAAACATCTTCTGAGTGAACAGCATTAAAATTTGTCCCTGATTGGAAAATAGCCAAATACAGCATGTTGGGATGCTACGATTAATGTCTGAAATACATGTGTACTGCTGCAAGGAAGTGGTTCTAAGAAGGACTATAGGTGGAAGCAGTGTGTAATGAAATTACTTATAAGCTTCTACAAGTCTTGATATTAAATGGTAAATTACAATTTACCGAGAACGAAGGAGATGCTAATCATCAATATTACCTCATACACAACATATTTATCAAATGGCATAAGTTTCATATACCTTGTCTTACCTTACACACAGTACACCTGCCTAACGCTAGAAGCTTTACACAGCCTGCCTTTCCCAGACAGAATCAATTCTGATGAAGCTGGTTCATTTTTTTAAAAAAGATTTATTTCAAAGCCATGACGAGGTAACGTGTGGTGCTAATAATTACTGACACAGATCAAGCACCTAAAAATCAAACTATTTCATAAACACTGTATCTAAATGCCATTACCAAAACTATATTGCATCTAACTGCCAAACCACCACAGACATGTAATAAGGCTGCCCTATCCCTCAGACTCTATTATATCATTAAATCATCTTGGTAATAGCTCCACAGAAAAGGCTGTGAATGTTTTTTTAGATGAACAACATCTGAAAAACTGTGGTTATTTGTCTAAAAACAAATGTATCTCCATCAGTCTGGCAGAGCACCAGAGAGAGTAAGACTTCCTACAGTAGGGAAGATGAAACCAAGGTGAAATCTTGGTCCAGAATCTGTGCTTAAGGCATGACTCCCCTAATGAAAGTGAAAGGCAGACCATGGTTAAAAGCAGCTTCCATCTCAGGAGAAATTTTAGTGAGAGAGAGGAGATAGATATTCAGATGTTCCAGCACTCTGGTAAGACAGCCAAGCGAGAGCATCTACAGATTGACAAAGCCAGAGTCCACAAGAGCATCAGACTGCATCTGCAGAATGAAACAACTTGCCAGGCCTAGGCAACAACAAAGTTTTTAGACCCTGATGGTATTACAGCATGCCTAATATCAGGTGTATGTCCCTCTACCAGGCTTGGCTTCTACTCCTTCTATGTTCCGCTAAGAGCTACAGCAAGGCTGTTTTTTCAAGGCCTCTCTTTTAAAGGAGGGGAAAGGAAGGACAACTGAAAGCCATTCTCTTTCCCACTGCAAACAGAACTGCAGGCAAGTTGAACTGCCATGTAGTCAGAGTATGCACAAGACTCAGAAACATGCTGGTATTTGATAGCCTCACAGCAGTCTGGCCATCAGTGTTGTAAAAGATTTGAACAGTACAGAACTGGCAGTCAAAATTCAGTACTCTCAAACTAAACTTACTTTACCTACACTGTTTGGGTGCTATGACCAGAAGTCCTTCCTCTCCTTCTCTCTCCTGACTCCTATGATTACTTCTGACAATATATGTGGTCAGTAACAAACACAGGCTGATCAAAAAATAGTGTGATCAATACACTTTTTCACTAAAGCATTTAATGAAGTTAGAAACTCCAAGCCTCTTTAGAAGCACCAATACACCCTCATTAGAATCCAAGGGCACCATTTACCTGGAGAGGTTAAGTCACACTCTTCTGTCTGCACCAGGTTATATTTTTGTGAGATAGAATCATAAAATCCCTAAAGTTGCCTAGTTGCCCCAAATGGACTAAGAAAGTACACTGAAAAGCTGAAAAGATAACTCAGACCTTCTTCATAAATACAATTTGTTGACCCTTGTTCTTATCAGCAAAAAAAAATCATGAAAAGATCTTTAGGAAAAAAAACAAACTGTTCAGTTGGCTCTAAGCCTGCTGAAGTAGTACAGGGTTTGGTCTATGCATTATGTATCAATTAAGAACTATATAATACAAATAGGACAATTACCTCAATTATTCTTGAATCTTAAACAGTACGTTCAACTCATTTGCAGATCAGAACACATTCAAAAAGCTGGGTACATGTTTAAATAAAGCCATAAATAATTAACTTGTTATGAAGAAAAATGAATAATATTTAAATATATGATTTCATCAGCATGTCATCAATTTTTCTTTAAGCAACATGGCAAGAACTTGATACCAGATAAGCTATGATAACAGCTGAAATGATCCCATCAGAAGAAAAAAATACTACTTTACTCATTGACACACAACATTAATAAATGATCTCTCTGACAGACATGATAAAAGATGCAAACATCACCCAAATCCTCAGTCCTGATTCAACTTGGCTGGCAGTTCCTCAGTTGACAGCTACTTAAATTCCCACCAATGCTTCATAATTCAAATTAGATGACCTTTTACACATGACTGACTGCTCATTAACTAGTTGGACAATATTGAAGTTGTTCACTGCAATAGGTATAGATGTTATTTTGCCGTTATTAAATAGCCAGTGCATTTCAAGACAAAGTTTGTTTCGAAGCATTAAAGACAAGTGCTTCAAAACTCCAGTGTGCTATACTCCTACAAACAGTTCCTTGTGTCTTCAACTAATACTTGTTTTCTTCTTTCTTCAAACTCTCCACGACATGAACGTATGAATAATGTCATGGTGTCTATACTCCACACATCCGTAGCAATACATCATATTTCTTACTCAGTTCTGGAAAGTCTGCACACCTACTGCATTAATTCCATATTCCAAAAGTTACCTGTGCAACTCTAAGAAATAGGTAATGCTCAGTACCTTAAAAGTAGATTCCTGAATATAGCCAGGCAGCAGTCCAGGTCTGAAATCAAGAACTGCAAGGCCACGTAATAGGCAAGATTCTGCTCATAACTCACTTCACTGTCATACTTATGATGTTATACTAATCTTTTAGACTAATCTTTTAGACTGCCTAACATATATATCTATCTATCAAGGAACAGAAAAAGTACTCCAAGGATTTCACTGATGAAAAATTCTGCAGAACACCAGGTCCTCAGATCAATTCATGTAAGACTCTGAAAAAGCACAGCTATGTAGAAGAGCTGGGATCTGCCTCCAGCACTACTGGCTAGCAAAACAAATCCCTCCCAAACTCCGGAACACTGGGAAGTAGCACAGCGATTAAAAAAGCAGTGACTTGAGAATAAGGGGAGCGGGAAGGATGAGACAGCCTAAAAAGTAAATGAGGCACCGTCACTATTCATTAGGTTCTCAAAAAGCTTTCCCAAGGGGAAAAAAAAAGGAAGAAAAAAAAAAGAAAAAAAAACAAACCAAAAAGATCCCAAGATATTCCTTCTTCCCAACACAAGCTTTAAAACAAACTGCTGGTTTTCCTTGTCACTCCGTGTTTATTATTTCTGAAAAAACATGTTATTTATTGTTCCAGTTTGAATATATTTTATCCGCCTAATAACAAGTCACATTTGGAGTTACCACAAATAAGAGGACTTGGAACTCAAAAGGTAACTCATTATCATGCAGATGAAATATAGTTGGCTTGGAAGAATGATTAACACAGAAAAGTATGTCCCTGTCTGAAATCAGCAAATTCAAAGCTGTTATTTACAAGGCTCCCGATATTCGAATTGCACAACTTTTACCTAACAAGTACAGGTCAAAAGCAGTTAACTTTGGAGGAAGATTTGAGGGAAAAAAATTACCTACTGAGAAGATAAGAATTCTTCTTGAGAAAAACCTTCATTTAACTCAAGTCTGAATAAACATTTGTTTGTTTAAAACGAAACAAACAAAAAAACCACCAAAAAGCAAACAAACAAACAAAAAGAACCCAATATGAACACTGATAATGTGCAATGAAAGACTGTGAATATAAATAAAAGCCAGTCACAAACACATACAAACTGCTACGTGTTGTACACCCAGGAATAAAGTGGAATTATTTGAAAGCAGCAGAAACGCAAGGAGGCCAAGCATATCAGTGTGAGGGCAAAAGGAACAGCGTGACACACCTCACTGCAGCATTTCTGGAAGCATCTCTCTTCCCCTTTCACTTCCCGTGACACTATCAGCAGATACTCTGACTGCTGGGCCCGGCCACAGCCATACTGGGAACCTATACTGACAAGCTGAAATAACCAATCAGAGCAAAACACAAAAAGAAACCTTTGTAAAGCTGCAGCACATACCATTATCCAAATCATACAAATAACAGATGAACTCAAATGTGTAGGCAATATTTACCTGTCCCTAGAACAGGCCACAATTTCAGTTTTAACTTACTAAAAAGTAATGGAAGCAGTCGCAAAACCATCTGTAATTTCATGGGAAGTTAAAAGAGTTACTGATTAAAAAACAGAAAACTCCTCATGTCGTTGTGGTGTAACCAACCGTACCAAAAAAACAAAGCAAAGTCTGGTGTACTATGAAAATGAGAGCATCATTTTCCTGCCATTCATTCCAAATGCAGAAAGTAACATGGATGTAATACTGGAAGGTGTCATGTAAAGTGATATATCCAGCCTGGGAATGAAAAGGCTTCATCTTGTTCAGGAGCTGTTAAACAAAATACAGCTAAGGAAACATATAAAGTCAACTAGAGGGGGGGAAAAAAAAGAGTTGAGCATTTCAAAATGGCTTCAGAAGAGTTGATTTACAGAACACCAAAGCAAAGAACTGTTGTGTAAAAAATTGTCTCGTTCTCATTAATGTCAATACTGTGAACTGCCCTTGTGGTATTCAAATGTCTGAAAATTCACAGGTTTATAACAACCTCAGCAGAATTTCACAATTCATTACAAAAAAATATTGTATCTTAATACATGGCAATTCCTTACCCATTCAATTCAAAGGGAAGGAAAGGGCACTTGAGAAAGATGAGAGCTCTCAATTGAGCGTGAGGAACTAGCCACTAACTGCCTGCTCACAGTGAGCAGAAGATCACCACTGATGAGAACATTCATGACCATTAAGTTTATTTTTATCCTCTTATGCTCTGTGAATACCTTTGAAGGCAGCAGATAAATGCTGTCTTTTTCATACAGTGAACCTATTGAAGATGGTGTTATGGTGACAGACTCGGGTTACATTAAATATTAAAATTTACATGACTGATATGCTGCTGCTGCCTAGAGCCTTTGTAAGCAGCAGTTCTGTACGGCCCAAAGTCTCTCATTATGCAGTAATGCCCAAGTGTTCGTTTTCTGATTGCCTGAAGATGTAATGATGGAAGCTAAAAATAATCTACAGACTAACACATTAAAAATCACCGAAGTGGGGCAGCACAATTATTAGGGGTTGTTTTTGGAATTCAGCTGATATATAATTGTAGATTTCTAGCACTGCTCATTTATGCTCTTTGGAAAAGGCATCAGTGCATCCTCATAAGTGCACCAGAAGTTTAACGCTTTCCGCTCCTATTTAATGATCACATCCAATTGTATTTTAAGAGGATTTTTTTAAACATTAAGGGAAAAAATATTCTTTATCAATGTCAGCCACTAAAACGCATTACATTGGGTGCAGAACACAAGGACTCTCAACCCTCAGGCATTTCTCCTTTGAGAAAGCTGATGATCTCTATTCCACCAATGATACCTATGGAGTGTGGCAGGTGCCATCCCAAAGACTGTTTCCAAAGGAAGCTGAGCAATGGATGTTTATTTAGAAAAAAAACACAAAACTGTTACAGTGTGTTTAAATCCTAATAATATAACTGCTTGGACTATACAAAGTATTGCAATTATGTTCTAAGTGAAAGATGCCCACTAAAAGCAGGTCTGCAATAGAACCAAAGGAGAGAATGGCATGGGTTGAAGTAAGGAGAAACTGAATTATTATTCAGTCAGGGAACCCACAGCTTCTGTGGCTGTCTACCTCAAGCTGTGTGCCTGAGAGAGAGCAATGTGGGGGAGAAGCAAAGTAGGAAGAAAACTGGATGAAACAAGGATGTAACGTTCAAGAAAACCACTACAATTTTCTCAAAATGTGAATTCTAGAAGAAATTACAATGGTTCTTTCTGCAGCTGCACTGCCAAAACATTAATATTTCAAAATACAATATTCCCAAAGAATGTAGGATTTTAAGACAGCTAAAAGATATAGCAGCAATTAATCTGTTATAAGAATATCTATTTTTTTAAGTGAAAGACAGTTTCCTGTGACAAAGAAGAATGTCTGAAAAACATTATTGATGCACTGGTCAAAAACTAGTCCCATGGATTTAGTAAGAGCTTTTTTCACTGATTTAATACTGAGTTTCTGGCATGTCAAATGGATCTTCCAATACTTGAGCTGGAGAACCGAAGAAGAAGCTTTCTCTGTGCTGGTTTAGTTTATTTGATAATGGCTTTGTCCATGATATAAGAGATTTGCACATTTTATAGAATACAAACAAAACATTCTTTTTTGAGGTTTGTGCACTGCAGTCTTAAAATGATCTTTTGTTGTGTTATTCAGGGGAGACTGCATGGGATAAAAAGTTTGTTTATTCCAATCTCTCCTACAGTTGGCACCAGACACTGAAAAACATGGTGGCTGAGCACCTGTGTCTTACACCAGAGTTATTGTTCCAGCACAGCCTAGATATTTTGGTAGCTTAGGAATGTGAACATTGAAGAGACTATCTATTTGGTTTATTCAGAGATATTATCAAAAATAACAGAAAAATCTTTTCATTTTACTTTGTATTCTTCGCTGTACACACAATACTACTTTTATGCAAAGCAAAGAAGGAAAACAAGTAGCTCCCACCTATCCAGCCTCACAGCTGCAGAGATTTAAGTTGTTTATCAGCCCTTTATCTGAAGAACCACTGTTTGGATCTGACAAACATTTATCTCCCAAGCCCATCTCTTCTACCAAGAACTCTTTATATCTGATCTACCATTTCTAGAAACTTTAATTTTTTTTTTTCGCTTTATTCACCATCCAAACGTCGCTGTGCAGACCCCACAGAGTTACATTTCAAACATGATGTACATGTTTTTATTGAAAGTCAGATCCATTTCACTGTTGGAGAGCATTTCTGTTCTCCGACAAATAAGAATACAAACACAAAACTTCAATTTAACCGGGCATCTTTTTATCAATCCAATTCCAGTTAACGAGTGCACTTAAAAAGATGCATATAATTGACTTTCTATTTCTCTCACACATAACTACATTTTCAGAAGACTCTATAATTACATCCTATATATTTTTGTTACCTGTTCAAATTTCCAACCATCAGACATTGTGGAGACCATTTGAGTGAGTTCCTCTTCCTGGCACTGCAGCACCCTGTACACGTGTTTGACTGGCACCTTTAGAAAGAAATATAAGACGCTCAATACAGCATGGAATTCACTGTCTTTGTGCATTTTCTCCTTTATTCTCTATATTTAGAAAGCAACAGGTTGGGGTTTGGTTGAACTCTCATCTGTTCAGGATCACCTTGTAGCAGATTCGGTGCTTCATGAATGCTTCAGGGACTGACAGTGCTACATACAAGTTGGAATAGACCATAAATAGCTGAGCTTCCTCTGCTGTTCCATGTGTAGCAAACCATATCATTTAAAATCAAGGCAGATATTCTGCTTATAAGGAATGTCTTATGTCTCATGATCAAAAAACATCTCTACTTCCCTGCAAAACTTTCCCCTACAGAACAATGAATAACTGGGACCACATCAGGTGAAACCATGTAGGAAATACTGTGAGATAAACTCAGGTATCCCATGGCCCACCTTCAATAGAAGTTGGGCAATAATAAGTTTGTAATGTCTCTGTGAAGACATCATCATGGAAGGCCAGAGAAGATTGTTAAAGAATAGTCACAAACTTGAATATTTTCTTTACCCAATTATTTCAATGTCACATTCACTTTTATGAAGAAACTGACTTGGCAAAATCTTTACAACTGCAGAACACCACAAGTACAGAAGATAATTTTACTACAAAAGATTAAGTTGAGAGCTAAATAACATCTGCACATATGCTGTACAAACATGCAACTACAGCAGTTTTAGACAATCTCACCATTGTCCAAGTATGTAAATATATATGAAAAAATTGTTTTTTTTTTCTGAAATAACTACTTCCAAACTTATTTTGATAATGAAATTCTACCACTACCAGTCAGTTTTTGAACAACTGAATGTGTTTTATTTTTTTAACAAAAACCAGAACCCTTTGGCTGTTCTAAATATACTGAAGGTAGCTACTGAAGACTTAGAAGATTATTCTTTGGGTACTAATGGCTCCAGTTTGGCCAATAAGGGGGACAGACACCCAGTATCTTACTGGGAAAATGAACAGTTAAGGGGAAAAAAAAAAAGAAACAGAACCACCCCATACTTGATACAGAACAAACAATGAAAAGCACACTGAAAAATGGCCTTACCTGTGAGATTTTGCTGTCTCTTTCTCTTATTTTGTCCTTTACCAGTTTTATTAGTGATGTGATATTGTAGAATTCAGCCTCTTCCAGTACACCTAGAATGAGAACATTTTTTGAAAAGACTGTGCAACCAAATGCTCAAGGTCAAAACCACCAACCAGTTCCTGATATCATTTTCTACACAGCTATGGAAAACAATTCATTTTGCCCCAGGATTGGTAAAGGAAGCAACTCTGACTCTGAGTTCAGTTCTCAAAGTTGAGCTCATTCTGGAAAACTGCCCTAAAAACAAACTGAAGAAAGCTGATGCCGTTTCACATACAGAAACAAAAGGAGTACAAATGCTATTCTACAGGAATTTAAAGGACCACCATAGCTCAGGTCCTGCCTTGTGCTGGAATAGCAAAGGAAAATATAAATACTCCTACTGAAAAGCTCGATAAGTACCAGTGTGCAAAAAATTGCTCTACCTGCCACTTGAGATCTTAGCCCTCAAACAACACCTTACAGATTTTGGCTGCAGTAGCATATTACCAACTGCAACCACTCACATGTTAAAGTCTTATCTGTTCCCCACACAAACTGTGTGTTTAACAGCACAGATTTAAGCTATAATCCAAATTATTTCCTGCTAATATGGTTAGATCCCATTTCTCTTCAATCAATTTCTTGAATACCTTATCAACACAGCTTTAACACTAAAACAGTCATCCTCCATTAGGGTAAAAGTGATATGAAGGCCAGGAAGGGAGAAGCTGGGGGCAGAAATTACTTTTTGCCATGTTCCACCCATCTGAACATCCCCAGACATCACATGTACTTTGCTTTATATCTTCTAACACTCGTTTGACAGGCGGTATTCATTTGCTTGAAGAAGACTAAAAACTATTTCACAGAGTCACAGATGATGATGATAAGAGGCATCTCCCTTCATAGCTGTGTTTCTGAGGATGGGAGCAGTGACACCAAAATCACTCAAAATGCTCTAACAGCATACAGTAACTGTACAATACCAATCAGCTTTGCCTGCAACAGATTGAAATGCTGCACTAACATTCATCATCTACTTCTAAGTTATTTTTGTTGACTTTCAAAACAGTAAAAATAACGACAACGTGACAAGAGATCAAGAGATTTAGTAACATCCTACCTTCCTCAGCTAGGTCCTTGTTAATAACCAGCTTCCCATGTCTGAGATAGTTCAGCACTGGCCCAAAGTAGGTCGGGTCTCTGTCTATTAAATAGGCACCTGTTTCATCCTATATTAGAAACAAAGAAAGAAAGAAAGAGACAAGACAGCTAAAAAAGCACAATTATTTGAATGTCCAAGCAGGAATTGCAAGCTAATACTCAGCTTGGTATCTGAATAGCAAGCAGGTACTCAGACATAGCCACCTCACTTCAAGCCAGGTTTGTTTTAGGCATTAAATGAAATTTAGCAATGTAGTTGTAATTATATCTGATCAGTTCCTCAACTCAAATTGTGTAACAGACAACTTCTTTTGGATGACCAATCGCCCCCACCCCTTGTTACCGATTATAAAAACATCTGAGCATTGGTGCTATGGGTGAACACTGAAAACTAAGGTTAAAAACAACACAGGAAGTACTATTTTGGTTGAAATCCTGAAGTCTCAGAACAAAGGCTACATTACAGTGAGGTTCAAATACCAGCTATCTTTTTTCATCAACATTTTGATCTAAAATCTTTTGTTTCTGCCTTAGCTCAGAGGTACAAATACTCACAGGGTACTGAGAACTGCCATGTACCAAGTAAGTGTTGTATGTGCATCTTCTAAAAAACAAAAAAAAAGGTAGGCTGAAAATGCAGCTCCTGCCTCCCTCCTGCAAACAAAGGCAGACAGCACCTCCAACTGATGCTCAGCTTAGCAAATTGAACATTGGATTTCGTAGAGCGTTCGGGAACATTTCCTGCACAGTTGATACCCTTGACAAAGAATCAAAGGAATAAAACTTTTATTTCCTTTAAAATTCAGTTTGTGTGAACAGTTGTGAGCAATGCAGTATTGATATACTTTGACGGCCAGATGTCTGAACTGGAGGAGCTTGATAACAGGATTGCTTAGCAGATATGCCATCCCTTTCTGTCAACAGATCACTACAAATATTAGTTCTTTAGTACTTAAATTTTTCCTTCAATATGTATGTCTGATAAATGTTGATAAGTACGTAAAGGGAGGTGGGAGGCAAATGGATGAGTTCAGGCTCTTCATGGTGGTGCACAGTGACAGTACAAGAAGCAATGCCCTAAAACATGAACACAGGAAGTTCCATACTAACATGCAGAAGAACGTCTTTATGGTAAGGATGGTGGAGCACTGGACCAGGCTGCCCAAAGGGGTTGGCAGTTTCTTTCTACGGACATATCCATGACCCAACTGGATGCCTACCTGTGCAACCTGCTGGAGGGGCCCTGCTTTAGCACGGCAGGTGGACTTGATGACTTCTTAAGGTCCCTTCCAACCCCTGCAGTGATCTCCTACAAATATGTCCTGTAGAGCTGAGATTGAGCCCCTAAAAACTTTTCACAATTTATTACTATTGGTATTTTAGTATATTACAAGAATTATCACAAACTATCAGTACCAACAGTCCAACAGTCCCAGCTAAATCTGAATCATTTTCCTCCAAAACTATATTTGTTCTACCTGAAAAAATCCTACAGACCCAAATCCTTGCATTTGGAAATTCATGCTGATACATAAAGGTTTGATGATTACACTGCAATACCTACAACCTCTCTCTACTTAACATTTCTTAAAAGTCCTTTAATTGCCTCACTGGAAATGAATGTGGATTTATTTTCAGGCACACGGATTTCTTTTCTGGAAGGAAGCACTTGTCTCATCAGTGTCAGCAGAAAGCTAGACCACAGCCTGAATTAAAATACATATATTACAAACTAATTCCCCACTTCCCCACAAGAAAGCACCGTTACTTGAGAGGAACTAAGTGAGGGTATGGTATAATTTAAATAAAATGATCTCTAACCCTATTTAACATCGTTCCCAAGAATTGCATGAACACACAAATTGAATCGTTAGGAATCTGTGCCCAGCTCAGTACCTCCACTGAGGTCAAAACAAGGCTGATGACTTCTCAAATATTTTCCCGAATGGACGCTGTCAGAAACCACAGGATCAAACTCTCTGCTCAACACTTTGAGCTCCAACGTGTTTATCTAGAACACTGACATCATTTACATGCACCGAGTGAGCAGAATTTCTGCTAACAGCAGGAATATGCACAATTATATTTGGCACGAAGGCAGGACTTAGAAACAGCTGCCTCCCTGACCCTCCTGTGGTATTTAGATCTCCATCTGCATGCCCTCAACATACCTCTTCTCTAACTACGTGACCTAAAACATTGGAAAACAGTTGACTGCCAGTGCTAACCCAAACTACATCAATATCACAACACGCTCGCCTAAGCGACTAACCAGAAATATACTGGCAAAATAAAGTTCATCTTAACTATAACTTAGAATAATGACTATAATTAAGATGCTTTTCTTGCACTGATTATTTAGTGCTGACAGCTAAAGATGTGCTGCCAAGAAGATTTTGATTCATCTAAAACATCCAGTGCTTGCTTCCTTCCTTAACTGTCTATCTCAGTACTATTATACTTTACTTGAGAAAGGCTTTAAAAATCAACCACGAATACAGTTGCCAAAATCTTTTTAGGAAAAGTTGACAATCTTCTCACTTAGGGAGAAGTTTAATGAATGATAGAAGAGCTTATAAAAGATAAACTGGTATACTGGGAAGATGTTGAAATCAGGAAATGCCACGCTGTAAAACACCGCAAACATGAAGGAAGTTAAACAAGGATGAGAAGGTAAGCAAGACCGCTTGTCCATTTTTACATACTCACCAATGAACCACAATTTAAACACTTCTGAAAACAAATCCTATTCCGAACATTGGATATGACCACTACCACTCATTTGCTGAGATGAATCTCAAATAGGCTTAAACACAGTGACACTTATCACACCTGGAGACATGAAGAGAGAGGAACAACACATCCTTTTATCACATTCTTTCTTTCAACGTCAGTTTTGCCATAGGGAACACCGAGGCCAATCTTCCTTCTGCTGCAACCAGAAGCACACCCGACAGCAGCCCGCAGGCTGCCAAGCCTCGCTCTGCCTTAGAACCTGCAGGTGGTTGGAAGGCAAACACGCTGCCTTTGCAAAAGCCTTTTCAGTAAAAATGAAGGAGGTGTTATGATGCATGTAGTTAACTAACAAACAAAAATGTTGGTGTGCAAACCACGACAGAGGCAACCAGTCCCTGGGTATGCAGCTGGCATAAATGAAATATAATCTATGGACTATTTCAGTTTTCCATTCTCATTTCTAGTAAACTCGTAGAGTCAACACGTAACCCCTCACTGTAGCAACACGGCTGATGTAAGCCTTATGCCTTGTGAGTTTAGGCAGAAGCACCTTGACTGCTCATTTGTGAGTTTGCTTAAAGATCCATTCTCTTCGGGAATGAGCATTTCTTATGGTCTCATCCTCTAAAGTCACTGAAGTGTATCGCAGACAAACTCCCCATACAGCAGATAGCATGACGTACTGCTAAAGCTGCATTTCTCATAGTTCCTTCTAACAGCAGGCTCTCAGTTTTGATTACTGCCTTACCGGCTCACCACTTAGGCTTCTCCCTGCCCCACCTATCCCTGCGTTCCCATCTGGAGGCCAAGACAAGTCTGTCCAGGATGGGTGGAACAGCCACCAGCCTACAGACGAGCCCACATCCTCATTCTCCTACACTGACGTTTGTGAAGTTCAAAATGAGGGGTTTGGAGCCTTTGTGATCTTCAGGAAGAAAACACAACAGGATCAAACCCAGGGAATCCTGGGTCAAAGATTGGTTCCAGTGCTCCAAAGGTTGAAAGGCCATTATTAGCTATGCCGTGGAGGAACTGCTGTTCTACAAGTGCAAAATGGCACTGCATAGCTGCAATTGTTCACAATCTTTAGCATATGAGTAAGAAAAATGATCTTCAAAGACTACAACTTGGGACTGTAAAAAGGAAAACCATGAGGAAAAAACACACCTGGGCAATTTGATTTCAATTGCTATAGATATGGCAAAGGAGAAGAACCAGAGCCTGGGACAATAACACAGAAAACAACAAGGATTCTCTTGAAATATCTGTGCTCATTAGTTAAAAACATTTGACATCTTGCACCTAAATCAGAGAGACAATCTGTAGGTCTGCTATTGTATCAGGACAGTATGCTCACAAATGGGTGAGATGTCTGCAATATCTGCCTGCAATCAAGGGGAAAAATAAGGGAACTGCTCGGGTTATGGTTGTTGCTGACAGAGGGCATAGAATCTAAAGGTAGGTTCTGAACCAAACCCTTGGAAGACAGGCACTACTTGGTTAAGTAACATTAGGGACTCCGAAGACTTCTGCACTCATCCATCACTGTGGATTTTGCAGAAAACAGATTCTGAATGGATGAAGTGAAAATCAATGACTACAGTGCAGATGTTCAAGACAACGGAGCACAAAACTGACAAATGCACTGAAAAGACTGCAGTGAATGCTTAATCACTAAATATGTAGCTTTATGTACATCCAATTGAAGACAACTGGGTTCAAGAGCCCAGAGAATGCAACTCTGAATAAGATGACTTTTTCTAAACACAGAATTTCCCAAACAACTTTCCCTACACCTACAACCTGCACAATAATGTATTAAAGGTGATAGTATCTGCCACAGCTTCGATTAAATAAACCCACTAACATTTAGTCTTAAATACAAGATGCACTGAGCAAGCTCTGCATGAAACAGGCTTAGTTACGTCGGTATGGAAAGTGCACCTTAATGCCATATTCTCATCTTACATTTCAGTTCCACTGCAGGTCTGTCCCCATTTCACACCAAACAGCTGAAAGGCCCTCGCGTGGTTTCATGCCTCACTGCCGGACCTGGAATATGCAAGCGCTGTACAGACAGAAGGTTTAGATGATCATCTCCAAAAGGCTATTGAGATATCAGCGCTTTGGTGATAATGCTTGTGGAAGATGACTGATGGCACCAAGTGATGAAATGAAGAAAGCCAAATGCCTTAAATGGAAGTAAAGCAATCGATCTACAAATGCACCTATTATCCCTCTGAAGACTCAAGAGAACGCAAACAACATTTCTTCTTTTTTTTTTTTTTTTTTGCAGTGGATCAACTGGAAAAAGTCAGTGTAATTAAAGCACCTTAATTATTAAGTACACCTTATTTTTTATTTAAGAAACCTCAGAAGAAAGCTTCCCCATCTCCCAAGTCAAAGCAGCTTCTGAGCCATCAGCAAGCCACCCACTGCTCCTCATTTACTGAGGTCAGTTTAAGCCAAACCTCCCTAAACTGAACAAAGAAAACAAAAAGCCGCTCCTCACAATATCGCAACACCACACTGGAAGGTATTTTCCTTTCGTTAGCTCTGGAATGCTATTTAGAGTCTGCTCTGCATTTTTTCAAGCTTTTAAACATCCTTCATTAGGTGTGACAAAACGAGCAGACGCACTACCGGAATAAAAGTTTTTATATCAAACAACTCTTTGTTTTTCATCAGTTAGCTGTATATTGGAGGGCTATAAGCTGTCCCCTCTTTCTCCACAAATACCCAGTCCTGGGAGTCAGTTTTTGCCATTACACTCCCACATCTTGTCCAGCACTTCACGTGAATGCTTTACACACAGATTCAGTACAATCAGCAGTATTTTCCCTAATAAACACGAGTCCAAAGGAGCGCACGGATGCTCAGTATCACTCCATTCCCAGCCTGTACTGCCCAAGGGACTCTTTATTTGACGAATCTCCAAAACACAGAACCTTACACCCGGATAACAAAGCTTATTTTTCCTTGCTTACTGAATTCCAGGTTCACAGGGTTTTCCCTTACACTAAAAGCGGGGTGATCCAGGTTAGACGAGAGGAGGAAATCCTCCACCCAGAGCTGTGGGTGCCCCAACCCCAGAGGAGCCCAAGGCCACGGAGGAGCCGTGGGCAGCCCGTGGCAGGGCTGGGGCTGCGTGAGGTCCCTTCCACCCTAAGCTCTTTTAGGAACAGACGGAACAATTCGAAAAGGAAAAAAAAAAAAAAAGAAAGAAAGAAAAAAAAAACGCGATTTCGATCCGGTTCTTGAAATCGTACTGGAGAGCGATGACAGTGCAGAAACGGAACGGCATCGTTCTGCAGGCAGCCGCTCCATGGAAGCGCTAAGCTAAACCCGCTCAGCGCCGGCACGTAAACGAACGCTCAAACGACCCCGCGCAACCCGTGCGATGCTCAGCAGGCGGCCGGGCCACTCGAGAACGCACGGAGCTCGCGAGGCACGGGGCCCCGCTGCCCCGAGGGCCGAAGTTCCTCGACGCGCACGGACCGGCCGCCCCCCGCCCGCCGCCGTTCCCGCAGCGCCCCCCGCACAGCGCCGGCTGCCCCGCGGAGCACGGAGCGCCCGCGTGGCCGCTCCCTCACCTTGTCCGAGTCCAGGTCGGGGTCGGCCTGGCAGAGACGGAAGAGGAAGGACTTGGGGTCCCTGCACAGCGTCTGTCGGGTGGTCAGGAAGCAGGTGCCCCCCACGTTCAGCCGCACCCACTTGCCGGGCACGGCGCCGGGGGGCGGCGCCGAGCTGCACCGACGGCAGGGCCCGCCCGGGCCGAGGCCGCCGATGGGGGCGACCGGGAAATCGCAGTGGTTCTCCGCCGCCATCCTCGCCGCCGGAAGAGTCCGCCCCACCTACGGCTCGGCGGGCGCGCCTCCCCCGGAAGCGGCCACCTCGGCACGCCGCGCTTCCCGCGCGCCCGCCCGGCGAGGCCCGCGCGCTCCCGCCCGCCGGCACGCGGCTCTCGCGCTCTCTCTCCTGCTCGCGCTCCGTCGCCCCCGCTCCGCCCCGCCCTCGGAGCGCAGCGCCGCCCCGCCCCTTCCCATGACGCGGCGCCGCGGAAGGAGCAGGCGGAGGCCAGGACCCTACATGCCTTTATTACAGACTACCGAGCATAAGTGAAATCCATCATCCGGTCACTAGCTACACATCTACAGCACAGAGATCTGTCGAAAGGAGGATAAGCGGTTATTAAATTATGAGATATGATTAAATCATTGACCAATAGAAAATTTATATAATAAAGCCAGAAAAAAAGGTGTAAAATATAGTTTACAATAATTATTCACATTCCAGGCTGTACATCAATACATACAACACCATGGCCCCGAACATGAATTCAATCCAAATAATTCATATATTAGAATTTAAATAACACAGACTGAACTAGAGGCCAACAAAAGCCAGCAAATAACCTTAGAAGAATAAAAATACAAAAGTGTGTATCATATCATTGCATTATTTGCTTCTGTTCTCCTAAGTTCTTGAGGGAGGGGGGATTGTTTTGTGCGAGTTCTTGGGTTTGTTTTTTCCTTTATCTGTACATCACAGTTACAGCTACAAACCAGGTAGAGAATATTACACACAACTGACCGTCAACGACCTGAAGAACAGCTTAGTGTACAACTATCCAGACAGATTATGGTTCCTGGTTCCTATTCTTTTGTCAGATACAGTAATTACAAGTTCTGCCATAATTTAGAACAACCTCCACATCCAGAGTTAGCACATGGTTGTTGGCGGGAGCTTTGTCAGATCACAGCTGCCTGCAGTCCCTGCCCTGCCAACAGGCAGACCGAATCCTCAGGTGCTTATCGCTTCTCCGATTATTTGCTGTCTAAAAGTAATTTAAAGAGGAAACAAATTTCTGAATGTATCCATCTTAAATTGAAAACACGCCAATCTGGAACGGGGATCGATTAGTTTGTAAACTCATCAACTCAGGCAATTTGCGCCACGAAGCTTTGCACGAGCGCTTCCTTCCACTTCATCAATAAAATGTGTGCATAAAGCATCACAGGCATTCAGCAAAACTTCAGATATAAATATCACACCTATTCACGTAACTCCGTATAGCAGAAAGGATCATCAGAACCCACACACCATATCTTTAGGCAACTACCACCATGCAGGCCATCTTCTCAATAGAGTGCTGAAAACAATCTTTTTGTTTTTCTTTTTTTTTTTTTTGCCAAAGCGATATCAAGCATATTAAAGTAAGCACCTTGTCTTATGGAAGTGGATTAGAATTATCACATCTTTGATTCAACCTATAGAGATTCTTCTCCCCCCCCCCAGGATTAACTATAGCAGACACTTCACAAATAAATCAGACTAGAAAAATAAGTGGACCACAGTCCTATCTGATACTGATGTGTTCAGCATTAGCACTTGCAAATGAGATATTAATAACTGACATCAGCCTGTTCACAATGCCTCAACACCACAAGTGAAGCAAGTCTTTCATAATATGAATCCTTTTCCAAACCAGACATTAAGGCAATGGGAACAAAGCCATCTCTTAGTTTATCACAGCAGTGTCGAACTTTCTGTGATTGGGCTGGGAGCTGGACAGTTATGGAACTCAAGAATCCTTCCCAGAAGTAGTACTTCAGCTTGAAGCTCCACCCAACAGAAAAGAGGCTATGAACTCATCCCTGAAGTTCAAATCCCAAGCAAAACAGATTAAAACATTATTAACCAGTAGCTTCATAAATGGTCATTATTCAAAATGCAAGAGGCAGAACTGAGTTTTCTGTAAGTTTGTAAGAAGGATTCTGAAGCCTTCAAGTGTTCAGCAACCCATCTCTGTACTCTGAAAGACCCTGGATAAAGAGCAGAGAAATCACCCGGCTTATCTGCAGCTCTGACCAATCTCCTGTGCACCTTTCATTTCGTAAGCTCCCATGAAACACAGGAGTCATCCTTGAGACAAGATTTGAAACTACCCTGCTTCAGTATACATATCTAAAACAGGAACTGACCCTTCATTGTATGCAGCATATTCTGGTACATACATAAGTGAACAAACTGGTAAAGCACACTTCAGTCCCTATGGTTGCTTTTATCTTTCAAAACCACAGGTTTCACTTAAAAGCAGCGGCTGAGAAATCCTTGATTTGGAACACTGAAGTTCTAAGGGTAAGGATAGACGCGTTCAAGAGAGGCTCACAGTTTCCTGGTGTCAATGCTGTCCATCAGGAACACAAGAATGCAGACAGCCATCTTACAGACTAATTTTGCAGCTTAGTGATAACAGTATTTCTTTGGCTGAAAGGTAGGCAGGAATGATGGATACTGATAGAGGATTTTCAAGCTATGAAAAAGATAACTTTTTAAACAGCAAAATGGCTGCATGCCTGATTAGTACAGAAAACTTGTTGAAGCATTCCCAGATTTCCAACTAGTCAGCTAAAGTGAGAAGGCCAAGGGCAATCCCAATCTAGCTCTTACTGAAGCTGTGGATTTTGCTTAATTAGTAGAATAATTTTGCCAGACTTCTCATATGAGCTTCATCACAAAGAACAGAAGTGACACAATGAAGCTCCATCACTGCCAGACTCACTTGTTTGAAGTCTACATCTGTACGCTTAAATCCAAAGCTTTAGGGCTGTATCGAGTGGACCCAGGGCACAGCTGGAATTTGACAGCTGCAGAATGACTGCACACAACTGTAAATTCACAACAGCATCTTGCTTAAGATAGCTAATACAGGATTAATTACAGGCACAGATGGAAGGTATACTGTGCTATTCAAATTTCAGTAGCAAGGAGTGTGCTGTATGAGGCAAAATTCCTTACAGTGCAAATGGAACAGTTCTATTCTTCTCATCACAGCCATGTTTGCAGGACACCTTTGCTTCCTCACTGCCATGCACTGTAAGCTACTGATCTATTTCTGTCACACACACATATATGGCTGGCTAACAGAAGACAAGGATTTACCTCCTCTAAAAGAAGAGGCCACTGCACTCTCTCCTTGGAAAGCCTGAAGGATGCTGGAAGAACTGAATTGTCACCAAATTCAACCATGTAACATCATTTTTCGGTGGTTTTTTTTTTTCCTTTCCTCAAAAAAGATGAATAATTTCTCTTAATAAAAACCCTCTCAATTAAGTATTTTCTAAGAGTCTGATAAGCCGCTGCTTTTAAAACATTGCTTTTAGAACAGTAAAGCACATTTGTCTTTTTATCATTGCAGTGGAATATTTATTTGGTAGAAGGAAAAGCACATCCTAGAGACCTCAATATGCACAAAGATGGGATGTGGAGATGTTGAATAAATAGGTGTGATGTTTATACCACTTTCAAAACAAGGAAGGAATGCCTTTGTTCAGACCTATCAACCCTGCAAGGTTCAGGAACGCAGACATTGGAAATACCATTAGGGAAGTTGTTTTTAGCATATTAAGTCTTCGTAACATTACAGGAAATGTTTGACCACAAAAAAGCCTTTTACTGAAAAGGATAAAAGGAGATTGATATAAAAAACTCATTTTATAGATATGCCTCAAGTACCATATGTTTTTTCCCATTGTATCAACATTTTGTTATTTTTAAACCAGATTACAGTATGGATCTAATTTCTGAAAAACAACTGAGCAAAATAAAAGTTTAAAAGGTCTTAAATATTTGGCCAAGACTGAAAATAGGACTGTTTGTACACTTCATTATGCAATGAAACAAACAAAAATCAAATCAATTGTACAAAGCTTTCACACTTTCTTCTCTATCCAGGTAAATAGGTTGGCCCCACTAAAATGCACAAAACATGCACACCCTGTAAAGAAAGCTTCTAGCCCTCATCTCCCGGAAAGGAGAAAAACTACTTACTACTTCAATAGTAATGTTGTTTTTTCCCTCCATACTAACTAATTAATTTTTTAGTTAGTATTAGTTAAAAGCATGCTGCTAAGTTTGTCTCTTGATTAAACACACGATTCATATTAAAATTTAAACTGAACGTTTAAAACTTTATATGCTTCAGAAGCCAACATTTCAATTTTAGAAAAAATTTCAGTGCCATGTTTAGCATTTTATTCTCACAACCTCTATCATTGGAGCCCATCTGCCAGATACATACATCTGATTCATTCACATAATTATTTAAGTACCACGTAAATCCTGCAACCAGAACTATATTAGGAATTACACAAGGGTGCAACTGACCTGGCTACAAAATGTCATACACCAATAAGCTCAGGGACTGTGAGGAAAGGAAAAGGGGAGAAAAAAAAAGTGGTGCTTAGGAGAGGCATATAAAAGCTCCCTGATGAAATACAGATCAATGATAATGTGAAAGTCACAGAAAACTCCAGCCCCATAAAACGCCAAGGCTGGTACATGATTCAGGGTGTGTGCGTGTGGATTGGTTTTAACTCATCTTAAGTGTAGCTGGTAATGCAATGTCTATCCACTAGTTTG
This sequence comes from Perdix hodgsoniae, assembly GCA_035772895.1. Lineage (NCBI taxonomy): Eukaryota > Metazoa > Chordata > Aves > Galliformes > Phasianidae > Perdix > Perdix hodgsoniae. Next base: position 9,094,818 of record JAPSGF010000014.1, on the reverse strand, counting down.
CTGCAGAAATTGAGTTGAAGTGCACAAAAGCAAGATCTTCACTGCAATGATACGCATGTGGAAGCCTCAACAGAAGCACAAAGAGCGAGCAAAGCGACCCTGAATTCCATTCGGTTTTTGCCTTTTTTTTTTTCCTTTTTTCTTTTTTAAAAACAGAACATTTCAGACATATGCTTCCCCTTGAGATGGTAATAGATGGGTTGGAAAGATTCCTCTGATCAGCTGCACATCAAGTTCTAGCAGCAAGAAGAGAAACTGGGAGATTTTGGATGAGCTTTACTATTTAGCAGCATTCTGGTGGTATCTGTGCCGCCACACTTCTTGTATCTTTTTGCACCATTTATGAGCATTCCCACTCGGGTCCATCAGGTAGTACGTCCTGTTTGGCTATAAATGAACAACATTTTAGTGAGCATTCCAAGCACAGTTAAACCAAAAAGCAGTAATTATTCTGTACCCACCAATGAAATCATTATTCAGAATCAGTTTGCAACCTTTCCAAAAACTTAAATTCCAATACAACTACACTATATGGTGCTAACTGTACACCTGTCATCTCAGAATTAAGCCAGCAGTCATATCAACTGTCAATATATTGTTGGCATACTCCTTCCAAACCACTCTAAACAAGCAGTGCTGGTCTTCAAAAGTCCTTAAGAACCTCCTTCAAATACAAAAAAAAAAAAAAATCACTTAAATTTTACCTAACTTGGAATTCAATAAGCTTACAATTTTTATGGGAAGACATTGTCAGGTTCCTTTTGGAGTGTGTGGGTGTGTGGGGAGGAAGAGGGTTGTTTTATTTTTTAAACTATGGCTAGTAATTCACGTTAACAAGTAATCTCTGCCAGTCAACATCTGTGTTTAAGAACTACTTGTGTATCTCCTCCACAGAAATATTTCATCATTAACAAACTGCACTAAGGTTACTGGACATTTACTGTAACTTAGGAAGAAATTAAAGTAACTTACTGTGTGAACAAAAAATGTCTTAAAATTCTTGGCTTCTGGCCGCAACTCCAAAGACCATGGGATTTCTCCTTTTAGAACTTTGTTGACAGGATCCACGTAATACAAGTGGGGCCCTTCTGTGAGGAGCAATTGGCGCCGACGTGCAAACAATCCCTTAACAGGAAAAGCAGCAATACAAAAAAAAGCATTAATAGAAAAAGTAAATTTGTAGATCTCCGAATTTAACAGAACAGGTACCATTAAAACAGGTCTGTGTGGAGATGTTTGAATTTGGGAGAGTTTTTATTTCTTTTATTTGTGCTTTACCTAGTTGACCTCATTTGTTTTCATGGAGGCTACAGTGCATTAATACTATAAGACAAAACACAAGTGCTATTTTAAGAAAGCATCCTCAATTTCTGTTAGAACACCATAAATCTAGCCGTACAGAGCAGGGTATCTTTATCAAAGATCCTGGCACACAAATCCAGCAAGGATTTTCCTGACAAAATCAGAAACAGGGAAAAACTCACCTGAAAGACAACCTACATTCCTGGAAAGCTGACACAAGCTATCGATGTTCCTTTCTACCATGTTTAAGTTAACACAGTAGTTCCAATGCCACTTTTATCTCTCTCAGGATATAGAAACTAGTCAGGTCCAGGAAATAACACAGCCAAGAACAATGAGATGCAAGTACATGCAAATGTACATCAAGACTTTTTTTTTTTAATGGACTGTATCTGACTGGTAGGAGGGGGTAGAACGAAAATTTTCTACAGTCTTAATGTGAAAGTGTCAACAGCACATTTACTTTCAGCATTTCGCAAAAACTGAAAGGACACCACAAAAAGAAAATATTACATCTTAAAAAATAAAATAATTTGACAAGGTTAGACAAGTAAGTTCTAAAACAGGTTCCTCATCTTTGTTGTGAATGTGTAAAAATGTGACAACTGATTAAGAAAAGCTTACCTTTCTTTTGTCCACGGGGCCCATTTTTAGGATTAAGTTATTTTCTACAAACTGATGCCTTAAAAAGAAAAAAAAACACCACTTACTCCAGAAGTAGTTTTTCCAGAGAAACAGCTTTAATTATTGTTGCTACTATTATTACTAAGCAATTTTCCATTTCCCTCTCAAGTGCTTTCCCTCCAAAGTGTCCCGAACAATTTCACTAGATGAGCGTTCGCCTCTTCCTCATTTCACACTAAAAAGCTTTTTTTCCTAAAATCTGGCATGAAAAAAAGTTACAAATGAGAAAAATCTTATCAAGAGAGAAGAGAAAGACTAATGAGTACTTGGTCTAGACACATTTTGGTTAGGGTAGTATCATTGCAAAATCTTATGCAAGTGGTAAGAAAGTAGAAATTTCTTCTAGCTGTAGGCCTCGGTAGAGGAAGGACTTCTTTGTATTAGTATAGTGTTATTTCTATCTATTCTAAACTCACAACTTGAGAAACTAAGCTGTTACTTTAAAAATAGAAATTAAGAAAAAAACCTGACTAATACTTTGCTTAAGGATGATGAACACTGATTTGTATTATAATTTTTCTTGATTGCTCACTGCAGTGCAACGAATGAACTACATTCACACATCTTACCAAGGATTTCCACCAGCTTGTTTTGCCAGAAGTAATCTCTTCTCATCTTCAGAAAACTGTAAGTCCAACTCAAACGAATTGTTATCAAGATCATGAATATACTGTTCAATGTTGCCTCCTGATGTTTGTGGGGTACTTGTCTCTGGGATAGACAGCGAATGTGAAGAAGCAGAACCAGAAACTTGCATACAACCAAATTGACTGAGGAGATTGTCATACTAAAAGAAAAAAATGGAAAAAAAATTAAGAGTTGTGTACTGAATAATTAGAGCTGCTTTTAAATTGAGCACACTTTGTCTTTTGGGAAAAAAGGCAGCCTACTCTCTACAGACTAACAGGCACATCTTCTCCTCCCCCCAAAGAAATCTCAAAAAATTCACAACACCTCAACACCAGAAGAGTATACTTGGTCAAAGCAAAGACTTTTATCCCCTCCTCCAAACACACCATCAGAAAAAAAAAGAAAAACGTTGACTATTTCAAATTCTGCTTGCTTTAATGAAAGCCAAGATAGCACCAGACTTGAATATATAGACAGATATAGATGAACATACATTTCCATAACAGTCTTCATCATCCTCTGACATGGCAGGTAAGTATGCTGTAAGTTTCGGGGGTGTTTGAAGATGCAAGTTCTCCCACACAATGGATTCAAAGAAAGGGTGAGCCTTAAGAGGTCCATATCCTCCCATTTCTTCACAGCCTAATCTTTTGGTAGCATCTAGAACCTGAATGAATTGCAGTGAAGTTAGCAGGCATAAAATAATGACAAGAAAGAGACGCACATCATTCACATTTCTATAGCAACATACGAAAGCTTAAAATTAGTTGGTCTTACTGCCCTAGGCATACATATAGAATATAAAGAGACTGCTTATAGTAAAATGTTTTGTCAGTACATCTTGTTAGCACAGTTTTGCATTAGATCAGTTCACATAGCTAGCTAAATGAGCACGTACTTGGGCCCACAGAATGTTTTTTTTGTTTGTTTGTTTTTTAGCTCTGTTTCTTCATAGAGATGGACTAAAACCAAGCAAACACACTGAGGATGTCTGATGGAGCATGGTTCATTTAAGTATAGGACATCACATTCTAACAAATAACACATCTAAATATATAACATCATATTCTGGTGACGCAGAATACCTTGCAAAGCTGTAGCTGGTGTCAAACACTAAGCTCTCAAGCATCCAAAACCAGCATAGTTCTTAGGATGTTGATGCATCCTGGAACTTACCAGTGAGGCCCTGGCTTGCTCAAATAAACTAGCTTGGACACAGGAACACACAGTAGTTGCCCTCACCATCAGTTACAAACAACATAGTATTTTCTCCCTAATACTCTACACAATCTAATTTCAGGAAGCTTCCATGACACAAAGTGTTGTCTGCATATTTGATGCAGTGTCACTGCAGTATGTCACCAATGAGACAATCATTTTTTCTTCCTCTGTCAAATATTCATGTGCAGAGTAAATCTTTGGTCGATTTTAATACAAGACATTCATTAGCTGCTCTAAAATGCAGGGTAAATTGATGCATATTTTTAGGAATATATATTTCTACCATGTATAGAATGCTGTTTTCAATTAAATGATACATTATGCAACTCACCAATTAACTTGGGTATTATAAGACAAGTGTTTGAATCTTAAGTTGTGTTATGCATAGTTTTTAGAACCATTTGTTTCCACTTGACAGGGAGACATTCCCTTGCCCATGCTTTGTAATTCAGACACAAAAATATAAGTGCTGCTTAGCAATGGATGTTGATTTTCAAAACATTCTCACACAACTAATAATGCTCAGTTGTTCTTACTGGACAGCTTGCAACAGAATACACAGAACCATTAAGAAAGCAGAACTACATACTAAGCTGGATGATTCTAACAAAAATCAAATCATTTAACAGCAATAAATATTTACCAATAGCTTTTCTACAAGGTCCTTTGCCTTGGGAAAAAATTTTTCTGGAAAGTCATATTCCAATTTTATTATCTTCTGGAATATCAGATACTCATTTCTGCAAAAGAGGAAAATATTTAGCTAGTTATTGGTTCTCCATGACTATTTTACCTTAACAGTACATGATCTGGACAAACATTAAACGCAAGGAAAATGTTAGAAGTTCCCATAAACCCCTCTCCTTAAGTACCTTAGAATCAGTACAAGTATCTATGCTTCTGTAAGTATGAGATACTTGAAAAACAACAGAGAAATGTCATATGGCTCAATATAGGGGGGGTGCAGGATAGCCTCCTCATGGAGGCATAGTTAACTTACAGCATAAACTACATTTGAAATCCTAGGATAAATTAAAGAATCTTTAAGGAACTAATTAATTTACCATTTTCATGATCTCAAAAAGGAAATAATCTACATCACGCCAGTTAAAGCAGACATGATGTCAACACTAGAAGAGCACCATGAAAAGTGGCACTTCAGAATTGGTGATAAAGTTAATGCCAACATCAAGTCAATGTATTTATGATTTACATATAAGGAAGTAGTTTAGGTCTCTTACCCAGCTCTGAATGGAGGCAATCCAGCTACAAGCTGATATATTATACAACCCAGAGCCCAGAGGTCAGAGCTTCAAAAGAAAGGAAAAACAAACATACAGCATGTTTTTCTGCAAGTCTGTAAACCATGATTAAAAATCCTTAAGCTACTGCTACTTAAAAATACAGTAGGAACATGTCAGACAAGCCTGTTTAGTGTAATTTCCACACTTTCACTTAATTTCTTGACAGGAGTAACCATCTCACAACAACTGACTACAAGCACAGGCACAAGACAGCTGCATCCTCAAGTGACATAAATAACAGGTATATGAAACAAGAAGGACAACTTAACCTCTACTGCAATTCCAAGACACATCCAACTTAATGCAATACATGCTCCTCCAGATTAGAAATTCTTTCCTCTAAGTATTTCATGGGAGAAAAAAAAAAAAACAAAAAAAAACCAACAGCACCAAAATGTATGTTTTTAACCAGAAGCTTTCTTTCAGACAAACACAAATGCAGACAATACGGCAGATGGGAGAAAAGTCTTAAGTTTCAGGGTGGTGTCCTGAAAGCATATTTTGAAACTTATTTTACCTCAAGGTAAACTATATAGAGAATTGATAAGACTCAGAAATCCTCACAGAAGACTAGAAGAATACTGACAAAGGCTCAGAACTACTTAAATTAGGAGCTTTCTGTCATGCTGAACTATTAAGGAGCTTCTCAAAGGAGATAGTAGATAATAAAGTCTTTCTACTGTCCAAACTAGTCAAAACTTTACTTGAAGTTTTCTTCTAGTAGACAGCAGAAAAGCTAACAGTATTTGTATAATTTCAAGAAATACCAGCAGAAATTACTATAGTTTTTCCCCATAAAAAAAAAAAGTTTTCCCTATGTTTTATCAGTAATTACTCTGAGTGATCACTCTTCCATCACTGTAATAAAAAAATGTATCTGTATACATCAACTGGTAGTTTACCATCAGGAGCAAACTATAAAAGTTTAATGAGAGTCCAGGCACAGAGAATAGATTTAAACCACTGAAAACCTCAAATACAGCTTCACAAAATAGTGGAAGTTAACCCAAATACACATCCAAGACACCTAGATAGCCTTTCCCTCAGCTGACATAATGTGACATTCTGTATCTTTTACAGGAATCACCATGCTAGAACCATCTTATATGAGAAAAGAATTAAAAGAATGACTTTGCATAATAAAGATACTGACAAAGAAATTCAACTTCTCATTTCTCAGTCCCTTCTCCTGACATTACCAAAGCCTGTAGGACTCAGAGATGAGATAAAATGAAGCCAACACTCAGATGAGAAGAAATACTTCCCCCCCCCAAAATATTTCAAACTCTTATTCAACTGTGTTCCTTCTTTGAAGCTCTAAGTTACACTTCCCATCCATCTCCCACAGGATGGCATACTGACAGAGTAAGCAAAGTTCTAAAATGCAGTACAGTCCTCACCTTTTACAAGCAGATTTTTCTGTCAGCAGTTCTGGAGAAACATACTGTGCTGTCCCTACAAATGAATTTGCTCGTGCTATAAAGAAAATTGAAAGAGTTAAGCAGAAGCATACTCGTGGAAAAACCAAATCCCTCCCACTCCATCTATAAAAAATTCAAAGGTAAACTAGTGAAAATTATGCAATACTTCAAGAAAAAAATACACACATTTCTTCTCTCTACCCGAGCACAAAACCTGGATGGAGGAGACAATTCACTTTATCTTGGTGATATCTTCTTGGTTCAAGAAGCTAGACATTTATTTATAGTACAAATTCTGCCAACACAAGCTTACTAAATCTGAATACAAAAAAATCACATCTATCCAACTTCATGAACGAGAAACAGTTCTGCCTAAGGCTTTTTATTATGTATAGTTTACAGTATCATTGATTCACAGCTTAATATTAGCAACCAGTGACACAGAACTCCACAATCAAGTTTGAGTAACTTTGATGGCCACCAGGGCTTCAGTACATATGCAGAAAGTAATGGCTTACTGTTTCAGCTGAGTCAAATTATTTGTTTCAGTATATTTCAGTGATTTGTTTCCTAGGTAAGAGTTAAGGACATTCAAAAGTTACATTTTGATAAATACAATAAACCTACATTTATGTAGGTAGAAGCTGGATTTGATTTTTGCAGGTCTCTTCCAACTGAACTGCTCTGTATTTTGTGACACATGACAAAGTAAATATAACATACCTTGTCTGCTATCTGCAGATAATACTTTTGCTGTTCCAAAGTCTGTTATTTGAATGTGCATATCTTCATTTAGTAAGATGTTCTCTGGCTTTAGGTCCCTGGAAAACACAAATTTTCATACTCAAAACAGCACAGAAATTAACATTGCAAAATGGTCTGAACGTTTGCATGCACATCATCACAAATGATGCAGACATTCTGTAAACATTGTTGACTATTCCTTGACTTGCAGCCGACAACACGCAGAGTACTGCTAACAGATTTTGCAAAGTCCATTAGTTACCACTTTTTTCCTACAATACTTGATAATGAATAGTAGAGCACAGAACTAAGCCATTGTGTACTTCTTCAACAAATTGAATTCCCAAGCCATAAGTTAGGTCATATCTGACAGATTGATATGGCAATGAGATCTAGGTCTGCTTACTCACAGATAGGCAAGAAGTGCAAAACTTCATTTAGCCAAGCAACAGCACATCCAGCCCCTACAAATTCTATTCCCAACTTTTTCACTGAAAAGTTTTAGGAAAATGCTTTTTAAATAAAAACAAGAAAAGTACTAATGCTACTAGAATTATGATCAGCCAGCTTTTTGCCAACCACCATCTATTGTTCTACAAACAACTGCATGGGTACCTACAGACACTAAAGCTCTGTTTTCCAAAATAAATTCTGGTGACTCAAATTCTCACACTTGCCTGAATATTGTACCAAACAGCTCTAATTTGCTTAAAAAATTCACAGCAAAACATGCTTATCCAGACAATATAACTACATCAGAACTGCAAACACTCTATTAAACACTAAATCACTAAATTTCACTGTTTATCTACCTCTTGATAAACTTTGTGGAAATTGTTCACTCAATGAAAGCAGACATACTAATATTTACTTTTCTTGCAGATGTGTTACCCATAATCTACACACAGCATAACTCTAATTGGTTTTGGTACACAGAGCCACAGGAAAAACTAAATTAACAAAAGTAGTAGTCTGTTTCTAGAGTTCAAGGCACACAAGCTTTTGGAAATATTAGCTCTAGACCATAAAGTTCTCTTTTTCCAGTTAGAAAAGTTGATGTAGTAACAGATTTACTCTCCTCCTACCATTTTCTTTGTTTAACATTATATTAACAACAGCACTAAGACTAGCAAAATGCTATTATATTCTTATTAGCTTTCTACAAAATCTCCATTATCATTAATATTTCTCATGCATTAATCTTTGCATATTACCTGTGAATAATTCCTTTCCCATGCAAATACTCCAGGGCTGACACAATTTCAGCAGTATAAAACCTGGTACAGGTCTCATCAAATGAGCCAATTTTGCGTATATACTTTAGCAGCTCGCCGTTTTTAGCATAGCTAAGCCCAAAATCTGAATGTTAAAAAGTTAAGGTCTAGCATTAAAACATGGTAAAAGAAACCCCCCACCTTCTTATTCAAAAGGAAAGAAAATATTGAAAATATATGTAACAGGAAAGTGAAAGTGGTTCATTTGAAGCTTTATATAGTAGCAACCCAAAACAATCTGTGACTGTACGTATTAAAAAACTAGGATAAAGGTTCCAGTTTCTTAACATACCAAAGAACACACAGGAGGTTAACTCAGTAATTTTTCTAGATAGTCACCTGAATAATTAATTTAATCTCTATATAGTGTTACCTACAGAGAGAACCCCCCACTTATCATTCTACTTGCTCAATTTATATCAAAAACATGACTGAAACAAGTTGTATTGCAACCATCTCAGGTAATTTTAAATACCTGAAGTTTATCTCATAATTCCTGTTGAACAATGTTTCAACGGAAACAAAGCCAAGGATTTTCATAACAAATTGTGTAAAAGTTTTAGAATCCAAAGGATACACAGCTTTTCATCATCCTGAAAGGTGAAGTAGAGTTTCACAAAAAAAGGATGATCCAGTCGGGACATCACATCTCTCTCTCGTGTCACATATGGCACCTTGTTTTCTTTTATGATATGACGCTTTTCTAGAATTTTAACTTAATGCAAAAAACAGAGTGAGAACACAGGACATATAACCCAATTAAGTTCATTAAGTAATTTGTGATGTGGTTTGGGGGGTTTATTGTTAGTTAGATTTATCATTAAACTACTAATTAAGATTTTTGAATTGATACTTTGTAATCAGACAGCATTCATACAGTATTCTAAAAAGTTACCTTTAAAGAATTGATACTTACTGGCATATTCTCTAGAACTTGTCAATTCTCGAGCCAACACAACCTGTTGCCATAGGAGATATAATGGATAATGAATATAATGTAACCATTCACTGAAGGCATACAGTAAACATTGCTTTTTATCTGCCAGTCTGTATTTAGACTAATGCTAGTCCAAAATAAACTGTCATAAACACAACCAGCAAAAGATGTAAGCATGTGCTCACCTCATGATAGCTGCTTAACTCAAGAAATCAGTTATTACAGAGTACTCAAAAATATGGCAACATACACCTAATATCAAATTTTATGCACCTAGCAAAAAAATGCCTTTGAAATAGAGGGCCCTTCTGTAGGTCAATTATTCCAAAGTGAAAGGAGAGAGCAATGTTGAGAGAGACCGCATAGCTCACTATCTCCTTTCCTCCAGACTACACAGACCTAACTCCCTCAGCTGTTCCCCACAAGTCTTAGTCTCTAGTCCCTTCACCAGCTTTGTTGCTTTTCTCTGCACATGTCAAGTAAGCCATATCCTTCTTGCAGTGAGGGGCCAATAACTGAACACAATATTTGGGGCATGGTCCCACCAATGGTGCGTACAAGGGGACCATCACATTTACAGTCCTGCAGACTGCACTATTTCTGGTGCAGGCCAGGATGCTACTGACCTTCTTGATGACCTATCCACTGTTGGCTCATGCTCAACCAGCTTTCCATCACTACTGTCATGTCCTTTTCTGTTGGACAACTTTCCATCTACTCTTTCCCAGGCCTACACTACTGCATGGGATGCAGAACCCAGCACCTACAACCACTGGATATCATCTGACTGGACTTGGTTCACCAGCATAGGCCATCTCAACTCCTCTGCAGAGCCTTCCCATCCTGAAGATAATCAATGGTCCTGTCTAACTTGGTGTTGTCTGCAAACTTATTCACACAGCTGAAGATATATCTTGGCTAAGAATTCTCAAATCTGAAGTTATATAGACTCTGAAGACTAATTTCTCTTCTAGCCCTATACTTTTTTTTTAACCATAACATTTCAGATGTATTGCCCACAAAAACACCCCCATACCAAGCAGCTGTGTACACTGGATTTAGTACTTTCCTCCTAGCATGAATTCATGGATATCTTTAGGTCCCTCCCTCACTGAACACATCTGAGCAAACACCATATCCTCAATTTCTCCCAACTAATTTTCCATAAACACAGAATAACAAGGAAGAAATCCCACAGTGGTGCATATTAGAGTCATGTTTGTGTTATCAGGGGCCTCATCCACTCCATAAGTAGTAATATTAATAGTGAGTGTAAATTCTATAAAGTGGAATTAGACCAGATAGCTAAAATAAACAAAAACACTTTCAGCAACTATTAAAAAAATTCTCAGATCATAAAATCATGTAAGTGGAAAACTCAGAGAACAGCAAAAGAAAATTATACAGTTAAGCCTTTCAAACTGGAGGAAAGTAAGATGAAGAAGAAAGCCCCCAGAGGTTACAAAGAAGAAGCTACTGCCAACATAATTGTCAGACTTAATGACCATGCCCAACTTTAAGCTTGACAAAAGCTTGAGACAACTGCCACAGATCAAGTCTGCATTTAAGAGCTGGTTTCAACTGCACACTTTCACCAGCCCTACCTAAGGCCCCAATGTTTATAGTAAGCAAAATTCTGCTTGTAAAATTAAAACCCATAACACTACATGCAGATTCAGAGTCTGGACTAGGCCATGCAAGTTTCTCTATTCTACTGGGAATATAGTGCTAAGATGCAGAGAACAAGAGCACAAATAAAAATGTCTCACTAAAGCAGACTGAACAAGCATGTTCCAGCACATCCAAGAGGGAACAACACTGATATATTCTTTAGGGAAACCTGTGGATTCCAAACTATGCAGTAAAGTGCAAATTACCCTTGATGACTACCAGAGGCCTTCTTCCTAAATACCAGTACACTGTATAACAAAAAACAAAAACACCCTCATGCAACCACCCCCAAAAAGACCAAAACAAAAGGTATATACAAATACCTGATATGAAAAAGATAAAGAATTATTACTCGCTGGCTTTAAATGGGGCAACTATAAAAGCATTAAATGAAGTATTAATTGCTTTATGAGTTCTATAAGACAATTACTTAAGCAATTCATTCTTGTGCAATGCCACGGATGCCAAAAGTAGGTTAAAGTCAATCTATTTAAGCCTGCTGAATACAAGGATAATAACTATAGCTCTTGAAGTCATTGAGGGCTGTGACGCTAAAGGCTGAGTAAAAATACCAAAGAAATATTGCTCTTACATTCTTTCCTAAGCATCTGGCCTTGGCTCTCATCACAAACAGGATATTGGGTAGAAGTTCTCCCCATGATAGGCTCATAGCCCAATTTCAAGTTCTTGATGTCATAAAACTTTAACATAACACATTAAGCTGTCAGAAGCTTACATTAGAAAGCGGTGCCTCCCAAAAATCAAAGCATCAAGTCATCAGAATACTACACAATTTCTGATCAATTTAAAAAAAATAGGCGTTCCTATATCCTGCTCATTTACTCTTCAAGTTAACTCTAGACATACATCCTAGTAACCATCTTGGCACAGAATTTTGAAGTTTATCTAAGATATCTGGCAGACTAACATGAAACCACCTTTTGTAAAAAGTAAAGTTACCGTTGAAAAAGATCCTTCACCCAGAATTTTCCCAAATTTAAAGTCATCAGGTCGTTTCTTTCGAGGCTGTGGAGGCTGCTGTCCTGTATGCTGTGGCAAGGAGTTTGAACTAGATCTTGATTCAGCTGAGGTGCTCTCCATGTTAGATCCCTGTCTGCTGCCACAGGTGGAAATGACAGATGGAGTGCTGGAATCTGCTTGGTTCCTCACCATTGATGGGGATGGACAGGAACATAACACCACACTAGACTGGATTGGAACAGCATCATACTGAAAAGAGAAATGAAACTATTAACCCATACCTTCAAATAATTATCTCACACATCTGCACTCTGTTTGCATTCCTTCCTGTTTGAAAGGACTATCATGAAGTATTTATACATTTAACAAAATAAAAGCTGCCATTTCCAAAATAGACACTGCTTAGGTCACACTACAAACATACACTTAGCCATAAGTCTCAAAGTTCTAATTCAAGAAGGCAGATATTTGAGACAAAAAAAACCCTCCACAACAGCAAAGTGTCAAATTTTCAGGTACATTTCTCTAAGAATAACATAATTTTTAAAGTTTATTTCATGGTTAGTGACAGAGCCACCAGTTCATCTTAAGTAGTGGCAGTTTCCCTGAAACTTATAAAAGAAGTTAAGGGTTAATTAACACTTATATTCACCAGTAACATTAATGTATAGATAAATGCTACAATGAATAATAAATGAAAAAGTAAACTATGCAAACTTTAGTAGGCAAAGGATGCATTTTACATGTATCAAAGAAGTTTTTAATTGGAATCTCGCTTTTTCTACAAGTATTATCTTTCATTAAGCAAGGGGAGGGTCAGGAAGGAGAGGGAAAACACCCACAAGATGCATGCAAGAGGCAGATCAGATGGAGGATTCTAATAATCACAAATACTTTTTCGTTAAAAAAAAAACCAACAACCTCTGTTCTGACCCTTTAAAACAAAGGAGATTACAGTATTTAATCTCATACAGACTTCCCAATTCTAAGACATATAAACAAATGCAGCCCAGAAAACAGCAAACATGAAAACAGACATTCCAAATACCAATCCTTGTAACATACAAAGGAAATCATTATTTGGTACACTTCCATCAGCTCTTCGCAGACCAAGCAAACTAGTCAAGCTGGTTTCCCTTTCCATTGCTAATATACCTCCATTTGTCTGTCAAACATCTGCTCCAATTGTTTTATATGAAATTGGCCAGAAATACAGATAATGAGAGCTCTGCTCAAGCTCCTCTGGCAAAAAAATACTGAAATACAATGCGGAGGGAATACTTAAGAATATTAACGCTGTAGCTCAACATGGATTCTCACTCTCAACATTCAAACACACCAGCAGAATGAAACAATGCCTTGATGAAGATCTCCTAACCTCAGAATAGGCGTATTATACAAATCTGACCTAATCTGTGACCTTTCTCATCTTGCCAAAACAAGAACAATGTCTCACAAATTTCAATGTGAGTCAGTTCTAACAGAACCCACTTGAGAAAGGAACTGGACTTGCATCCAATCATTGCTTTAGGCTTAATGCACCTCTTCCAAAATTAACTATTATTTACTGTTCTATGCAGAAATACATTTAATTTATTCATTTAGTGGCATTCCATACATATATCAACATATTAGGCATCTAAATTCAGACTACAGTAACAGTCAAACAAAGAACTACAGTTCTGTTCTGCTCATGCTCAATAACTTATCTAAATATAAACTCCTGTCATTTGAAAGGTAACTATTCTTGAACAACTACCATCAACACTATCTTCCAAGAAGCATTTTCTTTCCAAAATGCACACAGCCTACTTAAACCGTAGCCTCCTCTCCACCTTTGGGATACTTCTAAGGACTGTAACCAAAATGATAGGGCAGATCAGGATCAGGCAGCAGCTTCTTAGAACTTGTTTGAGCTTTATGACATAACAGTCTGGTAAGAAGCCTGCTGCTAACGACAGCTGCTTGGTACATTCCATAAAGCTTCTGTGAGGACAAAGATGTTTGATTTGCATGAAGACTTGGAGACTGATAGGAGAAGCTTTATCTTTGTGAAAAATTCACTAACTCCATCAGAGAACAATGTATGACCTTCCCTTCCTCAGAATTTGTTACACAGCATTCTCATATTTGAAGAAAAGGAAATATATTGATGCTTTATTACGAAAACACATACACATTAAAGTACAGGTGCTGTAGTACACTATTTCTTTCATGCCTTCTATATTGATGTTTTAGCTGCACTTTCCCCATGTCATCCAAGAATCAATGGTCACAAGTCACTTTCTCTACCTTTCCACCCGATTGAATCACATTTCCTTCTACTCTAAGGACACCCTGCATAAAGATTCACAGCAGCTGGAATTAAAATTAGATTGCACTCTTCTCTATAAAAACTGCAGTGACTGCTGAGCACAAACATGACTGCTCAACAACTGACGTGACACAGATACAATAAGTGGCTCTTTAATTGAAATACATTAAAAAAACATGTGTATACAGCAGATTCTAATATTAGGATTTAAATGAACTGACTCTGGTCAGCTCAGGCTATCCCTAAAGCAACCAACAGTACAGAAGTAAACAAGCAGCACTGGGAGATCTGAGTACTCTACAGTTCTGAAGGAGGAAGAAAAACCCACAAACATCAAAAAGCACCAAAGAACGTGGAGAAAACTGAGAGGAAAAAAGAAATATTGGATACAGTTTATTTACTTACAAGATATCTGAAAACAAGTTATAATTAATGTCATGTATAGAAAAGTCCTGAGTGAAGAAAAGAGACAGAAATAATGGATATTTTAAGGAAAAAAAGGTTATTTCCAGCCAGAGTATAGCACCAGTTAGCTATTTGACTTTCTCAAAGGGAAGTCAAGATCAACCTTGGAGTTTCAGATTGTTAAATCTTAACTGACTAGTAACACAGTTCATTTTATTCATTTGAAACTAGTGCATTTACTGTTCTTTTCCATTCCAGCCATACACAGTAGAGCTATTAGAGATGAAAACTTGAATTAATGCAGGAAGCCCATCAGCTATCACTATATTTTCACTTTTGTACTTTCACTCCTCCCCTATTCTCCTCCCTATGAAAACCAGCCACACACAAAGCTCCCAGCCAACTAAAAGGACTCCAACATTTTGGAATTCCTTTTGCAGCACAGCATTTTGACAACAGCATTTGCACTGCAACTTACATCTACATACAAAGTAAGCAACAAATAGCCTACTGCTCTAAAGCAGGTACAACCATGACAACAATCTCTTCTAGCTTTTTCCCACTCTAAGTTCTGCAGCACTGCTTTGCTGACACAGTTGCATCAACACTAACAGCAGTAAAAAAAATACTCATAGAGACTGGGCCTTCTGGAGCTACCAGTACTTGACACTCCTGTCCTAAGTGACATGATGTCAAATACCAAAGACAGGCAATATCTTTGCAATCATTGAAACTCCACTTGTAAAAGTAAATCTTGCTCCTCTTACAGAGAAAGAGCATGAATAAGATCTTAACCTATAACTTTCCTGATACATAAAACTAACGTCTGACTGTTCTCAATCTGTAGCCACACTAATTCACATGGCAGCAGTAATCACAGAACAGCTTGGGTTGATAGAGACTTCAAAGATTCATCTTCCCCTACCATAAGTAAGGTTGGCGCACACTAGGATAAGGCTGCCTGAAGTCCCATCCAACCTGGTCCCAAACACCCTCAGGGATCACAAAAGCTTTTTCCATCTACTTACCTATAGGGTCAATTTATTTATTTATTTTGAAACAGATCTTGCTACCAGAAGGTATTACACAATAAAATGTGCTCATCACCTCAAGCGGTACATTTGTTTTGATTATAAACAATGCTGATGAGACTAAGACTCATAGGCACAACCTTCCTATTAATGTTTATCATAAATCATATCAGAGGTCTACTAAATGCAGACACTTAAAAGATACTTGACATGTGAAATACAAAATATTGTTCAGGAGTACAAGTACAGGATATATCCTAAGCAGAAGCTACTTAAATCCCTTAATAATTTATAATAGCCATCCTGAAACAAGGATCTATTCCAGTTCACACATGCATTGATTCTCAAAGCCCATAAGTTTAAAGTGAACGAACAGCCACATAAAAGTGAAGACTGGGGCAGGGAGAGGAGTTGGGGGGAAACAAACAACACCTTCAGCAAAAAGGTACATCACTTAAAGCAATCCACAGCTTTTGGTAAATCAGAAAACAGTTAAAATATTGCTTGTCTCCACTAAAACATCACTACAAGTCAAAATACAATACAAGAACTAATAAATAATGAGGAAAGACAGACAAAAAAAAGTCTAATATCTGAATATAAAGAACTAGGAAACCAACTAGGAGAAGCAAAGTCTTCTTGCCACTAGTATTACATAAACATTAAGGAACAAACCAAAATCAACCACTTGCAGGAGAAAAAAATAATCTAGATACTGAATACCTGGAGCAATAACTAATTACCTGACTAGACTGAGCTCCTTTAGTTTTTGTTTAATTAAGAGACCAACTGTCTTAGCCTTGTGTGGCTTCAGAAAGCACAGGACTACAAAAATTAGGATCACCTGCAATTCAACAGAAGTCATACTGCATGTAATTACTGAGTAGCTTATGTCATGAGTATTAGGTTAAACCACATTAAGTCCAAAGACTATTAGACAGAGAAGCCGGTACAAACACATGTGCTCTACATCAGGAAAGTCTGCTTCGTAAATTACCTGATTCAGAAAGCAACACAGCAGCAATCTAGGATGGCTATGAATTATATTTTTTCCACTTGCAAATGAAGCCTGAGAGGCTTTTAAAACCTATACTATATTATGCAGTGCAAGATTTCCTCCTCAAGTGTCATGGTACCTCTTTGATTCACAGCCCTTACATCTCTACCAAACACAGCTCCTTAATACAGAAAGATCTATGAATCCAACATTCAAAGTCCAAATTAAAACATTCATCTTCAAATAAAAAACAGGGAGCCCATCTATTTATCCCTTCTTAACTGCACAGATAAAGTTTTTATTTCACATTAAGAGAAAGCGATCACTTTCATAAACAGCTGGTTTGGAGTTTCATAGATAAGACCACTTATTTATCAATACTGTGATTCTGCTAAAGACAGTATATTACACAGATTTGGCTCAAAAAGCCTATAAATTATTTTGATATTGTCATACAAGAATATAATTCTCAAATTGAAGCTTATTTCATATTGCTTAGAAATTAACCATTAAAAATCTAGATTATTCTAAAGGTTTATTTGTAAAATACAAAGTGAAAAAACATGAACAGCTAGGCAGTTATATTTCTTTGCATGGCACATTGGTATTTCAAAGGGTTGACAAGATGTAGCAACTGAATGCAACACAGATCTTCTATCTGAAAAACAGAGGAAGAAAGGGCAATTAACAGGCATTATACACTACTTTCCCACTGGCATTCTCCCTCTCATCCCAAAATGAAAATATTTACCTTCTCCAGGTTTTCCAATACCTATTTGTGACAGCCTCCGCTTCAAAGGCCAGTGTGCAACACACCCTGGAGGGTCCAGCATATTCCATCAGGTCAGATACTTGGGTGGCCCTGAAGGTATATCCTCAAATTGTTCCTCAGAATATCTAGAACAAGAATTCAGGCAAAAAAATGGTAGCTCAGCAACAAGAAACATGACTTAAGATACAAAGAAACACTGAATCAGAGTAACAGGTCTTACCTTTTTGCCCAGAGAACACAGAACAGGTAGCACTTTTCATTGTACTCCAATTCCTCCCAGGAACAGCTTGCAGAGGGCATAATGACTATCACGTGGTCCATATCAATAAGTTGAATCTTCAGCATCAGCATTCCTTTTGTATCCTCTCTATGCTGCTACACCAGAATGACTGCCAGGAATGAAGGCAACCCAGAACAATAACAGACTGTGCGCTCTCAAACTACAGTGAACATCAATTGTTCTATAAAAACACTGTATCACAGAATGCTTTGGGTTGGAAGGAACCTTTAAGATCATTCAGTTCCAAGCCCCCTGTTCTAGGTAGGGACACCTCCCCCTCTACACCAGGTTGCTCTCAGCCCCACCCAGCCCAGCCCTGAACACTTCCATGGAGGGGGCACCCACAACCTTGCTGGGCAACCTGATCCAGTGTCTCACCACTCTCACAGTAAATAATTTCCTCCTGATATCCAGTCTAAATCTACCCTCTTCCAGTTTAAAACCATTTCCCCTTCTTCTGTTGCTATGTGCCCTTATAAAAAGTTCCTTATCTTTCTTGAAGGCCACTAAAAGACCCCCACGGAACCTTCTCTTCTCCAGGCTGAAGAACCCCAGTTCTCTCAGCATCTCCTCATAGGGGAGGTGCTCCAGCCCTCTATGATCTTTGTGGCCCTCCTTTGGATCCACTCCAACAGCTCAACCACCTTCTTGTGCTGGGGGCTCCAGAACTCGATGCTATTCCTGAGGGGGAGGGGTTCATAGAAGCAGAGTAGAGGGACAGAATCACCCCCTTTGACCCGCTGTTCACACTTCTCATGATGCAACCCAGGATATGGTTGGCCTTCTGGGCTGTAAGCACACATTGCTGGCTCACATCCTTCTCCTCAGGGCTGCTTTCAAGTCATTTTCTGCCCAACCTGTATCTGTGCTTGGAATTGCTCTTGCACTTGGCCTTGTTGAAGTTCATAAGGTTGGCACGGGCTCATCTCCCAAGCCTGTCCAGGCCCCTCTGAATAGCATCCCTTCCCTCCAGCATGTCAACTGCACCACTCAGCTCACTGCCATCTGCAAACTTGCTGAGGATGCACTCAATCCCACTGTCTATGTCACCTACAAGACATTAAATGACACCAGTCCCAGCACCAATCCTTGAGGAATTCTATTCCATCATTGGCCCCACTCAGACACTTAGCCACTGACTGCAACTCTGAGTGAAACCATCCAGCCAATTCCTTATCCAGCAAGCAGCCCATCCAACAGGTCCATTTTTCTCCCATGTGGCCACCAGGTTGTCACACAGGACAGCGTCAAATGCTTTGCACAAACAAGTCCGGGTGCTCTTCCTTTATCTACCAATGCTGTAACGTCATCATTAAAGGCCCCTAAGTTTCTCAAGCATGACTTGCCCATGGTGAAGCCATGCTGATATCCTAACACCTATTTAGTCTCTGAACTCCTGTCAGAAAGTCTGATAGTCCATTTCTAGACAAGTGGCCATGTACTCTAATAATCCATTTAAAAAATGTGTAGATAGGAGAAACAATATACTGAACAATTTATGAAACATTGTCAATTATGAAAATTTGTCAACATTGTTTTTTTCCCCAAGGAATTAAAATACTTGCCTCAGGAAAAGCAGAACATCTATTCATATGCTTTAAAAAATAGCTAGATACTGTCAGATTAAATCTCATGATCATAATACAAAAACCAAACAAAATGGGTCTCAGAGAACTCAGATTAAGTTAAGGCAATAGTTCTGAACATACTACACAACCAGTAAATTGCTCATCTGCAGAAATATGACACTCGTGGCCATATAGTAAAACATCACAGAAATTTAGGGACATATGAAAACATGCAAACTGAACACTCAGCTTGATAAAAGATTACTTATCTCCACAATTAGGAAGGCATACCATTGGAAGGGAGCCCTTTGGAAAACAAACCTAGAAGCATGCTTCCACATTCTGAAATCTAGGGAAAAATGTCAAAGGCTTTAAAGAACCACACTCAACATTTGTTTCCTGAAAAAAAGTGGAATACATTTAGAGAAAACTAGCCATGGATTGGCATACCTGGTTGGCAAATATTCTGTCTTGTTCAATGACTTTAATAATTTACTAAACAGAAAAGAGCTCGAAGTGTGAAGTTAAAACACCTCATTAAAAAAATCTGTTAAGGAAGGGATACCAAACTTTTATTTCGAAACACAAAAACAGTACATCTGCTTCTAGGTACTACACAAATCCATTTTTAAAAAAGCCTAACAAATTCAGCACTTACAAGAAACTGCGCTAAGTTACAAAGATGCCAAAGATACTTTGTCTGGACAACAGGATTTTTTTCCTACCAAAAAGCACTTTGAGGAACACTGTAAGACAATTGCTTCAAAATGCAATAAACAAACCCAACGCCAAGTATTAATTACTTGTAGTAGTAAAAAAAAAAGCATTAAACACATACCATTATTACAGAAGATTAGTGTTTGGTGTTATGCTGTACAGAGCTGCATCAGCAATTGTTCAAACAGCATGTAAATATTAACAGAAAATTTAACATCCAGCCTATAACCCCAGGAATTGCCCATCAGCCCCATCTGCCTTGAAGAAACAGACGAGCAAACAAAACTGTCTAAAGCCAACCAAACCATCAAAACCTATAAATATACTGATCAAGTTTGCTCTGAATGCTCATAAATGGCTACTGATAAATACATTTAAGAGACCAGTCTGAAAGTTTCCATTTCAATTACAAGAGGAATCTTACTACAGCTTAGTTTTGAAAGAAGATCTGAAGACAAATAATCCTACCTGAAGTGAATTTTTTTTATCTCAGAAGTTCTGATTTCATTTGTTGCTTAAGATATTGTTTTTTATGAATAACCATACAACTTCTCAAAAGCATTGTAATATAAAATGTGGGGTTGTTTTTTTGTTTCTTTTTGGTCATTTGAACAGACTATTATGCCAACCACCTGATCAAACAAACCTGACCTACCAACACACAGTTATGCTCATCTTCATGCAGCATCACTTGAAAGCTCTCTACCAGCAGAAGGTGTGCACGTCCTGAAGCACTGTACAAAACCATCCCCCTCCCCTCCAAAAAAGAAAATTGTAACAAGATGTAGTAACAGAAATCAGCACTGTTTAAAAGAAAAGAGTAACAACTTTAAAAACTGTATCCTGATAATACATTTCAAGATGGTAAGTGTTAGTGAAGTGACGAGCTCAGAATAGATAATTCTACAAAGATGCTGTTCTACCTAAACTGGTCTGACCTATGCAACAGTGGGAAACAGAACCAAGAAATCCCCACAATGTAGCCTGCATGATGTATTAACAGCCTCAAAGAAAAAAATACAATAATGTGCAGGCAGTGTTGTGAGTACCTGTTATCCCAAAGATACAGTAACTATTTCAAGACCAAATATATATTAAGCCCCAGCCAAACCCCACATAATGCTACGCTGCAATAACCTGTGAGAATGAGAAGAGCAACATTTTACAGGCCTTGTATTATTTCAAGACACAATTTAAATTGCTTGAAACAACACAACCACCACCTCTACAGCAGGTTTTTGCCTTGTGCTTGAAGATATCCTTGGGAGCCTTATCCATATGAATCAAGAAGAGTAATTGTGAAGAATCAAATTAATTGATTTTTCTTCTTTGGTTTTCTGGATGCACATTCTCAGGAAGTTCATGGTATACAAAGAAGCATTTTTAAGTCTGGGGAGACATACCATAGTGTTCATATGAAAGCCACCCCAAAACACAGAGCTCAGCTCTGACACTTTGCCTCCTTTGTAATTCATCTGCCCACCTACCAGCACACCTTTACTTTCTGTAGCAGATCTACATCACAGTTTATCCATAAGTGAATAAAGAGGAAATTGGATTCACATGGCATCAGCGAAAGTATAGTCAATAGACTGGAATCTGGAAGCACAAGGAACACTTCTACGTTGTCAGACTGGTTTGATTTTTCCATTTGGAGAATAATGGTATATTATCTACAAGACTGTTTCCTCAGCAATGAGTTTATACATACACAGCAATGCCGTCCCAAACACTACAGTTCATGCAAATGCCTTTTCCTAAATATAACAACCTTACAAATACCGTGCTCTTTTCTGCCACTAATTTACAAGATTCCAATTCCAAGCTCAGGTAAGGATTAAAGGTAATGAAAGGATTTGTAAGAATCTGCCATCATCTATTTATCATCTATTTATTAAGGGGCAGAGACTATCAAAGACCATCTGCTCAAACCTCTCCCTGCACCCCAAGCCTCAAAACAGATCAGAAACAGGAAACCACAAAAATCTCTGAGAACCCGAAGTCAGCCTGTGGCCCAAATAGCTATAAATGTAAACAAGCCACCGAGAATTCATTTCATGCAAACTGATCCAGCCCAGCTCACAAGAAGCCATCTGTAACAGCAAGAAATCTAGATCACATTCTGCAGGAGCTGACGAAGTACCCCAATACTAGGGGTGTTGTGCATCATGGATAAGGCTTGCTAATAAACACAAAAGAACTTCCTGTACAAGGTTCCTTGATTGCAGTACTAGGATTTAGGAGGGAGAGACAGCAGTCATGAATGAAGAGCAGAGAAGTAGCCCTAGGGAAGTGGCAATATGTGGACAGAAGATACAAAGGTTGGACAGCGCAATCGAGAACTACGATGAATTCCCACAGCTGCTAAAGAACTTCAACACTTTCTTTTCAGAAGAATGTGCAAAGCAAGTTAATCCATACAATCTGCTACTATAAAGAATTACAGAATATTTGCCAAGCGAAGCATTTATATATATTTAAAAAAAAAAACAACACAGGAAAAGCAGCCTCTACTTCAATGTTTAGTGCATGCTGTGATCAGTCCTTTCCCAGACTTTGGCAACTTTCCACAGGTTTACCTGCAAATATGGTGGCAAAAAGGGAAGGAGAAGGAATTCGGTGCCCCCTGCCCACACGTTTTTTTCAACTGCATATATATAATCTAACCTGGCAACATGCAAAGTTATCCCAGAAATATTACAGACAGTAATTCCTTGGTTTTGTACAAATTCTTTAGAAACCTCCACTATGAGGAACTTAAAGAAGGATTTTATCTTCTAAACTGTTTTCTGAATGGTGTTTTGTTCTTCCCATATTGAAAAATAACTTCTGACTCTGAGGCCATAAATGTGCTAGTTTTACAGCAATTCAGACAGCTTTTCTAAAAGAAAAATAGGTGAGATACAAGTTCAGTGCTAGAAAACAGATTTCAAAATTATTTCACATCTTCATAGATGAAATTATTTCTATTACTTTGAAAATTCATTTGTTTTCTCAGCCTAAAACAGTGACTGCACTCCTGGTTTTGTGTGACAGAACTCCTGCCTGTACTTCTGCAATCAGCATCCCTTCCCAAGTGTTCCATCAATGCTTACTTTCAGCTGATCAGCTTCACAGTAGTGTGATGAGCCCAAGGCTGCAGCATGTTTCAGAAGGTTCAGTACAACCTACTTGCACAATTACAACAGCTATATGAAACAGACACTGCTTCTAGCATTTTAAGACAGACCAAATTATCCAAATAATGTTCGGGTGAACAAAAAATGAACTAAAACAAACCTACCCACAGACTGGATTTAGTTGATCATTGCTATTACATACAGATAATCTCTGAATCGTCTCCTTCCCAACAGCTACCAACATTTCCTATGTAAGAAACAGTAATACCTACTCAGTCACTCCTCTTCAGCATAATCTATTTTTTTTATCTTTGAGCACTGTCTGTAATTCTCAACATTTATTTCTTTTATTATTTTCTACTCCTGGAGCCTGCTTTGGCTAAGAGATTTACAGAAAACTCACCCTAGTGAAAAATCTATGCATGAGTGACAAAGAAAAGTCACAGTCCTTTGCTGAAAGCCCAGGAGAAAATCATTAGGTAGATACCTGTATAAGAAAAAAGCTTTCAAACTTCTGATTTTTTTTTTACCTACAAATAATTACAAACAGAACTCTTACTATGGCCTAGTCCAATTCCTTGTGAACATGCAGAACTTGATTAAGAAACTAGCTCTTTGGAAAATATCACTCATGTTAGTCCTATAAGGGGACAAAAACAACGTTAACAGCTTCGTTCAGACATATCTGTGACTACACTACAGGTTTCATCAAGACAGATGCATTGGAGGAATGGAACTTGCACTATAATAATTGCTAGGCCTTCCATTAAAGACACTCTTGAAATTAAAGCCATAAATTCTTCCAGACCTTCATTTCAAGAGGAAGAAAACGTACTGATCAAAAAAATCTTAAGATGCTTATAATAGCATGAACAGTACATAGCTATGACCACAATGACACCTTCAACTAAAGCAGCACTAGAATTGCTTCCTGGTTAAAAACACAATTCTCTCTTTGGTACCACAGCTTCAAAAAAAACCAACATAATAGGTAATTGCCTCCATGTACGTGAATACAAAAGCTAACACAGGAATGCTGCAATATTTCTTTCAAAGCTGTGCTCTATCTCCCCACCCCCCATCTTCTGCAATTCTTGTAAAATGATCACCGAACTGATTTCATCACACAGACTGTATTTACTGTATCTTGCTAAAAGTTTCAGAAACACTGCATTTCCCACATTGGATATCATCTGAACTACAGAAAGCTTGGCTGAATCAAAGCACCTCTGACTGCAAATGCCAGTCAGTACACTCACCTGAGCAGAGAAACATTAACAAGGTAGAAGACAAGGAACTAAAATTAAGTTACTCTGAAGATATATATATGTGTGCGTGTGCGTATTTAAAACAAAAAGCAATTGTCAGTTTCGTTTTTCATTCATTCTCTCTTGGCATGCATCTCTTACAGGGATATGAATTGTTCACAGAAAAGGAACAGAAACAGAAGTATCTGGAGGGGAAAAAAACAAACAGAAGAGCAACGAGCAAGGACAGGAGCACAAAGGGAAGTGTACTCCCTGTTTAAGCTGGTTCATACAGACATCAGTCTTCTCTAATAGCAATACACAGCCACGTGGAGCTATATCAAATGGCAGAAGTGCAAAACTAATTCTTTCCATAACAGAACATAAGTTTATTTCGTAATCCTCCATGCAGTATTCCATGGCCTCCCCTGTAGGGCTGTTCCACATATCAACTTTCACTTTCAGCCAATACACACAACTAAATGCAACACCCTTAAAAAAAATAAACCCCTAAGCAAGAAGAGTAGAACACACTACAAAACAAGGCTTTGAGAATTAACACAGCTGTGCCAGACTTTGTGCAGATCCTCCTCAACCAACCTCCAATGAAAGAGATGAAAAGCAAAGCTCTGCAGCTCACAAAAGTGCTGGGGAGTGAACCCACTTGAAAGACCACCAGACTTGAAAGTACAGCAGCATCCACACACATACAAGGGATGCGCTGCTGTCAGTTAGTTACACTGCCATCACTGAATGCCGGTCGTTATTGCTGTAAAAAACAAAACAAAAACAGCCACATAAAAAAGTCCTACTGTTTTCATAAGGGAATTAACTATGCCGTATAATCTTCAATGCAAAGTAAGATTTACCACGTTTAACCTCTACTTATCAGCTGCAACTGCACACATTAAGCAGCGCTCACAAAATGGAATTCCGAGTTTCACATTCTCAGCCAAACGTAAACAACTGCCCGAAGGGGCGTCCCAGGATCACCCCCTCAGTCCGCCCGACACGTTTTTTTCCTGCTACAGAAGAACCGCATTACCGAGCACACAGGCGGCTCCCCGGGTGCAGGGGCAGAGGCCGCGCGGGGAGGAGGCGGCCCGGCGGAGCCACGCCATTGACCGTAACCGGAACGGAGAGGCCGCGGGCGGCCCGGGCCCGGCCCCGCTTCCCTGCGACGCCGGTCCGAGCTCGTGCGTCCACCGCCGCTGTCTCCCGGCGCTCTCAGGGCCCCATCGCAGCGCCGAGGAGAACGGAGCGACCGCGACCGCCGCCCCACCTCCGAGAAGGGAAGGAGGAGGAGCGGCGGCGGCGGCACCGAGGCCGGCCCCGTGCGGCGCGGCGCTCGCCCGGCGGCCCTCCGTGCGGGCTGGGAGCGGCGGGCCGTCCGCAAAAGCCCTCCGCGACCCCACCGCCCGGCAGCGTGCGGGACGCGGGCGGCCCGCCCTCTCACGGCCGGGTTGGGCCGGGCCCGGCGCTCGGGCCTACTCGCGCCTCGGCAGCGTGGCAGCCGCCGGAGGCCCCAGCCGCCCGGCCGCGTCGGCCCCGCGCCCCGCACTCACCAGGTGGCTGCTAGTGCTCGCCATGGGCCCCGCCCGGCCGGCCGGTGCGGCCCGCGCTCCAGTCGCCCTTTAAGAGCCCGGCGCACGGCCGCCCAGCCCGAGCCAATCGGGCTCTCGCATCCTCCGTCCGTGACGTCACCCACAACAATGCCCCCCCCGCTATGGGCGGGTCTTCCGTCCAACCCGCAAATTCACCGGTCTCGCTACCTGCCACTCACGCTCGAGCCCGCACGGAGCGCCTCCCGTCAGCCTCAGCGTGCGTTCAGTGTGAGCGTGCGCAGCTGTGGTGGGGATGCTGCCGGCTTCGCTTCCTGTTGGGGTGAGGCCTTTCCAGCTTCCGTCTTGCGCTCACATCCGGGTTTTCTCCCTGACGTAGAGGCGGCGTGGGAGCGGCGTGGTGACGTCCGGAGGCCGGGTGGTTCCTACGCCACGCCGTGGCGTCACGGCGCGGTGCCGCCTGCTGCCCCGGTGGCGCTTGGTGCCTCATCTCGTGAACTTCCGCTGAGGCTGTCAAGTCCTTGTGCCAGCCACGGACCCCAGCGTGTAACAGATGCAGTTTCCCTGTAGGCATTCTTAAAAACCGGTCTTTTCAATAATAATTAATAATAATAATAATAATAATAATAATAATAATAATGCCAGTGTCTGGTGCTCCTTACGTCTGAATCCGACAAAGTTTTTGTTAGAAGGCTTTCATTTGAGATCTCAGAACTAAATAATTTTTATCCCGCATTGTAAATGCGCTCGAGAAGTACTCATCAACATCTTTAACTCTTGTACGGTATAAGTAATGGGAATTTGTTCTTCCAGGTAAGTTCGTAGGAAACACGTCCCCAGATCTGCTTCCCAAGCTGTGTTCTCAAGCACTCAAAGTGTATTTGCTCACAGGAGTTGGCCGGATCCAGCCCGAAGCACTGACTCACATCACAAGTGCTGAGGGTATATGGGGTTGTTCAGGTATGCTTACAAGGTGGTATGACGCCTTGTAAAAACAATTTTAGTTCATCAGTAGATTATTGAATTTTAAGGAAATGCTCAAAAGGGAAATGCAGGGAAGGGCCACGTTGTTTAGTGAGCTGCATCAGAATCTTCAACGTTGATGTATAATTAACTTCAAGTAAGGCTGGGGTGGTTGGGCAAGGCAGCAATCCTGCAGCGTCCTAGTGGTAAACTACTTCAGAAAGCATTTTGCAATATTAATGAATCCCAAAAATCTGGTACACCTCTCCTACAAAGCAAGGCTGAGGGAGCTGGGGGTGTTCAGCCTGGAGAAGAGAAGGCTCGGGAGAGATCTCATTGTGGCCTCTCAGTTCCTAAAAGGAACTAATAACAAGGGGAGATAATGACTTTTTACAGGGGCAGACAGTGATAGGACGAGGGAAATGGTTTTAAACTGAAAGAAGGCTGGTTTAGATTAGATATCAGGAGGACATTTTGTGCTCAGAGGGTGGTTAGCACTGGAAATACTACAGCCCAGAGAAACTGGATGCCCCATTCCTGGAGGCGCTCAAGGCCATGGGGGGGGCCTGGGCTGCCTGAGCTGGTGGGTGGCAATTGGCTGGAACTAGATGATCTGTAAGATCTCTTCCAACCCAAGACATTCTATGGTTCACTGTTCCTATAATTCTTTTATTTTCATGATACCATTGTATTTACTAAATAACTAACTAACTACAGTAATGTCTAGCCTTCCTTGATATGAAGATCCTGTGCTTTTGCCTAATTAAGTTACAAATATCTTCCTACTCTGGAAGACTATATGATCTCAACAGTCCCATTCAGGAAACATCTTTGTAATTTTACAGCATCATATACAAGTACAGATATAGTCCTCAGCCGTGCTGGCTGCTCACCTTCACCTGCAACACGGCCTCTAAATTGAGATGGAGCTTAGGAAAGGCCTACTCCAGTTTCTGCAACCTAATTGTGTGGAAGATGTGCCCAGCCCATGGTAGAAGTGGTTGGAAATCTTTAAAAGTCCCTTTCAACCAAACTATTCTATGATTCTAAATTTAGGAGTCACTTAGTAGATTAGGGTAGACCAGGAAAAAACATTTTAGAAATGAGTGTAAAATTTTATTGGACACCTTGGAAGTCTGTGAAAACAGGACTCTTCCAGCAGAGGGCAATGGCAGATTGGAGTGGGTGCTGCTAAAAAAGTATTGGTCAAGAGCAAAGGCAGCAACAAGAGGCAGGGCTGGCCCAGGATGAAGTGGTGCAAGCCAGCAAACCCCAGTACAGTCAGCCCTTCACGTAATGTCTGCAGTTTTATGTTACAACCTGATCCCTGGTTTGTAAGTTGTTAAAAACAAAAAAACAGCCTTCCCTCCACTCCTGCTTAATGCATCCACATTCTAGCATAATAATATCTCCTCTTTTCCAGTTACCATCACCAGTACATAAACATATGCCCTATCAAATATTATAGTTCTCACTTTAAAACCAGTCATTTAGATCTCCATGCTTGATTAATGATTTTCTCTTCAGAATTGCAGTAGTGCCTCTACCAGGTCAGATCTGTAGATTAGATTAAATTACTACTAAGATGACTATTCTTAATTCTTGGTGATTTTATTAGCTAGAATAACGTATGCATGAGTGAAAATGTGAGTGGCCCTGTGAAGGACCATACCTTCTACTGAAGAGTGCTTGGTGACTTGGTGGTCTGGAAAGATCTGTGATGTTAAAAATTTCTGTAGCACAAGATTTGTGACTCACAGGAGGACAGCAATACAGGGAAGATGAAATGACAGAGCTGCAGATCTAGACTTGACAGTGCTCTGAGTAAACTGTAAGATTGTGGTGTGCTGAGTGTAACCAACATTCTCTTACATCCCTTCCTTACACATTGGTCAGATTTAACAAAAGTAGACTAAAAAGAGCAAACTGTTTCTCTTGTCTCTGGAATTGTTTTCATCCCATCTGCTTACTTAACCAGGAGAAGATTTATGGCTTTATTTGGCCATTGACTAGTGGCTGCCATAGGAAAAAAAGATTGCTTCCACAGTTCCTTCCAGTAACAGTTTGCAGATAAATGATCTTATGCCCCGCAGCTTCAGCTTTTTTTTCATGTTTCAGCCTATCAGAATCCAGTGTTTGATAGTTTCATTGTCCTTTAATGTATCAGAAACCATACTGTGAAGAAAATTCATCCTGAGGACATGACAGGTCACATCTCAATGCTTGTGATTCGTTTGCTGCTCTTTTAAATACCTATGCTATTGAGAAACGTACAATCTGATCTCTCATCTCTCTTTCCTGAAATGAGTACTCAGATAACTACATAGGAAAATGTCTGATGGAGATACAGTTTCTGACACTCATCACTGTGAACACAAATGAAGCAGAGGTGACACTGTGAACCAGAGATATGGTGGACAGCCAGCAGAACTATACTCATGGCCACATGTTAGGTACCATGGAATAGCTCGCCATGCAAGTCCCCCTGGGCTTTACTAGCTATAAAACATGTCTTTACTCAGGATCCTTCTTATCTCTTTTTCTTTTGGTGGTAGTAGCAGCAGCACTGGTCTGGTTTGCTCTGTAAAATAAGGATGGCATTTAGTTCTTTCCATTTTCTATGATGTTTTCAAGTCAACTTTTACTAATGATTTGTATGATCAGTATTTTCATAACTGTAGGGTTGTTTTTATTTTGGGGCTTAAAGCTTTTTCCAAAGCTCTCAAACACCAACTTCTGAAAAACCATTTTTGAATTAATTTCTTTATTTACTTCTGAATAATCACAGTGTTAGATTTTTTACTTTATTCAGCTTAGCAGGTAAGGAAAAAAAAAGAAAATCTACAAACTAAAACACATCCTTTGTCATAAAATATTTTCAGTTCCTTAGTAGCTTACAAACATTACCCAAATACCTTCTGACATTGTTTCCTGTGCTGAAACTCAACACTAAGGAAAGAAAGGGGAAAAGACTGGTGGCTTTGTTCTGGTGTGGCTGGCAGACATAGCATGCACTCAGCAGTCCGAGGAAATGCAAGTCTCCAGCAGAGCCCATGTTACGTCTCCTTACTAAATGAAAATTCTCTGTCTTCCACTGGCATGGTGTATACACACTTTCCTGGAAAAATTGGACTTGGAGCAGTTCAGAAATTCTGGGAGAAGCTGTGAAAAAATGCAGCTTAACCTAATACAAGTCTCAAACATGACCAAAAAATAATAAAGTGAAAAAAGTGAAAAGGTAGCAAATTGGGTTTTTATATACTGTTTCTCTAGAAATAAAATGTGGATATTCATTCATTAACTAAAAATTAGACTTCAGCTGTTCCAAAGACATAAGGGCAGAACAGATTTATTTATTTATTTATTTTAAATCTAGATACAACAAGCAACATTTTCTATGGCACTTTTTCTCTCTACACTTTTCCTTTTGTTGTTGTTGCAGTTTGTTTGTTTCATTTTTAAGTAGCTGCATCAAAGTAGAAGCTGCCAAAATTGTTAAGTGTTTCATCTGATGATGCTATATCATTTCAGCCCTTTAATCATGAGCCTGTCATCATCTCCATACTCAGTTCCTCTGGTCTTCCTGTCCTTGCCTGATGGACAAAGGCAGCATCTTTCTTGGCTTATCATTTTTGTCATTTCTCATCACATTCAATTTCTCTATTTGCTTCTCTATCTTAAATTTTAGATTCTCCCCATAGCCTGACCTACTGCTCCTTATGTTTGTATCTGAATATAATTCTTCACATTACACTTTTGCTAGTAATAACAGTTTAGAATACCTTCTTAAATCAAACAAGACTTCATGAAACTGGTTCAATTTCTGTGCAGACACGTTCATATGCAAGGGCTGTGTAGATATGAGAGATTTAAGATACATCTGATTTGACAATATTAGGAAACATTCTTCTCATTCTGAAGATCTGAAATTTGGAAACACTGCATCAAGTCAGACCAAGATCTTGGTATAAAAAGGGATCTAATTACATGATTGTAATTGTCTGCACAGTCACCACTTAAGCTGTTTGTGAAGACACTACTGGGAGATGAGAAGGCAACAGAGATATCTTTGTGGGCAGCATTCCTCAGGAAAGGTCATTCTGATCATTCTCACATTTGACCAGACCATTTCCATCAGAGAGCTTCAATAGTTCAGCAGGAATCAAACCTTCAGTGGTATCACTATCACACAAAGTGCAATAGTCAGTACTGCTGAATGACACACTTGCCATCTCCAAAGCTTCCTGAAGCATAAGGCAGTCGCTCTTTCCAGGCTGTAAGTGGGAGGGATAACTCCTTCCCATGCTAGGGCTCTCAAAGTTGGCTTTATATTTTTCAGAGATTTTCAGACCAATTGTATCATTAGCATGGTTTTGGGTTACCAGCACTGCTGGCCTGACTTCCATCTCTTCTCCTCTTACACATCTGCTGGGGACATGCTTCTGGCTTGGACCAGAGGCAAAGGCAATTATCTCTTCTTCAGCAGCCAAATCTGTGCTTTCCATAGGTTTCAAGGAAATCTGGGAAATCAGTTCTTGGATGTTTAGCTCAGAAACTTCATCTGCAGTCACTTTGTTTGAGCTGCTTGCCTCTTCTCTTTTGAGTTGGCTACAAGCCTCATTGGGTCCAACCCAGTCCTAGTGAAAGGATCAGTAAGTTCAGGACAATTTGCTCAGAGGTGGAATTTTCAAACTATCTATTCTGTCTATATGTCTTTGGCACAATAATCCAGAGGTTTAGTGCAAATCTAATAGGTGAAATGTAAGTTATGGAGTAGTGATAGCTTTCAGTTTTCCCGAGGGAAGATTTCATAATAATTTTTCAAGATCTCACCTCTATAATGTGCTACACGTTTCTTCTATTCCTTTGGCTTTGCAAAGACATCAGGCACCTTTCATATTCAGTATGTGTATCAGAATATGGAAAATGAGAGAACATAAATGCACTACTGATGCTTTTTGACTTTTGCCGCTTTCATTAAACGGATCTGCCCTGTCTTTGCTTTTTTTTTCTTCTTTTTTTTTTCTCTTTTCTTTTTTTGTCTCAGATTTAGTGCTAGTTTTCAGAAGGGCTCTCAATATGGAGGGAACATCAGTGGTCAACAGGAAGACCATTCAAACATACCTTAGATATCAGAAAGATGGGAAGGGGAACCTACTGGAAGAAAGCAGCAATGTTAATTTTCTACAAGGGAGAAGCTGTCCAGTTGGGAAAGACTGCAGCTTCCTCAATCTCTCTGTTTCAAACTAACAGAGAAAATACTTGGTTCCCTGTGAGAGGGAAACTTGATTTATTAAGCCAGAGCAACCTTTGAATGTTGTACTAGGATGCCAGTGTTATCTGGCTCAACAAGGGGGAGGCTGAAGGCATCAGTTATTGGTAATATGTGGAAAGATTCTGTGGATATGAAAAAAGGACAGATGGTAGATGGATGAAGAATGAGTTATCGGAGGGATTTTATTTCTACAGAGGCAGAAGCTAGACAGCAGCTCCGGTGGTGCACTTAGAATTTGGAGAAAGAATTGGAAACCATGAACTCCCAGGAAGACCAAAGCCATGTGTTGGTAGCACTGCTCAGGAGGTAGAACAATTAGTCCCAGAAAAATATCAACCCTTCCCTTAACTTAAGAACATAAGAAGTAAATGAAACATCTTACCTTAAAATTCCCATTGTGCAAATTATAGAGTGGCTGAAAGAAAGCAGCTGGTGTGGGAATATTAAGGCAGGAGAGGACTTTTGCCCTGAGGTGAGAAAACAACACTTTAAATCAAATTGTTCTGCATTGTCTTGATGGGATAGCACACTGATGAGATGAAAACCCAACACTAGTGCTGGAAAGACTGCAGTAGAAGCTCATTTTACATGTTTCCTGACATCCTGTAGGTATGCAATTATTTGTCTCTTGCACATGCACTCAATTTTTCTAGCCCAGTCTTCTCAAAGGTTTCTGAGGAATGCTATATATTGCAAAATCAGTACTCGTTTATTACTCATTATATGCACTGAGCTACTTATGCACTTTTTTAGCATTGTTTGATCTAAGCTACCTCTTCAAGCAGTATTTTAGTGTGCTAGTTTCACTAGATTTAGGAAAAGAAGTTCCGCCATATATCATTGTCCATTTATTAGTCTATCTCACAGAAATATTTTATCACATGGACTACATGTATTCTGTTTCTCCAAAAACAACATGTATAATAAGTCTAGTAAGTCTAACAATAATAATAATAATAACAACAATAATAATAATAAGCATAATAAGTCTATGTCAAGGCAGAAAAGGCTTTTGTGTTACCAGCATAAAAGAAAGAAGAATATGGTTGAGCCAAGGTTTTACATGCACTAATTTCTGCATTTTGCCTATATTGATATTTTACGTATTGACTACTAGTAGGTATGTCACCAATAGCTTCACCGCTATACCACTTTAACCATCCTTTAGGGACTGCTGTACACTTGCATTTCTGATTTACCTACATGAAACAACTCAAACTACCCATGGGCTTAAATCTTTTTAAGTCCAAGAGACCAGCTTGTATGTCAATAAGGTGTTTTGGTTTCCTTAATTATTAAGTAGGGGGTGATTAATTGTCATTAGCCAAGGATCACATCATGTCCTGAGATTGTCAAAAGAGCTTTTGAGCATGTTAGAATCTGAGTGTGCAGCAAAAGTAGAAAGCAAAATGGATGTAAACACACTTAATTTCTCTTTGGGCTATGAAGATCAAGGAGAACTTAATGAAGTATCATAATGTACCTTGAAGAAAGCTTGCAGTTCCAAAATAAATAGAGTAGGGTGCCAAAACTCAGAGGAATGATCAAGAACTCGAATGTTCTGGTATCAAAGAGGTTTTCAGACAGTTCGGATGCACCTATGAAAAGAACATGCACAAAAAGATAAAAAGCATGGATTTTAAGATAGATCCCCAAATAAACAATCAATGCAAATGAACCTAAAAAACAGGCAACAACAACAACAACAACCTGGCAACAACAGCAACCTGTGAAATTAAGGCAAAAACAACATTCTTTGTACCTTCTCTTTGAAATACCGTTGTCTGGCTCCAGTCACTCCACTGGCTGTGGTACGAATCCTCAGCTTCAGAAACTTTGCAGCGAACTCGTGCAACGTAGGAGATGCCACTGCGAAATTCTGTGCCTTCAATTTCTATTTGTGGTAGTGAATTGGGTGGTGTCTTGTTCTGTGCAGTCTGCAAGTTATTACAAACGTTTCTATTAATGAGGCAAAGGGAAGATATTTTAATAACTACTTTTTCCCCAAACCGTTTGTTCCTGGATGCAAGAAGACCTCCATGATGACAACTGATGCCTAAATGCAGGATTAAGAAGATTTATTGATCTCCACTGTCTGTGTTTTATACAAAACCCCTTTATCTTTGTGTGGCAAACCAGAAAGGCTATCTTAAAGCAATCAGCTGCCAGAAGGCCCTGAGCTGAGTGGCAAGGCCATTGCACCACGAAGAGCAATACTGCATCAGTGTGTTGCCCATCCAGTTACCTCCCATGACGTGCTGTACTCCTTGTACTGCAACTGGTACTGGAGAATTTCATCTAGGTAGGAAGGCACAGTCCACCATATCTGACACTTGTTGGCAGTAACGTTGCTCTGGATGTTCAAAGGTGGATCAAGTTTTACTGCAAATAGAGAGATAAGTTTTCCACAATATTTGGGTCTGAAGCAATGCAGAAGGAGATGCACGTTCCTAGGCTGATCAAAGTCTTGGAAGACCAAGCTGCTTCTAGTGATGCTAAGTGCAACAGTAGACTGAATTAGCTTTTGGAGTAGGTCAGAACAGGTAGGGAACTGGCATAAAGGGATGCTATCTCATCCGCTGGGGATACTCCTGCAAGCAAAGAGCCACTCAAGATGTCACAGTCTCTTCCAGTGTGGCACTGGTATAGAGAGGCTTTGAGGTTTCAAGCTCTATACCATCTATCTGAAGTACTGTGCCATGGGATCTAGAATTAGATCCACAACTTAGATTCTTTGTGACTTCATCTCTTTGTGGCAAAACACCAAACAACTACCATGGAAACAATCAAGTGGTACATTATCCATAGCACAAGAAAATAGGATGCAGACTAGAAATACAATCAAAATGTATTCAAGAACAAACACTGTCTGAAGTCCAGAAAAAGTCAAAACGGAGAGACACTGGGACTGCATCCCTACTGCTAAAGCCCAGATAGTGTACTCTGCAGGGCTATACAGTCTGGCTTGTTCCCATTACTTTCACCTGCGTTGAGACACCCTTTTAATGAGGAAGTATATCAGATCCTTCCCAAAGATTCCAGGCAGAGCCTCAGCCCACAACTGCTCTGGTTTTTACTTACTGTGCTGGCGAGGACTGTACTCCTGAAAGGTAATGTATGTGTGATTGCTTCCATAGAAGTTGCCTTGGAGAGAGACTCTGTAACCATCTGTTTCCAAAATCTGTCTTGCTAAGTGCATCGTGCAGTGGTACTGATCCTGCATGCTGTCTCTGGCAGTCAGCTGGCAGCTGGCATTTTGACCCTTTGACCAGAGGCTAAAAAAAATGGAAAGGCTGAAAGTTTCTTTTAAGTTATGTAATTAAGTGCATTACAGCTTTAAAATGCTGTACCATTAAGAGTTATGCTATTTTTGACTTAATGTGAGGCATCAAATGTCAGAGCGGCTTACCCTCATGTAACGGTTTATTAATTACTGGTAGTCAGGACAACTTTATTATATAATCTAAAAGGACTAATCTCAAATTAGCATATCACAATGCTTATTATCCTATCACATCACAAACTATTCACCAGATTTCTCATCTTAGATGTAGAATTACTCATATAATAAACATGCTACTAATGCCCTGGATGTTTCCCAATGACGGAGTGTCAAGGCTACAAAGGGAGGGCCTTCTGCACTGATAGGCCCTTGCTAGAAGATAATAATGGACCAAAAGACCACCCTGAGTCTGCAAGAGACCACATAGCTGCGTATGCAAGAGCTCTGCTGCACCTCTTGATGCTGTGAAAGACTGAGAAAAGAGCAGCTGGGTGACTGAACTGGCAATGTCCAAAGCAAGCAAAGCCCCCAGCCATGACCTATCTCTGCCTCTGTGTGCTGCCCTTTCCATGCCAGGGCCAGGAGAGCCACAGGCAGCTCTCAGCTTGCAGCTCTTACTTTGTGAAATGCAGGTGGAAAGGTCCATCACCCACAGGCTCCTCTGGTGCCCACGTGCAGCTCACAGTAGTCACGTAGTTATTCAGGCAGTTCAGACTGCCAGGGAAATCTGCAGAAGAAGCAGACAGGAGCTGCATTCATGTTATCACCTAATGAGATCTAAAATGCACTACTTGCTAGCCCTTCCTTTAGTGATGCCTTCCTCACAATATACTCCTCCTCTCTGGTACTGCACTTCCCTGTGTGAGACGAGTGTAAGACCTTAGGGCAGAGACTGTGCAGTGGCTGTGCTTTCTGCTGCTCAGCTTGTCTGCTATGTGCATGGCTTCCCAAGTCTGGCACTGCCAGCCAGCTGTACTGCTGCTCAGGAACCAGAAAAAGGCAATCATGAGATCTTATGTTCCATTCCTTAGAGTCTTCACATAAATGAGAGCATGTATACATACTTCCCACAGTTGACCTATTCAAAATCTCCCCTTACCTCTCCCTCGTCCTTCACCAAGGAGCAGCACAGCAGTAATGCACAGGTGAAGGCCAGTCTGCTGCACATTTCGCCCCATTCCAGGCAGTATCTAAATCAGAACAATTGTTAGAAGAATTTTTTTCAGTAGTTGTACCAAAAGCTTCAGCTCCATGCTCCTGTCAGGCCAAACACAAGCTGGCAGATGCATTCATGTTTCCCTGTGTGCTCTTTCTGATGGAAACTAAAAACAGGTGCTTAGAGAAATGTGTAGTGATAGAATCATACAATCATTAAGGCTGGAAAAGACCTCTAAGATCGTCTAGTCCAACCATCCACCTGTATTGCCCACTACAGCACTACATCTGCCCTTTCCTTAAACATCTGCAGGCTTGGTGGCTCCACTTCCCTGGGCAGCCTGTGCCAGTGCCTGACTGCTCTTTCTGACCAGAGACAGCACTGAAACTCTTCTCTGAGAACTTTCTCAGTCTCCAGATATTGCAGCTCATGGGTCTCCTGGAGCAGACATAACTTCTGCATCTTCCTGGCTTCAGTGCTTTTTTTCCTCTCATGAGCAGTATTTACCTGCTGAAAGCATCTACACCATAACCACCCTCTGCCCTTAATGACAGATCTTTCTTCACTTGAGGGACTCATTGATTTTATGCCATTTCCTGATGGAAACCTCCCCTTTTTCTTCACTAGAGGGAAGTTTCCTTGGGCTGCTGGTGTCACAAAAGTTCTGAGGGAGCCTTCCTTTGAACCACTTGAAGTTGCCTTGAGCCATTGTGAAATGGTTTGAGGTCAGTACAAAAGCTGGGATAGAAAAGGGTGTTCTAGCACAGACTTTTTTTTTTTAAATAAATTATTCCATTTCATATCTGAAAGAAACCAAGACCTGTCATAATTTTCTCTCTCACATGTTCAAACACATGCATACAGAAGAAGCCACCATTCCAGGCAGATCTGCCCACATGCAGCAAGAGAATCTTGGCATCATTATTTCCTTGCAATAAGTATTTCTTTGCTGCAAAAGAAAACTCCAAAAGACAGAAATTGAAAGAATAGACAATATGATCCTGGTCAAACACTCATCTGGGATGTAGAAAACTTAGGACCTGGTCATTGCCACAATATACTGAAGGGGACTGTATTGGAATTTGAGATTTTTCTTCTGCAATACTGAACAGTCTCTCCACAAGGCTATATGGGACTCTGACTTTCTTTTAAAATAGAAATTTCCATTCTGTGATTTCTTTCCTAATGACCTTTCCATCTGAAGATATTCCAGCAAACAAATGTTATATGAAGAATCCTGACCCAATGTACTCATGGCACATTTGGGAGATGCTTCCAACTTGCAATGTTTGCCACTACCTTCACGCCGCAAGAAAGGTCAGCACCTCTGCAGCCAGCATGCTGCTCTAAGGAGCCCATGATTCAGCCTGGAGCCTAGAAAACAGAGTGAGAGCGTAAACCAAGACCACTTCTGAGCTTACCCTAAAGCAGTTATTTGAAAAATTCAAAAATAAGAGGAGAATGTTGTTTGCATGGCTTCCCCAGTGCAGGTACAGAACTGAGCTCTGGGGTAAGAGGAGGCTGTGAGAATGTCCTGTCTTGAAAGGGCATGGTTGACTTATTGCGGGGGAGGAGGAGGGAATGCCACCTCTATGAACTTTCAGAAGCAGCTGGAGGAAAGAGAGAGATACACAACAGGATAGAGGAAACTCTGAGCATAGCACTGTCAAAAAGCCAAGTGAGCTCAAGCAAGCTATGGAATGAGTGTGGTTTCTAATCAGCAAGAGCTCTGGAGTGGTCTTGAACGAGGCTGAGAAAAAATTTATACTTAGGAAGGACTGTGATGTTTCAATCAGCAGGATTGTTTTTTTGAAGGTATTATATGATCTGATAACTACCAAAGCAGGAGCTGGACTCTATGATCAAAAGCATCCTTCCACTTCCAGATGTCACACAACTAAGCAGCACTCCTATAGCAAACTCCTTCCTATGATTAGATTTGCTTACAGCATAGCTTTTCTGAATTAAGTAGGAAAATAATTAGAATGTTTCAAAAATTAATCAAAGGAAAAAAAATCTTTTTGGCTTCCAATTCACCGTGTCTTCATTTATGGGCTTTTGGTAGACATCCTGTTTTGCTACAGACCTTCTTCAAAGTGGGCGTTGCATAGAGGAAGCGCCACTGCTAGCTGAGTTTAGCTGGGGGAGGTGGGAGGCACGACATCTCTCCTGCTTATCACTCTGATCAGAGTTGCATATGATCCCTGTGATAAGTACAGTAAGGCTGAGTAAATCTGAAATAGACAGAGATGTGTAAGCACATGCACAAATAGAATTATGCATATTCTTATAAATACCTGCCCAGGCACACAAAGAACATCAAAATAACTACACAAGGTAATCACCTATTTCCAGGTAAATGTAGCTAATTTAATACTCCTTCCCCTCCCTCTTAACCTCTCAAAAAATCTCTTTGTTCAGTTCTTGAATTCCTGAAGTGCGCCAGACATCTATGATCTCTCTTTCTCACCTGGAAACAAATACAGAGTTGTTTAAATGCTGATCTGTGCGTTACAAGTCACATGAGTGTTTGTGGTAGTGGGCTACTGGAATGCTAAATTCTGAAAAGATTAGAAGAAGATGATTTGGGGCAAGTAGCAGATAATCAGCTGAGCCACAGCCTGCAGCACACTGACAAAATTACAAGAACCAGCACAGATCTTGGATGTGTATCAATTAAAAGAAGTGCTATTGCAACTACTTTTAGCATTTGTAACGCCATTATTAGTTCTTCCTTTGAGATCCACGCTTTGAATAAGATGTTACTGAAAAGATTAAAATAGTTCTGATAAGAGCTATAAGAATGATTTAATCTTTGATAACTTTCATCTGAGATAAACAACTGAGAGATCAAGTCGTCTCTTAGACTTAACCAAAGAAAAGGCTCAGAAGCAATTTTACACCAGCTAGAATTATCTGTACAGGAAGAGTACTTCAGATAGGAGAAAAGTTGCTTTTTAAAATCTGCTAGAGAAAGATGGAGAGAGTCCAGCAGTTATGAGCTGAAGATAGATAAGGTATCTTCATTTCTAAAGGGCAGAAGGTGAACAGAGGAGAACCACGCTTCTTACCAAAACCTCTTACCTAAGCATACGTTCTACCACTTGCAGTCTATAAAACTTGTTTAGGTATCTAGAAAATAAAATAAATTCTTTGGCTCAGATGGAAGTCACAAGATTTATACAGGACTTCTTAGTTACAGCTCTCTGTCCCAAAGTTGTCACAATAAACTTTCCTCTCAACACCCACAATCCTCCACATTGCAGAGGTAAACCTGCTCTATGTCCAGTCAGCTGGTTCACAAACAGGTGATACCACTTCTCAGTAGTTGCCAAGCACTTCCCTCTGGTGCAGAAAGGCAATAATGGTACAAGGATTAGCATTTGGGGGAACTGCTAACTGCAGAGACATTATGAGGCTGAGCTCTGTCTGCTGAACACTACAATGAGATTTGTCTTGCAAGAAGTGACTGTATCTTTTCCTAGTATCCTAGATATACTCCAGTGCCTTTTCTCATTGTTCAAATCTGCTTTACTTCCCACCTGCTTCAAATTACTCAGCTGTGGAAAATGAATTGCCACATCACCCAAAGGCTGATGACAGCCCAGCCTGCCCACAGATAAACTGTTCTGCTAAGGTCCAGAAGGAAATGCCTGCTCCAGTAATATTTTCTCCTTCTGTTGGTCAGAATGAAGATTTTCATAGGCCAAATAGCAAAGTGGATGCATATGGCTAATTCAAACCTCGGTTCTTCTTGACAGCAGACAGCCACAGAGGGAGAAAAATGAGATAAGCGCAAAAGCCCTTTTCAATTTCAGTGAGAATGGAGCAAAGGGATTCTCAATGGCCTAGTGGGCATTTGTCATTACTGCCAGTGACCATCATCTCAGAACACTGCCAATTCTTTTCACAGCAGCAGGAGAACAAGAACCAAATAATCAGGCCAGGAAGCAAGCAAAAGCTAATAAGATGTCAACACTGGTGACCCTGGGTTCCCAATGATCTCAGCTGGTTGCAATAGTATTTCCATCCTTTCTTTATGTTTCCTGGGCAGAGTTCTCTTGCCTACTGTCTGCTCAAGAAAATAAGGCTTTGCAGCTGTGCCTTTTCCATACCTCCCTGGTGTTCTATTTCCAAAATCCATTTCAAACAGGATTTTTACAAAACACAGATTTCCCAAATGCCCATCAACAGAAGAACAGTTGCTCAGCTGTTGTTGCCAAGTCTGTTCACATTAACAGACATCCATATTCAAAGTTTAGTCTCACTCTCACATTTGAAGTCCAGTACAATGCAAAATAAAAAGTTAGTTTTGGTTTTTAGAATGTATAGGGTAAAATAAACGTACTGATAGGTAAGGGAATTAATACATGACGGTGACAGCACAGTCTCAGCACATGGGCAGCCTAGATGTTCTCTGGTTCGAAGCGACTCAGCAGAGCTGTCAGGAGAGACTAAACAAATGAAACTGATGTAGCTCAGAAGAGAATTATAGGCATCAGTGGGTAAGCAATAGCATGGCAGGAATTAACGTGGTGCTGATTTGATGAACTAATTGGAACTGGAGGCTAATATCATGGAGTTGACTTCTTGATATGGAAATGAGAGTTTACAAGAGGAAAAGGAGAAGCTGTCAGGGACTGTGAAGATGTGAACAAGAAGGTTATTTTTTGTGACAGAGACAGGGAGAAAAGTAATAGAGTAAAAGTGTCAGAAAAATCCTGTAAGAAACCCTTTCAGAAAAAATGATGATAAGTTATCTACCTACAGAACAGCTAGATCTCTGAACGTGTCCAACAGAAATGCATAAAGCACGTGTAGCTCACTCACATGATCAGCCTGTGAGTGTGTGAACTGATAGAGAATAAGAAAGTAGAAGGATTTCCCTGTCCAACCTCAGATAACCAATCTTTTGCTGCCTTGATCTTTGGAGAGCCATTTTTCCTTAACTTGGTGCACAGGAACAGCTATGAACTGTTGGCTTTGACTGATTTGCACCCTGTCAGCTGAGAGAAGTTTCTACTATACCCCCTACTATACCTCCTACTAATAGGAGAGCTGCTGTAATTAAGTGATACTGATACACACGTGTGTGTATATTTGTATAAATACATAGCTGTATATACACGCATATATATGCATACATGAAAAGAATTTATTTTTCCTGCATAGTCCCAAACACTGAGGGGGGCTACTCTGGCTGAATTCATTTACATTCATCTTTTTCACTCAGAGAGAAGAGTCTATTATTTATTATTACTATTTTTTTTTTAACCAAGATGATGCCTCTTTTCAGCACAATCTAAGTCTGAATCAATGTTGATAGAGTGTGGTTTTGTGCTCAGCA
This sequence comes from Perdix hodgsoniae, assembly GCA_035772895.1. NCBI lineage: Eukaryota > Metazoa > Chordata > Aves > Galliformes > Phasianidae > Perdix > Perdix hodgsoniae. The sequence continues at coordinate 9,052,613 of JAPSGF010000014.1, read as the reverse complement.
GTCTAGCAGAACAAAAGCGCAAAGACCCTTCTGGTGGTTTGGTCGTTCCAGCCTCATAGTACAAGAAACAATATACAATTCCACATTAACATGAATCAATTATTTTTTATATCTTATATTTTATTGTAGTAGATTTATCCTATCATTATCTACTGGTTTGCATAACATAGAAGTATGTTAAACCATCTTACCAGCTCAAAGGAAACTTCACTTTTCACTCTGCTTCTGTCCCTCAATAGTGCAGGGTGTGTGGTTTGATGATCAGGCAGTAGCAGCAGTGGTGTAATAAAGTAGAGCTTACTGTGCTCGATTCTAAAGATATTCTCAAGAACCAATGAAAAACTGCTCAGATTATCAGATTGAGTTGAAGTAGCTGCATCTGCAATTACTCATTAGTGATGGATAATCTGAGGAATTTCTGTTAAGAGGTTAACATTTAAAAGGCCAAATAATTTGCTGAATATGAAAGTATCTTCTTGGAACACTTCTATAAAAAGTACCAAAAAGAGAGCTCTCTGTAGGTGACCTAAATCCAGTTCCTTGTCCTGTGTGAATGTGAGATGAGCCTCCATCCATTGGCCTCTGCCCAGCAGTGCTATCAGTGCTGCCCTGTCTTCTGCTTCTTCCCCAGTCTTTCCCTGCACTGAGCTCAGAGGGGCACTACTGGAGGCAGCAGAGACTAATGAGAGTTGCAGTGCTTCTCTGTCTGGGAACAGATATTTCTAATACTCACTGAAACATTGCAGCGTTACAGTCAAGATCTACCAAGCTGGTCATGTACGTGGGTCTGGTGCCAAAGAAGGGGAAGGGGGATGAATTGAATAACAGTTTCTCAGTGTAAGCTTCATGGACCAAGAGACGGGGCAATATGGAGCTGGAAACAAATATTTCCAAACTGGCAATGCAATTAGGGTGATGGTGATTCTCCAAGTAGCTGCTTTCAGGTCTTCCCCACCTAGTAGAACTCCTACCAGCCCCATGGGTACCCATCCAAACATACTTCGCACTTCTTATCGTTACAACAATCCTAAATATGAGCAGAAACAGAAAAAGCCTTGAAATACAAGCAGCCTTTTGCAAGAGCAAATAGCATCTGCTGCCTCAGAGCTGCTGGGACAGGCATAGATTGCCTGCTACAACAGACAACATTTTGTGTCCAACAGAGACACATTGTAACCCTGCATCTTCCAGCCTGTTGGTTTAGGACATACGGATGCTCCAGCTGCACAATTTCACCTGTTTGCCTTCAGAACAGGCAGAAAAGTCAGTACTAGAGCTCAGCACGTATTGGAATAGATGGTCAGTGCAATAGCACGGTACCATTTCTGTACCCCAATCATTCTGTAGCTCAAGAACACTTTCCTCTGCTCATCCACAGTGAGAAGGCTCTGCTCATGTCCCCCAGGCTAAGCATGCAAACCAGCAATATCTTAAGTGCACTTTCATGTCCCTGATCATTTTGAATACTGCTGAGGGTGGAATTAAACCTTTTACAGACATTTGAGAGTGAAGGAAGCCTCCCAGAAAATCAACAAAATGGGGGCTTGCAACATAACCAGTGTAGCCCAAGCAATCCTTGGGAAAAATGTCTTTTTCAAATTAAACACTGTTAGGTCAGGGACATTTGTCAAGTTTGCTGCTAGAAGCCTCACAAAAGCAAACAAACAATTCACACCAACCCATCAATGCCTCAAATACCTCCACATCCACAGTGCTGTGTCAACAACTCTGGCCAACAGCTTATCTCTTACAGCTTGCTTCAATGGGGACTGTACCTCTTGCTTTCATATCCTTGTGCCACGTGCCATGCAAGCTCCTCTCTGCCTCCCTGAGTGACCAGAGGCAGCTTCAGCCCAATGTAGCTGCGAAACAGCACCTTGTACCAGATGTATGGCTACAGACTGTAGCAATGATAGAGACATCTCCAGCAGTTTTGAGATCAGTGTTGTTATCAGAAGCATGGAACATATAGAACTGAGGTGTGAAAGGGCCCAGAAAGATGGGTGAGATCCCTCTCTTCCCCACAGCAGCTTTGGCCAGTTACCATGAGGTCATTTTATGATGCATGACGCTGTATGATGTGGCTGTAGAAGGCAGTTTCAGACAGACCATAGCGGTGCTTCTGCCCAGTACACATTTGCACAGACCGTGCAAGCAGAGCTTGCAGGACACTGCAAAGAATGCATCTCATCAACAAGGAAGCAGAGCTGACTTGCTCCTCTGCTGCCTCGCTGAGGGCATGCTGCCACGCTGAGGGTACTTGCTGCACAGCCACAGAAGACCTAACCAGAAGGAACCCAACCCACTGAGATCTTCACTTTGTACTCAGGAAGGCCAGAGCTATGGGATATCTTGAGGCAGTAAAAACAGTACAGGCAAACAAGCTAACTCATGTAGGCTCAACATGAGCACAGCTGGCACCACAGCTACTGTAAGCAATCAAATGAGGGCTGTGGATACATAGAAAAATCTCCCACAGCACCCACCTGTGAAAGAAACAGCTTCTCCTTATTGCAAAGCTCCCTCTTGTTAAGGGAGTATGTTGTCTGTGACAGCAATTGGAGAGTGATTTTTCTGTCCTTATCTCAGCCCTTGAGCCATTTTTTATCCTGTTTTCTGCTCCCGTTCCTTTGAGGAGAGAGCAAGAAAGAAGTGTGGAGCTCAGCTGGCCATCAGGGTGAAACCACTACAGGGAGCTGTGGGATTGCTGAGAGTCCAGAGTAAAAGCATGGGGAGAAGGAAGAGTGTTTATTGGTATCACAGGAACAGCTTGTTGCTGCACTGGAAATGTACCTCGTTAATGACAAAGGTTCTCTCATTGTACGACCAGCAGCCAAACACTTCTTGGGTTAGTAGCACTGTGCCTACATAAGATGTAAGGTGTTCACATTCAGTATCAGTATCACATTAACTTTTTAAGACAGTTATCCTAAACAAAACAGGCAGAGATGTGTGGGAAAACAATCACAGATGCAGTGTAAATGATACTTTTACTGTAGGTTGTATGAGCTAGCAGAGATTGGTGAAGCTCTGTGCTGTTGACCTGTGAGCTGCAGCAGACAAGGTCCAGACAGGAGATAGAGCTGCAGGCACATCCAGGTGGTAAAACATTCCTGAAACTTCTGCATAATTCTAATAGCTACTCAGTGCTATATTTAATGTGCTTGGAAAATGTGTGGGGAGGTGCAGGATTTGTAGGAAGCCCAAGCAGGAGGAGTTTCTCTGGAATTATGTTTTGAAGATTTTTAACTTACAGATTCTATCTGTAAAGGCAAGCCCTATCTAAAAGCTGAGGTATGATTTGTCTCTTGCATTCACCATTCTCTGATGATGAGAAATGTTTTTGATTATACTCTGTGAACAGGGATGGATATAATTCATACTTAATACAAACTTTACAGCTGTGTGTATAGAGGGGAGTAGTTGTTAGAATAAGGAAAGGGAACTTTAATGTAACAAACATGCTTGCCATTAGAGATGCTTCTAAGATTCCACGTACATCCAACTTGAGTCATAAGAGAATGCCAGGGAAAAACCTTTTAAACTTCTCTACTATTTATAAGCTTACTTTCAAAAAATAAAATAAAATAAAATAAAAAATAAAAATAGAAATAAAAATAAAAATAAAAATAAAAATAAAAAATTCAAATCTATGTAAGCCAAGGAGCAAATTTAAAGATACAGTTGCTTTTTCTTGTAAAAAATTAGGTTGTAGGTCATTATATAAGGGTTTGACCAAGAATGCTGAAAAAAAAAAAAAAATCATGTCAGGTTTGATACAATGTGAACAGAATGAGTGGCAGTAGAAATAGACCCATATTTCTATGGACCTAACTGTTCTCCGTTCTGTGCAGTACAGCTTACACAAAGTAAACTTTGCTTTTTCTTCTGAATTTGGCCAAAGCTTTGCTTCTGACACAGGATGGGAAAGGCCCTGTACTCTGCAGAACAAAATCAGCTCCTCAGTTTGTCTGAGCCCCGCTGGCAGGGCTGTCAGCATGGCAGGAGATCCACTGCTTGACATAGCTCCGCGGAGAGTCCTCTCCCTCCTGCTCAAGAGAAACAGACCCACAGTTGGTCTGGCTATTTTGCTCAAATTCACAGTCAACTGGACTCCCACAGTCCGAGTCCACAAAGCCGCTGTCAATAGTGTCCAAATCTAGGCAGATCATGGGGTAACTGTCACCAGGCCTTGCACTGCGAGGGAAAAAGTCACAGGATCCTTCACTGTAGGACACACTTTCACCATCAGGAGAAGGTAGAGAAGCTGGATTTTCCAAATCCCACTGATTAGGATGCAAGCAAAGGGCTTCTAGGATGCTCCCCATCCCTCCTTCCACAGCCTCTTCAACTTTCTGGTGACCTGGCGCACCTGTAGTCCTCAGGTGATCTGTGGACATAGAACCTGAGGCCAGAATTTTGTCCTGTGAGCTCAAGTCAGTCAGATGCAAGGCACTGGATGGCCTTCGGTCTTCATCATCGATGTTGACCTTGGGATAACCATTTTCTCCAGCACTATCTTCATCACCATCATGCTTTTGTTCCCTGTACATGCGGTTACAGTTGCACTGGCAGTTACAGGGTGTAAATTCATCGGCCACTGTCACAGTGTCAATGGACAAATGTCCATATGAGCGGTCCTGAGTCACACTGCTGCTGTTCACACTTGACAGGAGGCTGTCTTGGACCGGGGCGGTCAGGCAGGACACACAAGGCTTGCAAGGCAGATCATTTCTCAACTCCTTTATCTCCTCCTGTGAGGTGCAGTTGGAAGGACGCATGCTGAAAACTTCTAGGACTTCAGAAGGGACTATTTCCCATTCAAATAAATCAATGGCCATTTTCATATGGGATGTACCAACCCACTTCTGCATGAAAACACAGAGAGAGAGAGAGAGAGAGAGGTTAGCATTGTCAAGCGTGAGTTTCTACAGAAATGACTGAAGATTTTATGTTTTCAGAGGCAACATCAAACTATAATATCACTGACTCCCCTAAAGTGGCAGGGTATGAGATGCAGTTATTACAGGCGGTGCAGGAGAATTAGCTCACAGAAACAAAATTAATCAGCTCTGAGAGATTTGCATGGCTTTACAGTTTTCTTCATGCTGAAACAAACAGATAAAAAACCAATCTAAACCAACCAAACAAGGTATCCCCCCCTAAGCCACCACGTCTGCACCCTTCTCTGGGACACTGTTTGTCTCTGGAAGCAAAGTCAGTTTCTTTATATGCAGCATCTGCAGCTAGCACACACATAGCCCTGCTCTGTCACTTCCCTCACCTTAGCTGCTCACGGCAAGGCTTGACCTGGTCTTTTATGTGTGGTCATGCCCAAAACTAGTCCTTTCTCTCACAGTGACAAGAAGGATGGACAGAGCAGGGGCTGCAGGCATCAAAGAGCTGTAACTATTTTTTGGTACAGATAACACTGGGATGACTGGCAGTTGTATCACATTGGATCTTGTCCCTCCGTTCCGCATTACAGCACACACACACTGCTGCCATCTGTCACACAGCAACAACGTGTAACAGGATTTTGGTGGGAAAGTTCAACCTCTGCCATCGTGGGTCAACACATGAAACAGGAGGCATTACTTTCGGAGCAGCCGTTGCATTTGGGAAGAGATCAGCTTGTGACACACTGACACCAAGTGTAGAAACTTCACTACTGCAGGAAGTACCGATTCTATTTCAACTTATTCTTAACCTAAGCTGCAAAGAGCTTCACGTGAAAGCTGTGCACGCAGCAGGCTATTTGAGGGAACAGAAGGAAACTTCCTCCTCGGAACTGAGCAGGCAGAATATTTCCCATGCCCTCCTGACACGCGTTTGCATGTCCCCACCCAACATGAACATACACTAAATGGCAAACAGCGTTCCTCTGTTTTCCCTTCTCCTTTTCTGTCTTAACAGTTCTCTAATGTTTTCACTTTGCTTCCTGTCCAACCCAGGTCTGCTCTGTGCAGCCATTGCTGTTGTCATCATTTACAGACGTTTCCTAAACTCTTGCTTTGGTGCAGGCAAGATGCAGTCGAACGAGCCTCAGATTGATTGTTTGTCTGCCTGCTGATAATGATGACTGTTCATATATTAGCGAGGTCACCACATCCTCTTGACACTGTCTGCTTCTGAATCTTGTGTGCTGTTTTATTCTGCAAATTTATTGATCTTCTCAGAACTGAGCTTTAGCAACACTGTAACTGACACTCATTCCTTCCCAGCTGAACAAGCAGATTAGAAACCAGCAGTAGCATCAGTCCGATTAAGCAGGGTAAAGCCACAAGATTCTCTGACAAGAGCATGGCTCTGGGCATGACAGGCTGGTTTCACTTCCACTGTGAGCACTATCCCTTAACTTTTAGGAATTCCCACACTGGGCTCACCTAGTGCTGGCTCCTTTCCTGAGAACAACCATGTGCATCACAAGGAGATGCGAGTACCCCTTGCTTGCAAATAAGGGAAGCTGTGATAGGGCTGAAAGGGGAAGGCAGAAAAGAAAAGGAACAACTGCTGTAGTCTTCAGCTTAAGTGGTGCCCATGAAAAATTTGCCATTTAACCCAACTGCGTCATCCATACAGCACTAGGAAAGGACATGATGATCATCAGGGCCCAGCTGGCAACTCTCTTGCAGAGGGTCTAAGAAAAGCAGAAACAAAAAGCAGACACTGAAGTGTCTATGATCAGTGCTACCAACCAGCAGGAGCAAAAGGAACTCGTTGAGAAAGAGGCAGTGATCTCTGCAGTTCAGTGCCAGCACTTTCACAATTTTATGATGGCACAGGGGGTTGTTCTTCAGTTTAATGCAAAGTCTGTGGGTACTCAATGTTCTCTTACTTTTCAATCTTGACAAATCCTGAAAACCCTGCAGGTTTTGTGAGACACTTTGTCAGGTGAGCAAGTCTGACTGACGTTAAAAGAGAAGGTAATTAATGAGGGCTATGCAAAGTTGCTCACTTCACAAAGATACTTCCTTGTGGGGGAGGCAGCTGCACATACAGTTCTGTGACACAGCAGCTATTTGCCCCCAGAACTCCAGCCATCTTTCCAGGGTGATATGTCTACATGTTGTCTGCACAAGTGACTCTCCAGAGAGAACTACAAAGATTAATGTTGAGCCTGTGTTACTGCAGCGGCTGGACTGAGAGATGTGGCCTACAGCAAAGCCTACAGTCCATGTCCTTGCTGGCAGCATGAGATTGCAGCATGAGATTGCAGTCCTGATCATCTTTGTCAATTCCCTTCACAACTAGAAACTTCACAGTCCAAACATGAGCTCAGCTCATCACTTAGCATTTACAAGAGATGAGCAGCACAGGCATAAAGACCATCACAGCACAGAAAGCACATTGGAGGACTCTGGTCCTTTTCCGTACCCATGCAGCACTTCCTTGAGACGTTCTTCCACTTACTCTACCAATGAGAATCTCTTGCCCAGGAAATAATATGAGGCCTTTCAGTTTACTTTTGCCAGGCTGGATGTGGCTCTGGGCAGCCTGGTCTAGTGGTTGGAAACCCTGCATAGAGCAGGGGAGTTGAAATGAGATGATCATTGTGGTCCTTTTCAATCCAAACTATTTTATAATTCTGTGATATGCTTCACTCACTTATGTAGTTCATTTATACCTTGAAATCTCCATTATACATCAGGTAAAGTGGTTTGAAAAAGGCAGATGGATCTGGGACGCAAGTGATCTTCTTCCACAAGCTGGAAAAAACAAAAAGAAAGGTTTGGGGGTTAAGCACACTGTCTCTCTGCAAGAGGAGAGAGGCCCCAAGCTTGCACTGAGTGACCTGCACCCCTTGAAAAGGGGCAGTAAGCCATGCCTGCTCCTCTCTGGGCATCTCCAGAGCAGGACCAGGAAAACAGTTCAGGAGCCTGGAGGCCTCTGTTCAGTCCCTGTGCACAGTGTTCTCTTCCACCCGGCCTGTTGAGAGGCATCAGAGCTGACAGTGAAAAGCAAGGCACTCTTGCCATTACACCAGCTGAAGACTATACTTTGCTGGCCCTCACAAGGCCACAGCTGTGTCTGTGCATGAAGGCACAAGATGCAAAGAAGGCTGCGTGTGAACACCCCATTTTAGCAGAACAAATAAGGGCATTTAAGCTTCCCTATGGGCTCTTACCTCTGTTGCTTGGCCAGAAAGGTCGTGATTGAGGCAGTGATCACCATGGCTACAATAAAGAACAGCATCCATTCCATGCCTGCTCTCTGTGTCATAGCTGGAGAAAGAGACAAGGTCATTCAGACTCACCTTGCACTTTGACTGTGGTCAATAAGCAGCAGAAAGAAGACCCTGAGATTTTACCCCAAACTTTCTCTTAGAGGCTCTGAGGCTGTTACATGGGGACCAGCCCCTGTACACGAGGTCAGGTATAAAGTGAAGTTGGTCAGAGAGGATTCAGCAATGAAAGGAGCTGTGCATCACTGCTGCAGCTCTGCCACAAGGCAGCTGGCAGCTGACGTGCTTGGGGCAGGACAGCTCCCTGCTCCTGGGCCCAGTTCTCCTGCCAAGGGTTCCTGGACCCAAAAACAAGCCAAATGCCCACCCTTACTAGACTATCTAGCTTTTGTTCTAATTAATTAGATTTCAGTAGATTTCTAGTAGCATTATCTGACACTGGACAAACTGGAAGGACGGGGAGAGCTAACAGGATGTACCAGCAGGGCTGGTTTTCAGTGTCAGCCCGGAGCTCCATTCACTCCAAAATCCATAGTAGCCAGTGTCTTCTCGGGGTCTGGCTCTCACTTGGAATTCATACTCAGTGTTTCCCTGGAGTTCCCATGGCAGGATCACCAGTGTCCGTTTGTCTTCATGGACAGACTTAATCTTCTGAGTCTGTAAATAATTACACATCAAGTAGTCAGTGCAGGAGAGAGTGCTCTCACCTTACCCTCACCGAGAGCCCTGCAAAGGAATCCCCTCTGCTGTCATGTTGTTTCTGTGGGCTATGCTCTGGCTGCTCAACAGCCGCATGAGGCCCTGGGGGATTCTTCAAAGCAGAACAGCAGGAGAAGCAAACGATCTACCTCCCTTCCCCACAGAACCTTGTACTTTTCTAACAGCTTCTGCTTCTCAATTCTTTTTATAGTCTTGCTTGCTCTTAGTCCAGGCAAGCAAAACAGAATCTTTTTCAAAACCTCAAGAACCTTTCTTCCACACCAGTGCTCCTGTCCTGCTAGGGCTGGTCCCCTCTTTGCTGGCACTTGATGGTAAGCCAACATCCCACTTACCTCCCAGGTGTCAGCCCTCCTCTTATAACGCAGCTGATATTCCAGCTCCTCATTCAAAAAGTAGAAAAGAGGGTTCTGGTAGATGGTTTCCCAAGAAATATTGTAGCCTTCTGTGAACACAGCAGTCAGATTGAATGGAGGCTGTGGTCTGACTGGGGGTGAAGACAGAACAGTGTTACTCAGTGTTACAACATCACTGCAGATGCAAGAGAGCATGGTATATGAAGTGCCCTGGAGGGGTGCACCCCTGCACAGCACAACCTCCTGCCCAGGCAGCACTGTGACATCTGGCTCTCTGAATGCCTTTTGTCCCTGACTCTGTTGCCCATCTCTACAATTCCTTATCACCTCAGGAACCAGGGAAAATAGCACAAAGGAAGCTAGTTCCTGGGATATGAGGAAAGCAGAGTTCCTCATTCTGTTCATCACACAGGAGATCTCCTTTAGTCATAGTCACTTGCACAGCTGGGCCACTCTCAGCTCAGGCACAGGCAAGAGGTGTTCTGCAGTTTACAATGGCAACAATAAGATCCCAGTGTCCTGCCCAGTGGAGTGCACACTGAACACAGCTCCCCACCCTTGGTTGTCTTGCTCATTCCCTGCCCAGACTGTCCTGGCAAATCGAGACAAGCTTAAACAACATGTATCAAGAGATACATCATTTTTTGTACTTACTGTTTTCTCTCATATAAAAACTTCTGGAAATTGCATGCTGCCTGTCAGCTATCTCTGTGACATCCACCTGGACTTTGATGTCTGCCAGCAGTTCAGTCATGTCAACAGTGCACATGTATTCTGTGTGGTTGGTGCTCCTGGACAATTCCAGGAGACTGCAGGACACCACAGTGTTTTCTGGATCGTCCTCATCAACCCTGAAACCATCAAAAAAAACACCAAAGAAAGTAGTCCACTTCTGTCACATAATCTAGTTGGACTCATCTGTCACTGCAACAAAACAGATTGCAATAAAAACTGTGTTCTATTAAGACATACCATGTAGCAGTGATATTGTAAGAACTGGCACCCAGGTCATTCCTCAGGAGGCAGGACAGGGTCTGCACATAGTCCACAAAACAAGTGAGGTTTTCACGACACATGGCTGCAGGTTTGGAAAGAGAAAACACAATTCCAGCTTCCATGCTGCAGCGAGCAGAACTTGGTATCAACACACACGGCCCTTGGGACTCCCACTGCATCCAAAGAGAACAGGCAGCTCTGCACCAGGCTCAGCAAACCTCCAGTCCTGGAGCACAGGAATGTTCCGCCTCCAAAGGGAGGTGAACCCCTGGTAGCCATCAGTGATAAAGAAAAACCTACTGGGAATGCTGCAGCAGCAGATGATGGACAGAAATACCAGAATGTGCCCAAACCAGGGCTGAATTTTCAAACATATCTCTGTCCTCTCTCACACGATCACAGCCGAAGATTCGTGGCTCTTGGCACATTAAAAATCGGTAATTCAGCAATTCTTTCTTTACCATTCTCTCAGCTTACAATTTTCTACAATTTGATATTTGCAGCATCAATGATTTTCATGTCCAGCTCCAGAGACTTGGAATAGACTTCATCAAATATTGGCAAAAAGGTATTGCAACTTTCCCACTATTATTTCCATAAGTAATTCTGATGCTCATGTGACTGGCAGAATTTATTGATCACTTAAACTGAAACAGACATCTGATGAGAACATGAGAGGCAATTATAGAAGTTATGCTGTGGTCATTAGGAAAATAAGCGCATTTATAAGTGGCCACAGAACGGCATTTATGCTTTTAGTTGTTCTGCAGAAGCTCTTTTTACTTCTCAGCCTCTGAGATGTGCCACACAACACCCTATCACTCTGAGCATGGCACAGTCCATCTCAGCACTCAGATCCCTGTACAAGACCTCCAGTGAAGCAGGAAGGTGGCAGAAAAAGACGTGCGGGGATTCTTGCAACAGCCTGTCTCCAAATGTGTCCGTGTGCTTTACGACACATTGCATTATTCAAATTATGTGGCTGTTTCATTTTGACTTTTTCCTCTCACTCTGACTTCAGAATTCTGTTCTGAAATTTTCATTAATTTCGTTTCATTTCAATCTTAACTTTTCATTCTGTGTCCTCAGCAGACTGTCCTGAGCCCCCAGGGCATGCATTTCTTGCTTTGGTCCCAAACAAGACACATTTTCTTCCTTAGACTAACTTTATTCTTTCAGAAAAAGAGAGCTGTTACCTCTGCTTTCTTTTAGAAAGGGCAGCAAGTATTTATAAACTAATAAGCACTACTAATTAGCATTCTTCTATGCTACTATGATATTGGTCAAAAAGTCTGCTATTCCTTTGCAGTCTGCACACTTATTTCTGTGCAAGAATTTGCTAACGAAATGAAGAAGAGATCAATTTTTTACTGGTAAAGGAGTAATTAAATGTTAGATTAACCCAATCGATTGTAGGATGAAATCCATCCCTGGCAGCTTCAGAAAGAAAGATCAAAGGATTTTACTTGTAACAGTAAGATTCAGCCTGATCCAAAAAGACGTTAGTACAGATAATTCCTCACGTCACTCAAAATTCACAATACTGACATCACAATACAGCAGAAGATGTAACTCTGAATTCACCTCTTTCACTAATTAGAGTCTGGAGCAGGTCCAGGGCTCTGCCTAGAAGCAGCACGTGAAATGCTAAACTCACACCTGTTCTGTGCAGATGTTCTTGTTGCTGCCTTTTTTTGTCCAGCAGCAGCAGCAAAGAGCCAGCAAGGGAAGTGGCAGTGGTTATCTGCATAGTGCAGACCTGAGCAAAGGGGTTCAGACTAGGAGAGATCACTTCAGTGTCCTGGTTGGCTTCCAACTGGGCTCTATGGGCTATCCAGCTATCAGCCACCAGAACGTTCCCGATAGCAAAAGTTTTGGGGAGGAATCCTACCCCCATGTCACCAGGAGGCATTTCAGTGCAAGGCCTCTGCAGCATCCCATCCCCACTGATGCCACTCCGCAGTTCGGTTGAGATCTGCCCAGCTCTGCTCCCTCTCCTGCCTGTTCTTCGCCTCCCTGCCCATATTTCCTTACCCTGTGGAACCCTCTCCACTACCACCTCTTGTGCTTATTGCCTTGTGGCACTGTTGTGTACAGCCCTGCAGAGCCTGCGTCAATGACCAGGAAGGCAAGCCTTGTGTACAGCCAGGAATATGTGTTTGTTAACTTACTGTACTGGAATAAAAGGAAGAAGGAAATGCTATGGAGCCATAGTTTGTTCCTCATTTTGGTTCTGACTCGATGACCTGAAAAAAAGAAAAAAGCCATACAATGAAGGGTTCAGCTCAGATATCTGCTCATGTGCGTTGGAGGTTTAAGTGGAATTAATCTAGCCTTCATTTACATGTCTAAAAGTGAAGTGCTTAATTTAGGTGAGGCATCTCAGCTTTCCTTCATACATGAGCTAAGGGTTTGGGCTGGGGGACCTACAGCCATTAAACAGATGAGAGGCATTTCTGCTCTTTACCAGCAGCATGTGCTCAGAGCAGCAGAAAAGTGCCTGCAGCCTCAGCCTATCCATGCAACAGGAAGACACTTGGTTAAGTGCTAACTCATTTTTTCCTTCATCAACTTCCTGCAATTAGAAATGTCTTGCAAATAGAAGTGACATTGTTGTGGCTTAAACCTTTCTAGAGTGGATTAGATCAATAAACGAGTCTGAATATCAGAGTGGGTCTGTATGGGCAGTGCCTGTGAGAACTTGCTGACTTGGACCCTGTATAGTTAAATAAGCATGGGACATCCAGCTAAGGGACTCCACAGAGGCAGAAAGAGTAAAACAAAGAACAGTCTCCCATCTGTCACAAGAATAATAATGTATAGCACTCTTCAGGAGAAGACTGTCCTGATACACTTTGGTGAAAACCTACAGGAAAAGAAGGTCTTCAGAGAAGGGGACAGCAAGATGTGTGCAACAAAATGAGGAAACAACACCAAATACAGATGACTGCTATGCCTTCAGTGACTGACCCCACAGGAGCCCCTCTGCTGGCTGCAAGCCACGTTTGCAAGCAACAAGTGCCAGAACCCTGCAAAACCTGGCCCTGGTTTGCAACAGGGCACCTGTGAAAATGATGTGGATGAAGCGAACACCCAGGTGCCCAACAGAGAGAACGCCAGCAACGCCTCTCCCACTTGGGGAATACTCACATTGTTTAAAAATTTCCAAGTTTACTCAAATAATGAAAGCAAAATAAATTTAGCAGCCACCAAAAAGCCCCTGTAAACCCACGTGAGATCTGAGACTCGCTCTCAAGGCACTGCAGCATCCAGATGAGATCAGCAGGGCTTACTCCGGAGCTGGGTGCAGCACCTCAGCTCTGCAGTGGGAGCAGCCATGCTGCTGCTGCCCTCACTCCCTTGCAGATACGGAAAAGCAGCTGCTCCAGCTCAGCAAGGAGCCCAGGTGCCCTGCTCATCTCCCTTGCCTGCTACGAGCAGCGGGACAGAAGCTCTTTCTCCAGTTCTCCAAATTTTCTCTGTAACTTGTTGTTGTTACCACTAGTCCCTGATAACTATGGCACAGCCCACTACTGAACATCACCTGTGCTGTCATTTACTCTTCCCCAGCTCTTCTCCAAACTCCTCCTTCTCTGAGAAAGGCACACCTCATCACACCATCTGAAGCACACTCACCTAACTGCCCCATGGGAACAGTCCTCTGCAGATGGGAAGCCTCCTCACATTGCAGCATCTGCTTGCAACGTCTCATCACAAGTTCTGTTCCTTGCAGCACATTTAATAGAAGAGCCGTACCAAATGAGCGGTATACTGAAGCCTAGATATCACTAGGCCCAGAACAAGGCTGTGGCACCTCAGGCCTTTGTGCCCTCTCCAAGTGCAGCCCAGTGCTGGCTCAGGGGCTGCAACGATCCCTCAGAGCTGTGCCCTGCTGCACAAGCCCATCCTCAATGTCACTGCTTTGCCACACACCACAGCCTTGGTCTCCCTGCAAGCAGAAGCAGGCTCCCTGCTGCCTGTTCTTCAGCCAAGGCAGGAAGGGTTGGACTCCCAAAGAGCTCTGCAGACTCGCTGCTTGTTTCAGAATTCACCTAGCAGTGCCCTGAGTATTTTGCAGCCACAATACTGCTGTCGTTCTGCTTTCCTTCATGCTGCCAACAAAGGCAAACTTTGTTGCTTACTGGACTGTTGTTTCTTCCTTATTTCTTTCTATTCAGAGAACAGGAAAGATTGAACATGATAAAGTCAAAACAAGAAGCCCAAGTAGTTTTATAGAGACATTAGGTGCTGTTATTACACACTGGAGAAAGGTTATTGTAAAACAAAGCAATTTAGAAAGAAGATTTCTGGATAAGAGCAGGGGAACAGAGTAAGGACAGCTCCCTGCTTGTGAGATTGTTCACTTCCAAGCAGAAGGCAGAATGGCAGTAGGCCATGAGCAGAGGCAGGAACTTATTCCCTACTTTGTATTAGAGAAGCCCCTTCTACCCCTTTGTAATAATCATGGCTTCATGTTAATCATAGAACAGCTTAGGTTGGAGGGGACCTTGCAGATCAGCCCGTTCCAACTCCCTGCCAAGGACAGGGTTGCTACCCACTAGATCAGGCAGCCCAGGGCCCCATCCAACCTGGCTGTTCTTAATAAAAGGTGATTATCAATTCATCTATATGCACACCTACAAATGACGCTGCAATGTTTTAAAATACATCACTGAAGAGGAGATGAGACCAGTACACAGACATTTAAAAATATTTTGCTTATTATTCCTGATATTTTCAAGCATGAGAAAACAAACATCCCATTACAACCAAGTAAAAAGAGTGGAAGGTCCATGGAAGTCTCTCAGGCCACCAGCTAGATGCAAAAGCAAGCTTTCTTCTTGAAATCTTCATTAGCAAAATACACAGCTACCTAATCACAATGCTCAAAGAAACAGAGGGGCATCAGGCTCCTCCGGCTGCCCAGTATGAGGCAACATGAATGACATAGGGCACAAGGGCCACGTCAGCAATAGGAAAGATTTACAGTGAAGTCACAGGTATGAAGCAGGAGCAAACTGGCAGCAGGGAAAATTGATGGGAACATGGACATTACCTTGCCCCGTCCTTTCAGCTGTCCATGTCAGCCCTCCAACTCTCTCCCGGCCAGACTGGCCTGACTAAATGGTTACTGGGACCGCAGACACTGCATGTAGGAGATGGAGAGCAGGTGGCTCTCATCAGCACTGAGTGAGAAAAACGCCCGATGTGTGCACCGGGAGCTGTGCTGTATTGGAATACACAGCGATAGGCGGTGGTTGACGTCATCACTGTATCAGTATTACTGACAGAAGGATGTGGTGAGCACAGAGGAGGCAATGAATTCAGGTCCAGGCTCCCACACATCATTTATTACTGTACTCCTCTTTTATCTTACTTTTACGTGAGAAAAAGGTGGGAGAGCAGATAAAGCAAACTTCTAGGGCTTAGATCTAAAAGGTCATGTAAGTTGCTTAGTGGGGTTGGCAGAATGAGTGGCTTGCAGTGGAGAGGCACTGGTGGCAAGTCATTACGTGGTTAAACCTAACTAAATAGTACAGTATGGACCACATCCAACAGATCAATGCTGCTTTATTCTGCTACCTGTCTCCAAAACAGCCTCTGGGACCAGGACACAGCAGCAACCATCAGAGCGCAGGTAGGGAGGTGGTCTGGCTCCTGGCTCCCCCCTCCTTGGTTTGCTCCAAGATACAGACCAGGCATAATGATTCTAAAAACAATTCTGGTGACATTTAAGAGGGAGACAATCATGTATTACCATAAGGAATGAGTCAACCAAGACAGGAGAACAGCTGAGAACTGAGTGACTGCATTCTACTGGAGGGAAAAGCAATAGAAGAAACCACCTCAAAGCTCAGGAAATGGGTTAAAATATGAATGAGCCTGGCAGAAAGCGGAGGTGTTAGTCAGCAAAGCGGCAGGCTGAAAAACAACAGAGCCCCACAGCTGGAGCCTGCAAGCTCACACAGGATGCTGCACAGAGGAGGGAGTGCATTGCTTTCATTGTGGGGAATGCTGAGTGCCACCCACACAGACCCCCACAACACTGCCCTCCGTACTCCCTTTCCTTTCCTGATTGTCTCGTTACAGCCACCAGCAGTGGGCTCAGCCTCTTATTCTCCCCAGTACACATCTCAGACTGACCCCATTTTGCATGAAGGCTGTAGCAGATGTTGCTTTGGCTCCTGCCTGAGGAAAAGGGCTTACCTTCACAGAGCTGTGACTGCGTGTCTTGCTCACATGGAGGGGAGCACTCACAGCCTTGTGTCTTCTTCTCTTAGGAAATCACCAGATACACACTAGTAAGCAGAAACAGGAATGACTGCGCCTGTCAACTCACCCTGACCATCTGGAACAGAAACCCACAGCTCTGCTCAGATCCATCACCCTTATCTAAACCATGCAGAACGTACCCAGAACCCTCTCCTCAGTTGCTTCCCTGTGCTGGAACCTGCTGGCAGACATTCAGCCTGCAGGAAATAGTGATTCCTCTGATGGAGCCTCCACACCACCCTCCTCAGAGTGCTCAGGCCCCTTTGGAAACCCATACACAGGTCTCTCCCTCCAGAAGTACCTATCGCACCTATTTAGGGCCAACATCTATCAGCACATCCCTTCTGCCTCCAGTGGTGCACCAAGATCAGAGCAGTGCTGTTGGCTTATGGCTTTTTGTGGCAAAAGCTTCACCTCTCCCACTCTGCCACGCCACAAGTTTTTACAGCGGGCCTTCCGCTTCCTGGGCTGGGTGCAGCAACTGACTGTACCTTGCACAGCTTTTGGCATCTCAGATAAGTTTGCAAACATACCAGCTGCTTTCAACCTGTTTGTGTTGAAGCACTTTCAAAGCAAAAGCTAATGGCTCACCCTGCATGCTGCCTTGGCGTGCAAGCAGTGAGCTGCAGATGGCTGCACAGCAGTGCACAGCCTCCAAAAGCACTGCCAGCTCACCCCTAAATCCATAGCACACACTGTTCTGGTGCAGCTGGCAGTGGTATACCATACAGTGGGGAGAAAAGGTGGGGATGGAGGATGGACAGTTTAAGAGCAGTAGCATATTAGAATCTATTAACAACATTGGAAATAAATATGGCCTGTTCTGGAATAACCAGCGTTTCCAAAAAATTAAAATAACATTTCTGAACAGAAAAACTATAGAGTTTACTAGAATCTTCCTGCAATCATCCCTATTGCTTGAAGCTGTGGCTTGCTATGAAGGTATAAGATGACAGAAGGAGCACACGTTATTTGAGACTAAAAAGGCTGAAATGTGGAGTTATTGGCTCCAGTGAAACACAGGGACTAGTACAACAAAATAATTTCACAGTACTTCTGCATCCACCCAAACACCGGTAGATCTTTTACACTGCTCAGCAAGAAGAGGAATCTGAACGCTGTTCCTACTAAGAGTAGTGAGTGGGGGATTTCATGTTCCATAGCAGCTTTGGCTGTGGTAGGGTTGTTGATCAAACAAGGATGCTGCTCGTAGCCCTTGGCTGCTGTTTTGGAGTCAAGGAAGAGTAACTGTGCACAGCCCAGTTTCCACATTGCTTATCCTATCACTGCACATTTGCAGAAGTTGGAACAGGATGTGCTATGAGTGGCATGTTGAAGCAATGGCAGATAGCATGTAAAACAGAAACAAAAAGGACAGCAGGTGACTGCAGTGGCACTTCTCACTGGGGAACTCAGCCCGAGGCTTTAAGACAAGTTGTTAGAACAGCAGGGGCTGCCTGACCAGAAGCAGGAAGAAATGCTGTTGCTTCAGAACAGCAACATCTGTTGCAAAGGCCCAGCACAGCTCAGCACGGGGCTGTAATGCTGAACTATGGATCCTAGTTCCTGCCCCTGGGGCAGAAACAAGTCATCTGCCAGTTCTGTTAATTCCCTTGTGACGCTGTAGGGCAACCCGGTGCTCCCTGAGCCCCTCTGCCAGGCAGCTGGGGAGCAGAGCCTCACATAACCTCCAAGCCCAGAGCCTGTCGGGTACACGTACTGGTTAGTGAATGCAGCACACCTTAAACCTGTCAGAGCAATCTCCCTGGCACCTCTGTGGGCTGCTCACCATGCCAGGAGCGCTCATTTCAGGGCAAACCACAGCCAGTGCAGAGCTGGCTTTCACAGCAGCTGTCTACAGCACTAAAACAAGAATGAGGGTTGATTAAGACTCTGAGCCAGGTGTGGAAATTCTCCCCCCCCAGAAGGCAGTCTAATGCTTCCTCACCCTGTTAAAATTTTTGCTGCTGTGTGGGTGGTTTACTGCAAGTGAAACCAGTAGTGGCTGAGCTGCAGAGAAGCAGCCAACCCCAATCTCTTCTGCTTGTGTCAAATTCCCCTACGTCTAAGAGCTGGGGAAACAGCAGCAAGTAGGAAAGTCCCAGCAATATGTTAGTCACCGCCTCAGTTACCTCCAACCACACTGCTCCAAGTGCACTGCTTTTACACAGCAGAGGACAAACACAGGTAGGACCACGGGAGCAGCTGATCCATCGCTGAACTGGGCAAAGAGCTCCTTAGGAGACCTGTCACAGCCCATGGACTGGGGGAAGTCTAATATGCCATCACCATGCAGCTAAACGTGCCGCAGCAATCAGTTCTCTGCACTGTTCATTACAAAGCTGCAGTTAATTTTCTTTTATCTTAAAGTCTTGCTGGTGAGGTGAAATAAGGGTGTGTGGAAATTCTGTGCTGTAGAAAAGCCATAGAAGGGACCAGACAGAAGTAGGACAGCACAAGGGAGAAACAGTAGAAAGATTTTGGCCAGATAACAGCAGAGACAAATTTTCTCTCACCATTGCATTCTCAGCTCATCCAATAGAGAGCTTTGAAATGCCAGTAAGGACAACAGACTGCAGCTGAGAACTCCACCAGTGCATTGGCCCCTTCCTCTGCCAGCGAGGCAGTGCTGAGCTGGGGCTTTGCTCCTGACCTTGCCACCACAGCTCAGATGGGGCCTTGAAGGCTGTGTGCTGCGGCTGTAAGTAATGAAAATCTGACAGCATGGGATGGCTGCCTCAGTCATAGCAGTGGGGGGGGGAAAAAAGATGAAATGCCAGATAATGTGATCATGATACATCACCATGTGGCAAAGCCTGTACTCAGCCTGTGGTGGGGTGTGGGAAGGTGGGGAAGTGATGTGCACATACGTACATAAATGCATGCATTGCTTGGGCACAGCACCCCAAGAATTAGCCCAAACCACCTACTATGTGTGAAAGCATCTGCACATACATTTACAAACATTGGAAGAAAGCACCAACTGCCAAAAGTCATGCTAAGGGGTTTCCTAAAGAAAAGGCATAGTTAGGAGAAAGCAAACCATCCTCTCAGTCTCTTTCCACTAAGGGGCTATGTCATACAGTAATTTCACAGCCAGAGATGAGGTTAGAAAGGAGGGTAGGGCAAGTCACAAACCCCTTATTTGGTTCTCTCATGTTTTGGTCACATTGCTGCCAGAAAGTGACACCTAACAGCACCTGTTTTCCTTTGATAATGTTTATAGCTTATGATGGATAAGCACTTAAGTGTTCTTGCACCCTGCTTGATCAATACAGGCTCCATTGCAGGATGATGCCACAAGCTCTTACAAAAGCTCACAACACGCCCCTGCCCTGGGTTAACTTGTGTCACAGCTCTGTTTAAGCCCACAGCCCACACTTCTCTCATCCCCCTCTTAGGGCTATTGTGTTTTCCAGTGACAAAACTCTTGACAGATAGGAATTTGAACACAACTGCTCAGTACAGCTGCTTGTTTCTAAGATGCTAAAACATGTTTAGAAGGAAGGAAAAAAACCCACATAGCATTCACTGCAGAGGAAAAACAGTTTATCAGAATGAGTTCCTCCCAAACTGTGAATACAGCTGCTTTTCTCAGGAACCTGCTTCACCCACTCAGGACAATGAGTCAGGTTGCCAACTCTGGGTATACAAACAGGTAAGGATGACATGGAGGTGGAACAATTGTGAGTTAGTAACGAATGGCTGAAAGTCAGCACAAGCCTCCATTTACACTTCAGTCTCACAAAACAAACTGAGAAAGACTGCAAACGCGCTTAACTGCAAGAGGCAGCTGTGCTGATAGGAGCAATCTGCTAGCTAAAAAGGCCATAGTTGGAGGGTCCCAACCTTTAGGTTTGAAGCTCCTCTCCCTCCCAAACACAGATCAGCCCCCAGGAGGTGCGGCTCAGGCCCAAGCACATTCCGGAAGTCCTAAAAGTCAGAACTCTCACACCCTCAGTAGATCTTAATCTTAAGCCTCAAACTTGTCATTTGAAACGTAGCTATGGCCCAGCAGCCTATAGCAATAGCTCTAGGTTGCAGAAGTGGAGGAAGTGGGAGTTGGAATGCTGAGATCACACTTGAGTCACACACATACTGTGCCTCCCATAGCACAGGGGGTGGGCAGGCCGGCCACACACTGCCCCGATGTTTAAACACCAGTCCTGGGTTCTGGCAATGCAGGAGAACAGGGCTCCTCCTTCCCAAAGAGATGCAGTTTGATTTCACCCAAGGGCTGATGTAGAACACTCAACACTCATCTTCCAATGGAAATGAGCAGACAGGGAGGTGCAGCTTTGTTGGGAAGATATAAATACACAAATTTGAAAGAAAAAAAAGTGAAAACAAAGCTGGGGCTCAGCAGAGGAACTGCTGAGCAAACAGCCTTCCAAGTTAGCATGAGCAGAGCTCTCTTGGCTGCTCCACCCACATGTAGGCATCCCTGCATCCCCAAGAACAACACTTCTGCAGGGGCTGAAGGGGAAGAAAACAGCACTGACAGCACCATGCCTCCCTTCACACCCTGCAATACTACTGCAAACAGTGAGTAATCCATTCTGGGTAGCTGCAATAACTGGGGGGTTTTGCTTAAATATTTGTTAGGAGTTAGGGAAGTGAGTCAGCTTAATCAGGAGGCAGATAGTGGCCTTTGTGCACATTCCCATCCCACCATTTTAGTGAGTTTGCTTAAAGTCCTGCAAAGCCTCTTCACTTTTGTGCCCCACAGCTTCACAGTACAATTGATCCTCATATTTTCAATTTAAAAAAATGATTACCATGTTCATCAGCACTTCAGTTGGCTCCACCAAACGTGTTAATCATCACATGCAAATACATAGACTTCACTCTCAGTCTCCTTTCTGGGCTTATATACCACTTTTTACTGCTCCGAGATTGATGTATAAATACCTCTGCTGCTGAGCCAACCTGGAATTTGAACAGTAGCTGGACACAAATCTTACAAAATGTGTCAAACGAGTTCCTGTGTAGCAGCCACAGATCCGTTGTATTTCCTTCTTTACGAATGGCAATAGGGTTTTCTATATAGGTACATACATTTCTATGCAAATAAAATAACAGTCCTTAATTATTTTGTGCCACTGTCAATGTACTAGGGTGGAATTTACAGCATCAAAATACATAATAATGCCCTAGAAAAATTCAGTCATGAGTATGACTTCTTGAATAATTGCCCAACCAGAGCTTAAAAGCAGCAGGCAGTTTCCATTGTGATTGGACAAAAAGCAGCAGCCAAGGAAGGATCCATGAACTTACACAGTCTAACCACAAACCAGTAAACTTCCAGAGAAACCAATTTAGAAACATGTGATTCCATTTACAACAGTGCAAGTATAAAATATCTGTTTACTTCTAAAATAATAAACTGAGCATCAATAACAATTTCTTTAGACCAAATGATGGTAATCTTTATTTTAGATCTCAATTGAGCAAATATAGAAACATACCACATTCTGGTGCCACATACACAGGACATCTTCAGCAAATAAATACCTAAACGTGCAATGCAATCTGTGCAAATCAGTCATTTCCTCTTAAAGGTCCCTTCCAACCCAAACCATTCTATGGTCCTATCTCACCTCCAGGTGCATCAGCACCATCTGTATCACCTCTCGTGCTTCCCAAGCAACATACAGAACCAGAGCAACAAGCACAGGAGCTGTGCTGAATAAGACCTGATGCATCTCCTGCTCACTTTCAGAGAACAATCACAACCAGAGAAACTTCAGCACTGGCTTTGCCTCCCTGAGAGCGCAGTAGCTCCATGTGTTAGCTGCTAGCCCCTTCTGTACCCAGGGTCTGCCTCATATACCAGCTGCCGGTCCAGCAGCAGGCATGAGCATTACAACCCAGTGAATCATGTCTGAATTGTAGTAGCCATCACTGTAGGCAAGACTGGAATAACAAAGCACGATAACAATTTGCCTTACAGCTTATTTCCAAAGGTTGGTTTAGTTGTCCTGGCAAATATAGCTAGGCAAGCTTCATGTAACAGCTGTCCTCCTGAGCAAGAGCCTGTAGAAGTTCAACTTTTTTCTCATTCTTCCTGTTGTTTTCCATTAATAGTTCTGATGGTCTTTTTTTAAGTGCAGGTGCCAGTCCAGAACTCTCATTGTGAGTGGTGTGAGAATCAGAAAGATGAGGGTTATCCACACAAAAAGCAGCTGACAACTTGTCTGAGACCAAGAGCTCCAGGGGCTCTTCTGCAGTTTTTAAGGTTAGCCCAATACTGTCCAGCGATTCATCAGATAAGTTTGCTGCTGAGCAGCTACACCTTCTGTTTGCCACCTCTTTGTTTTCTTCTGTGTTTCCAAACATCCTCAAATGGTTGTGTGGGGCACACTGGAAGTCAGTACTTATTCTGTCACTGCTGCCCCCTGGCACTCCTTCACCACAACAGTTAAAGTCACTATGTTTTGTTTCTTTTATAGCTCTCTCCCCATTAAAATCTTGACAGTTCAGCTCCAAGAAATGCAACAGCTGTTTGTCTCTGCTGGCGTTTTCATCTTTGTTATCACTCAGCAGCTGATGAGAGCTGACAATCGAAAGGCTGTCATCACTACTACTGCGTGTGACTTTCTCACTAGAGCCTGCACCTGGGGCAATGCCAGAATCAAAGTCCTGTACAATCAAACACTCGTGGCCATCAGGCTCGTGGGTTATGTTATCTGGAAGTGTTTCTTCCAGGCTGTTGTACAAAAGATGAACTAAGGGTTCGTACAGTGACTTTGAGATAGCCTCACTGCTACTGTCGAAGTGTGCACCACTACATTTAACTGCAGCATCAAAAGACTTATAACCAGATGGTTGAGGTCCAGCAGGGCAAGAAAGCGCACTGCCTTCCTTCTGAAGATTTTGATACACTGCCTGCTTATGAATTTCCTCCTCAGGTAGGAAGGCTGGAACTCCATCATTTGCACGTGCCTCTGAAGACTGGGTTAAAGATGGTAACAAGCACGTGTTTTCAAAGTGCATATTCAAGCTACTGTTAGCCACAGACTGAGACATTAAGGCATCAAAGCTCTTGTATGCAGAGCTACAAGGCTCCACAGATGGAGACGCAAGGGTGTCCAAGCTCTTGTATGCAGAGCCACAGGGCTCCACAGATGGAGACATTACAGCATGAAAGCTCCTGTATGCAGAGCCACAGGGCTCCACAGATGGAGACATTACAGCATGAAAACTCTTGTATGCAGAGCCACAGGGCTCCACAGATGGAGATATGAGGGTATCAAAGCCCTTGTATGCTGGGCTGCTTATTCTGTCAAAGGCTGGTTTATTTAGAGATTCCCAGATAAGCACAGATGAGTCACGCTGACTTCCAGAACTGCATAGCAAAAGGCTTTGCTGAAGCTTACAGGGACTATCTCTTGCATCCAGAGAAGCAGAATTTGTGCTGGAGCTCCGATAGCCAGATTCAAAGGATTCTTCTGATTGTGCTGACTTCCTGCTGGTTGTACTGCAATTGTACTCATCCTGAGAGGCTTCAGAAAAAGGAGAGACTCTATGAGAAATACCAGGTAACTGCTGACCCTGTACTGTGCTTTCTTCTGGATTTTTTTGAGAAGGATTTTCCGACTCAAGTTTCTGAAGGATTTCACCCATAATGATGTCTGGATCTTTATCATCTTGCATGCTTTTTTCATCTGCCAGGAGCTCCATGAACATGTTAGCTAGTGCATCATTGTGCTCAGCACGCTCCCTCAGAGTGCTGACACTGCACTCACAAGGCTCAAATATGGTGATCTGGTCGCTGGTCTTTTCCTGGTTCTCAGCTTCAATGTCTGTTAAACGTTCACAGATTTCTACAGACTCTTCAACAAGAACAGTCTCAGGGGTTAAAACTGCATTAATGCCTTTTGGAAACCACACTCCAGGCTTGCTGCAGCAACTGCAAGATTTCTCAATGTTTCTGATGTTATCTTTTTCCTTGAAGTTCTGGCTTGACAAACTCTGAGCCTGACAGTTTTTGCAACTTCTGTTTTTGGAAATAATAAAAAAAAGAC
Source organism: Perdix hodgsoniae (assembly GCA_035772895.1). NCBI lineage: Eukaryota > Metazoa > Chordata > Aves > Galliformes > Phasianidae > Perdix > Perdix hodgsoniae. The sequence continues at coordinate 9,028,059 of JAPSGF010000014.1, read as the reverse complement.
AATGTTTATGTAACAGAAAAATATTTCATGCTGTGAAGCAGAAGTTCTCCCCTCACCCTATTTATCTTACTTACGTTTGCTTTTCCATATGACTCGGTTTTGAATCGTAGAAAGGGAACTTCATTTCATCAATATAGTTCAAGACTGAAAACTAATAAAACACAAGTTTTAGGACACACAAAATATTTTTAGTATTTCCCACACTAGCCAGCCAAGAGCACTTATTCCATATTCTATTCCTGGTGATCAGGAAAAGGTATATTTTGCAAAACCCTTACATTACCTTGACATTTTTTACAACCAAATGGCTCTTTGCAGGATTTGGGATTTGATCCCACCATTCTTTCTTCATTCTGTAAGGCAAGAATGAAAACTGTTTGCTTTAACTGAATTTTGGTTTGATCAGTATGCTTCCTGCTGCTGCAGTACAGATTGCTAAGGAGAGAAGAGCATAAGGAGGAAGTGCTTGTTCTGCACATCTCCAAAAGCTGCTTTTCATAAACACGTTTGCACTAACTTTGTTTCGTGTGACTGCTCTATGCAACCACAGTCACAAGTTCTTCCAATTGCCCTTAAAGTGACATGTGAAACAGATAGGCTCCCACTTTCACATTGCCACTAAAAATGTAAAAAGAAATACACATATTTAACCATCATTACTGGAACTCCAGCAAAGATTCGGATTCAAAGCTAATAGACCCATAAATGCAGCCTATTTTAATGCTGTAACAAGCCTGTTCTAGGGAGATAAGTAAAAAATACTCAATTATCTTTTCAGAAAATGACAGAGTGCAGCAGATTGATGTTTAAAAGATATTTGCTCACAGAGTTTGAGGTAAAGTTGTAAAGGAAAATCCTGTACTACTAAATGTTCAGCTAAGCAAAGGCAGTACTGGTATCTGTGCAAAGTGCTAGCCTCTAAAACCCATGAACAGTATGATACCTACTTGGTAAAACAGAAATAACAAGTTACAGCTACTGCCATGATCAGGATGCAAGATATAGGAACAGCCATGTGCAGAATGTCTTCAGATGTCACTTGATAACCTGTTAAATAAATATATTTACATATGTATGTGCATATACACATACTGACAATACCAAAACCATCACCAAAAGAATGCTACTTTAGAGGATGCAAAATAAAGCCTTTGCAGACAAACAGCAGAATGTGCACAGCTACCAATGGGAACGGCATGTGTCAAATCTAAACGTCAGTGTAGATCCTTCTGCACCTACTGGCAGCGATGTAGGAACTGGGATAGCCACGTGTACTGTGAAGCCATTTGTCAGCCCTCAGAAACAAACCCACCATGTAGTCCCTGGAACGGAACTGTAGTGCAGGTGTGCTTCTTACCCTCTCTGCTGCTTAAGAAGTACTTAATACTTAAGAAGTATTATTTTTAGAGCCTCACCCCTTTAATGGTGGAAATACTGCTTAATTTTCCACTTAATTATCTCTTGTCCATTTATATCCATGTTTATTATTATTATCATCAAGTTTAAATGTCTCTGCTTCTACTAGGCTGAAATTAGTTATAATACTTGCCATAGTGGAATTCAACTCCATCACTCCAGTCACTCCAGTAGACTGGGTAGTCTGTATAGTTACACCGTATACTTGCAATGTAATCATAGCCTCTCTGCAAGGAGCTTGCAGTAATTTCAAAGCTTTTGGCCTGGTAGTTAATTGATGTCACAGTAACCTGAAAAAGAAGATAAGACAGTAACAGTTCACTGATTTTCTTATGGGGATTAGGGTTTGTGGCTAATTAGATACCAACTGTGTTGCACATTTCTGTGACTTTTCATAAATGAGCGAGTGAATGACTGCACAAGTTATCTGCTACGTGCTGTTGTACTGTGCTGTCATGAAGGAGTCATATCTGTGACATGCCTTCATACATGTTCTTCCTGGGGCAGACTAAGCCCTGCCTTAAAATGCTACAGAGATCAGGAGGGTGCTTGAAATGCCTCAAATGCTCCACAGTGTCACAAATTGCCTCCAGCATACAGATGTCAGGTAACAGAAGCAATGTATTCCCAGTCTCTGTCCTGCCTACTGTGAGCAGCTGGTCCCTTTGGGGTGGTAGTCAGGAAAGGTTCAGTCCTTTAAGGCCTTGCTTGAACTGACTGGGGAACGAGACCAAAAGAAAGTGCATGCTCAGGAACACCATGGGGCTTGCCCTTGCTGACCCTTTTACCACTGTTCATAAAACAGTTCCAAAGTCCTTCAGGATATTTAGACCTTGAAGCTCCAGAGATAGAAAATGAGACCAGCTGTCTCTTACCTCTCCTGGGCGCTGCTTGCTCCAGTATTTTACTTCATAGATGACTGGCTGTCCAAAAAGCATGGATGAAGCAGCATAGCTCTCCTCCCAGCTCAGATTGAAATTACCATTTTCAGCTTTCTCAACAGCAAGATTTTTGGGAGCCCTGGGCTTAACTGTACATTAAAGAAAGAAGTATAATTAAGGAGAACATGACGATGTAGAAGTGTTGAAGTAAAGAAACAGAGACACAAAAAAAAGCATTCACCAGGGGCCAAAACATCAGAGTCGATGCACTTCAGCCCTTTTCACTAAGCTCTGCAAGGATACAGAGGCCAAAATAGCACAGCTGTGAGGTATTCATCAACAAGCACTGAAAACCTAGGCTGGCTGAGCAAACCTCAGATTCTACTTTTTGGTGCACTGAGTGCAGTTTTCAACCTGAAGAAGTGGTAACAATCTGTGCCCTCACAATAACATGCTGTGCCATATGCTGGGCATACAGCTTCTGACCAGCCTGCAGTCACACTGTCCTGCCTACCCATGTCTTAGAAACTGATGCAGCCTCCTGCTTATTCTGCTGGTGAATCACAGTGACACCAGGTAGGAAAGAAATCAGATCATCACTGTAGATGAATGCCCACCCAAGGCACGAGAGTGATTTCTGAGCGTTTGAGGCGACACTGTTACACTTATTGGCTTAAACAAACTAGGTGCTGACAGAGAAATAGGAACCGTACCTATGCTGTGTCCTGTGAAAGAGCAGGGTCATTAACTTTTTATCATCAGACAATAAGAGAGACAGAAATGAAAGAATTTAGAGAGCTTAGTATGCTAAGAACTGGAAGTAGCGTCTTCCTCCTCATCCTTGAATTCTACAGCAGCAGGTGGTGCTCTCTAAATACACACATAAGCCCCCAAATTGTGGATGGCTGGAAGCTGAGATGATAAAGCTAGAGGAAGAACCATTCTGTTTGCCCCATTTCTTGTACTCTTTCCTTAAGAATCTACTCCAGAATCAGGTTTCTTAGCCAAACATACTTCTCATTTAAGCCAGCATTACGAATTTCATGTTTTTGCATCTACTAAGAAAAAAAACTCTTCTGGGGGCTTTAATGAGGAGTCAGCTAGAATTGCAAAGCCTGAAATTAAATGTTCTGGTGACAAAATAAACAGTTTCTTACCAACTTGGGCTGGTGTAACACTGGAATTCCACATATTGGTGCCGTTGAACTGTAGAGCTAGGAGATAGGTGAGACCTGATACAAAATAATCAGGATATATTGTGCAAGTGCACATGAAACTCTCTTCTCCATTCTCAGGGACACACACATTTCTGAAAAACAGGTAGAAAATCATGATTGTTCACAAAGCATGGCATGCTATTTCTAGAAAGTGTGGAACCAAGCTCACCAGTGTGTGGAGCCAGTCAAATCTGATACAGGCAAGCTCAGACTGTAGAGATGCTCAGTCCAAACGAATCCAAAACAAACACAAGTCCCTCTCAACTCCCAAACCTCCATCCTCCCCAGCCACTCCTTGGTGCTGCACTAATGAAAAGCTAAGAACTGATCTAGAAAAGAAAAGTTAACCCTAAAAGCAGTCTCATCACACACCACCTCTGAAAGAGCGGACTGATGCCCTACTAGTCCAGGAGCAGTTTTACTGCAGTGTACAAAGCAAGATTACTCAGAAATCTCTCTGGAGAAATCACATGGAGAGGAAAAGGAAAGCTCAGACTTGTGTTCCTCTGTAGAACATGGGAAGAACACTGCCTCTGCTACAGAAGGCAGCAAACAGCCTGTGAACAATGAGTTGCACTGTATGCTACAGCCTGGTAAATCATGCATGGTTTCTTGTGAAATGAAGGCTATATACACTGATGAGAACACTACTGTTCCTACAAGCACTACTTGACAAATACTACATACCAAGAATGCAGAGAGGTTTGTAAAAGAGTAGTCTACTGAGCAGATGCATCATCAATGAATATACAGATGTTATAATTAAGAAATACACAGGAAAGCTGGGCTAAACAGGTTATCATGCTACAGAAGAATGGATGGAAAGCTTACCCTTGTCCTGGGCTAGCTGAGACTTCAAGAGGAGCAATCTCCAAAAGAGATCCAACCCCATTGGTTGTCAGCTCTTAAATGGGGTCTAGGAGAGGTGCAGCCGGGCTTCACCCCTTCCAGTAGCACAGGAGAACTGTCTTCACCTGTACTTCCAGGGCTGACTCGTTGCTCGCCTCAGATGGTCAATCTGAGAGTCAGGCTGTGATTGAGCAGTTCCCATACTACTAGAGCATAACGTTAATTTCAGAACACATCTTCCTCCTGACAACGAGGACAGCCCTGACTACGTCTTGTCCCAGGCACCCATGGCAAAGGGACAGAATCAAAGCTGGTAATGGCTATAGAATATATAAAGTTCCAATGACAACGAAGGAAAATCTCATTAAGCACTCACCTGGGAGGAAAAAGTTCCTTCCTGTAGTAGAGCAGGAACTCCTTGGAGCAGTTCAGCTGTGCAGGCACCTTCCAGTGACATACCAGCTTTTCAGCATAGTCAGTAAAGCATGCAAATTCCTGTATGTGTTCTGTAGTCATAACTAGGGAGAAGCAGCACGTAATGAGATGCATGAAAAATCAGAAGAATAAAGTGAACCAAACATTTTTTAAAAATTAAATTCAAAAGGCAAAATGCAGACAAGTAATGGTCAGACCAAGCTCACTGCCTCCACGCCTGAACTTGTGCTTTATCTGCAATTGTTTTAAGCTTCCTAAGCTCATACTTTCTGCCTCCCTTGAGCAGTTCCTCACTGCAAATCTCTCTCTTCCCTCCCTCAATTCCCCCATTAAAATTTAGAGTAGCTTTGGTTGGTTTTCAGAATCCTTCTAGTTGGGATTTTTCTTGGAATTTCTTTACTTACGTCAACAGGAAGCAATTATACAAGGGCCATACAAATAAATAATTTGGTTTCTCTGCAGTATGTAAACATCTCTGCTCACATGGCCTAGCACATCACTAACTCTCCATTCTCATCGTTTACATTGCAAATTTAAGACTAGTTGTCACCAATTCACACCCTGTAAGGCCATTCAGCTACTGCAGGGCTTATTTCAGCAGTGCCTGTTTCACATTATTCCTCCAAAGCAAAATCTTTTCTTTTCATAAGTACCTAGTTTGATTCTATTCCTCCCACGTTTCTCCTTTTCTGTGGTCCCTTTATGTCATGTTTTCTGATGCAAACATACTACTTTGGTATAGTACACTATCTGCAAATGCAATACCTATGATGGTCAGTTCCCCTTTGGGGTGCACCAATACACCACATACAACAGGATTTACCACAGCATCCTGTGGTGCCTCAATAAAAACCCAACTCAAAGAAACAATCATTTACCACTGCCAGCATGTGGTCTCTCACACTCATTTCAAACGTGCATCACTTTTGTTTGCCTTTCTACACAGCCTCCCATAAAACTTCGTTAACAAGGAGTCCTGGATCACTTGAGTGAACTCAAATGTTAATAAAGCTCACTTACACAAGTGAGGATGTACAACACTGCCAAAGGACCGTTCATATTGTTAATGAAAATCATGGTAGAAGTTGTCTGAGATATCAACTGGTACAAGCCTAGAGCTGCTGGTTGCAGCTTGTGGTTTCACTGTTGTTCAGTATTTAGAAAGTGTTTTTCATAAGATACACATCTTGCCCTCATAACTCATCTCTGAGAGCTATCACTCAGATCCTCCCTGCGTGGCAGCGCCGCATTTGCTCGAGTGGTCCAAAGTTCTTCAAAGACAAACAAAACCAAAGGAAAACAAACAACAAAAAACACCAAATGTGCACCAAAGAGACAAAAGCAAAAATAATTCCAACTGCTGCAAGTTGAAGACTCAGCATCTGCACTACTACAAAAGTCACAGTGCTCATTTATTTCAAACAAGAACCGCAATTTACTCTGTTGCCGTTTACAGTTTGTTGCCCTATATACTTTTACTGTTTCTGTCTCTCTTACTTTCACTTTAAGATAAATTTGTGAAAGAAATACTAACATTCTAATCCCTTTACAGATGAATTTTATCATTAACATATGGAAACATTACATTTCACTTTCAAGAACACCTGAATTAAATAAAGCTCTTCTTGCTGCATTAAGCTGATTAGCAGCTTTATCTTGCCTTTCAGGGTCCCCGTGGATTCCCAGCACTCTGGATTATTTTCTGTACTCTTCCTGTGACCTTTTCCCTTTCCTCATCTCTGGTACAAAGTTTCTTTTTCTTTCTTTTTTTTTTTGTAAGGCCATAAAAAAAAAAAGAGATTCATCTCTGAGAATTTCCTTTAGCAACCACATTCCGTAAAGAGTTTGTTTTCAGTTCACACATTTAGAAAAGGGAACTGAAACACTGGATTTCTTTTTTTAATCCTCAACTGGAATGTCATGATGAAAAAACTTAAAACATCCATTAACCAGGGAGGTGGACATCTGTGAAATTAAACCTTGATAATACAGCAAATCTACCCAGATGAGATGACATAGAAGATGCACTCTCACAAACCTTCATTCTTCTCATTAATTCAAACTGAAAGATTCCCCCCCCAGAGCAAGGAGCATGTCTGAACTCATTGCATATAAGAAAATTGCTAAGAAATCACGTTTTTTGGACAGGCTATTTTTTATCTTGACTATTTTGGTCAGCTTTTTAAAACAAGTGTGCACACACACCCCAAAAAACCCTGTAGATTTTTGTGACAACTTAAAAGCTACAGAAAGCAGAACGTAAGACTCATTTTTCAAAAAATAAAGGTGCACCAGCAGAAAAACATACCTTTCTAAGTTGCCTTAATCATGAACTTCTCTCTGTTATAAAGTTCAGAAAGTAGCCATTAACTAACAAGCAGCATTAAGACTTAATGCAGCTACACACCCTGCCAGACCAATAGAGGTGAAGAACGCACACGACACCACATGCAAGTCCCTCACAGGCACAAGGCAGAGCACACCGTGCCTGACAGAGAGACCCCAAATCTGTTCAAATTCAGCCAACTCAGTCTTCCAACTTCGCACACTTCGGAGAACACAGACTGATGGATGCCCATTGCTGGCAGGTCTATACAGCAGTGCTTTTTCCCCCATAGGTCTCTGCAGGTCTGCTGCTGGTGAGCGCACAAGGCAGGCAGTGGCAATTATAAAAACAAACAAGAGATTCCTACGGGATTTCTACAGACGTTGCTGGGTCACTGCCAGACATCCTGTTTGCAACACAGCGCTCAGAACAGATCAGACAGCAGGGAAGCAGAGAACTGACTTTCCTAACCTCCGTTTCTCCTTATTGCAAATTCCTATTTTTTTTCTTGCTGACATGGAAAAGGTCAAAAAAAGCAAAGAGATCTAAGACTTCAGTACAGGGATATTTCTAGCACTTGAGGTTGCAGATTCTGTACTATTTAACATTCATAGTTATTCCTGCTAGTCATTTCTAGTCATGAGAAAACACTGTTAGGAAAACTTAAGTATAATAACTTAAGAACATCAATGGGTGTACCTTCCATTGCTGCATATGAAAAGAGAAGGATCCACAGGGTATGCAGCACAGGGAATCTTGCCGTCATTTTCACTCTCTGGACTCAGAACGGTGAGCTGTGCTGGGATTCTGTAACAAGATGACAACATTATAAGCTTACATCAATCCCAGTTAAAGTAAGGGCACAGTTCTTCTCTGCTGCTTTGCCAAAGTTAGGATTCGTATCCCTGCAATGCCCAACCCCCCCAGAAATCTGCTCTGTGAGAACTGCAGGGCAATAAAGCTAATACAAACGTGCTAGAAGTGCATAAAGCACAAGGAAATCCTGCTGTGGTGTAACCTTTTTAAGTAATTAACTGAGATATTATTTAATGACCTTTTGGAAGCATGCAAGTGAAGGGAACGCCCAAGGCATGCTACCAAAGCCATATTCCCTCAAATAACTCATCTCAAAAACTGGGAGGACTCTGAAGAGCAGCTGCTTTCTGCTTGCTGTCAGCCAGAATAAACACAGGGAGGCAATACCAACAAAACACTGATTTCTTCGACATATTTAACAGTAGGAGTACTTGTGTAGTGAATCACTGCTTTGGTATGCAAGTCAGCCCTGGGATAACCAGCTCATAACCCAACTGGCAGTGCTGATCATTAGAGGTACTGCACTTCTATTCCCACACGTATAATTGATCACTCTTTAATACAAGCTTCTGAAGCTTTCGTTCTTACAGGTTCAGAGATAAGAACACTGAGTGAAAACAGAACATCAGAATGGAAACTGTTTTGAGATCTTATCGGCAGCAGCTATTGCTCATCCAGTAAAACACGGCCAGCTTCAAAAGTAAGTTTCCCATAAATACTCAAGAAGGCTATTACTCAAGAGCAGATCTTTTCAGATTTGGGAACAGAAAATGTGACTGAGTACAGCAATAACATTTTGGAAAAGAACACAAATGGTTTTGCAGCTGCTTGGAAGAAGGAATAAAGAGCAGACGAATGCAGCACAAGACATTGTTCTCCTCTTCTTCCTGTCCTTTTCAGGAGAAGACATCCATTGTTAAGTAACAAGAAACCCTAAAACTCTGGAAAAGAGTCCTGTATCACATAAGCATATATGAATCCACAGATGGCAGCAAAAAAAGTCCTTCCCTTGTAGGAAAAATGCTCTGTGTATGTTGATAAAAATGGAATTAACCCACAGCTTTGATGAAATAGTAACAGAACAGACTATAAAGCCAACACAAAGGGAGAAAATTCAAAAGTAACCTTTCAACACCTGCTAGCTCTTAAGATTTTATGTCAGATAATGACACAAAAAGGTCAACCTTCATAAAATATGTAACACATGCAAAGAGTACCAAGTACACAGCAAACCTATTGATCTCAGTATATATGAGGAAATAAGGTGTAAGAGATTTAAGTCACTTTCCTAAAAACTATAAAAGATTTGCACTGGGGCTGGAAGCAGCTCCATCTGTTGGCTTCATTTCTGTGTTGGAATCAGCAGATCAAATCAACCCTGTGTACTGAGGGAGAAGGAAAAGAAAAAAAAGGAGAAAAAGATGTGATTGAAAAGATTTCATTTAATATCTAGAAAAGCAGTAATTTCAGCTTTGGCCTTTAAGTAAAGTAGGGTCATCTTTAATCTATAGGTGTAATTTGCAAAGCTTGTGCTCAGAAGGTAATGTGTGCACAAAAGACCAATGATGGTCATTTCGACCTACAGCTGCTCAATTTACCTTCGCTGCTATTGGACAGAGCCACCCCCTACTTCAAAACTTATGAAAGCAAAGCCTGCCTTACTCCTCTTGGTTTAATATGCAGGCCATCACTGCTGCCAGCATGAGATCAACGATGCAAAGCAATGTTCATCACCTGATGGTGTATACAAATGTGAAAAGAAAGTCTGGAACCAAATCATATTTTCTACATGCTAATACAAAGCAGCAGAGCCACAGAAACATAATTCCAAACACCAGCTCTTGGACATGCAATGGGACCATCAAATGCAACATGCAGTGAGAAGCGTGTGCCCCAGGTGCTTGATTTAAGCTGGAGGTTCTTCATTCCTATATATTTTCTTATCGTAGAACCATAGAATTGCTCAGGTTGGAAAAGACCTTTGAGATCATCAAGTCCAACTGCAAACCAATGGGAAAGACAAAACCTTGCAATCCAGTCTGCAACCCAGAGCAGGAAGCTGAATGCAGTGGCTCAAACCCCTGCTCTGAGGGAAAACCCACAGAGGTTAGGCTTAACTCCACAGCTAAGTAACACAAGAGCTGAGATGGATATGGGGGAAAGGGTGTAATGGAGACAATAGAAGAAAACAAAGGGCAAAAACAGTGCATCATTTATCACCTAAAACTAACACAGCACTTGGTCATAACCTGAAAAACTGCAAAATAAAGCCTGAAGCACCAAGCCAGCTTTAGGGATCTTCCACTTTAGAGCAGCAGAAGCTGTGGAGAGTGCTGAATATGGACACCTGAATGGAATGCATTCCATGTGGAATGCAGTGTGGGGTTGGAAGGGACCTCTGGAGACCATCAAGCCCAAACCCTGCTAAAGCAGTTCCTACAGCAGGTCACACAGGGGGACATCCAGGTGGGTCTTGAACATCTCCAGAAGAGAATCCACCACCTCTCTGGGCAGCCTGTTCCAGCGCTCCATCACTCTGACAGATGAGAAGTTCTTCCTTGTGTTAGTATGCAAATTCCTGTGTTCCAGTTTGTGCCCATTGCCCCACATTGTATTGCTGCACACCACTGAAAGGAGTCCACTCCCACTGACTTGATTCCTGCACTTCAGGTGCTTATAAACAGCGATGAGATCCCCTGTCAGCCTTTTCTTCCCCAAGCTGAACAGCCCCAGGTCTCCCAGCCCTCCCTCAGTATGGAGATACTCCAGGCCCTCATCCATCCCCTGGTCCTCTGCCAGCCTCTCTGCAGGAGATCCCTGCCTTTCTTCAAGTGGGAAGCCCAGAACTGGGCACAGCATCAGAACAACTTGGAGCAGAACGCAGAGCTACCCTTGTAATTTACAGCACAGTAAATCCGATGTCAAGCCCTAGGGAAGGAACTGAGAGAGGCTGTGAATTTTCTGTCTTTTGGAGACCTCCAAAAGGGATGTGGGGCTGGGCTCTGGGCACTTGGGGACTCTGCTCAGGGCAGCCCTGATGAAGTGGGGTGCACCAGAGGAACCCAGAGGTCCTGGCCAACCTCAACCATCCTGAGTGGAACCCACCTCTTCCAGCCAGCTTCCCAAGCAGCAGCAATGAAAAACATCACTTGGCCACTGCGTGGGGGGGGGAGGTAACCAACCCTTCCCCCTCCTTGGCAAACAGGGAATCCACGCAGGCTGTCGGTGGGAGCTCAGCTCTCACACGCGTTTAGTTCCGCGGCGCCTCTTACACACGCGTCACTCAAAGTCGCCCATGAAACCGAGCAAGGCGGAAACTCATCATGGAACACAGCCAGGGAAACTCCAGCAGGAAAGGAACTGGGGCTCAGCTCCTGGAGCTGCTCACCCTGGTCCACTGATTCTGCCATCCGGTTTTAACACTATCACAAATTGGCCTTAAGCTCTCTGAACGCACACGCACCGGGAATAGCTGTTAAAGAACGAAATCCGCGTTTCAGGAAAAGCCCATTCATCGTTTCCGAGCAATTTCACGGCGGCAAATTCCCCGAACGCGACACACGTGTCCGGACAACGCCGCTCAGCGACGGCTCTGCCGGATCGCCCCGCGGGACAGAACTCCGCGAGCGACTAAGGAACGCCAGCAGCGACGCACAACGCGGGGCTCCCCCGAGCGGCTCGGACTCCGCCGTTACGGGCAGAGCCGAGAGCAGAAACGCACAACCGCCGCCCCGGGACGGGTACCGGCCGGTACCGGCACGCACCGACCGCTCGCACGGACTCACCGCCCGCCGCAGCGAGGGGACGGGACCCGACCCGACCCGCCGCCCTACCCGCTCCGCTCGGATTCGCGTCCACGGCCCGCGAAGCCGCTCCTCCCTCCGTCCCGCCGCGCTCCGCCTCCGTAACTCCCGCACCGGGCGCCGAGCGGCCGAGGGCACGCGGCAGCCCCGCACGGACAGCGGGCAGGCGGAGCCCCGCCAACTTTCACGGCAGGTCACCGCGGCACCGGACCCGAAGCGAACCACGTCACCACGCCCTTCTTCCACTGCCGGGCGTGGCCGGACCCCTCCTCTCCGTTCCTCCGTGCTCGCCCACCGACCCCGCCCCCGTCCAAGCCCCCGCCCCTGGCGCCCGGCACAGCAGCGCCTGCCGCGGTCGCAAGGGGGCGCCATCACAGCTCTCGGCCGCAAGGGGGCGCCAGCACAGCGCTCGGCCGCAAGGCGCTGCCGAGCTGAGCTGAGCTGATCGATGGCAGGAGGCCGCGCCGATCGCTGAGCTGATCGCTGAGCTGATCGCTGGAGCCCCGGCGCTCTGTGAAAGGCGAGCAGCCGCGAGTCCTTCCGGCGGCCCTTCACGGCCGCCCTGGAGCCGCCGCACGGAGCGCGGAGCCGGCGGCGCGCAGTGCTGTAAGCGCTGGAGGTCGAGGGGTGGTGGGGGGGAAACGGGCGGCAGCTCCGACCTCGCGCGGCCTCACAGCCCCGTGCGGGCGGGGCTTCCCGCTCCGCTCCGTTCGTGGGTGCCGCGGCGCGGGGCGTTCTGCCGCTTTGTTCGTCTCCTCGGTCAGGGAATGCCTTGACACGGTGCCACCCCGGTCTGGTGTTCTTCCCAGCAGACGCTGGGGAACTGTGGGCTATAAAACAGTTTTACGGTGTAGTCATCACCATTAGCAGTGCGCTTTTTGGCAGCGACGAACAAAGAGCGGCGTGCTGTGCCTGTAAATCCATACCGACCCGGTGCTGCCATCACCTCTGCTGCTGCAACACCTCTGTGCCGCAGCCGCTGTTCGGCCTCCATCAATGGGCACCAAGTGTCCATCAATGGCAGTGGGCGTCGTTTTTTTGTTTTTTTTTTTTTTTTGTTTTTTTTTTTGCCATATGGAGGAATTCAGTTCCACTTTTTATTGCTTTATCCACCCTTCCATGTCAGATGCCGTTGTGTCACAGTGCCCCTCTGCTGCTGTCTGTCACACGGCAACAACACGTATTGGGATGTTGGTGGGAAGGTTCAACCTTTGCTGCCATCCCACCGACAGACACCTCTGCCGTCATGGGCTGATGTAACAGAATAGGAGGCATTACTTTTGGAGCAGCCCTCATATGAAGGATTTTCTATCCTAGGTGAGATACACTCTAATTATACAATGTCTTTGGATATGTGGCAGGAGGCGGCTGATGCAAAGCTATGCAAAGCGTTCTACAGATTAAAAGCGTCAAGGAAAATTAGTTGGACTTCTTTTACATCCTTCTCTTAGAACACTGCTCGCCGTCTGTGTCTGGAGAACAAGCTGGGAGATCTGCTTTTTAGCCCTGGCACTTGGGGAGTTTAATTGAAGTGCTACGTGTGCTCGTAATGTACGCTGTTAATCTGCACGTCCATTAATTGCAGTTGATGTGTTTTGCAGCACTCGAGGCCTGGAGGAACATCGCAGCTCAGATGTCCGACGCTCATCGACGGTTCTTGCAGGTCCTGATGTCACATGGGATCATGGAGGGAGCAGAGGCCAGGAAATTACACAGGCGCTGCTGTGAAATCAGCGAAGGTGGGTTTTTCTTCTGGAAAGAAGTGTGGGGAGATGGGGCAACTCTTCTTTTTTCATTGTGCAACTTGTAAATAATTACATTTCTGAAAAGTGTACGCTAGCTAAAAAAACTTCAAAACAATCCCAAAAAGTTCAGTGGTGTGAGTTTTCTCTTTTTCCTAGGGGTTAACAGAGCAAAACAAAACCTAATGACAGCACTTTTATTTTAGCGAAAACGTTTTTCTCAAGTGATGTATTTAAAAAAAAATTGACATTGGATACTCAGTTAGTGGAGACCACAGTACTCTGTGTAAAACAAGCAAGCTTAGTAGCTGATTTTCAATAGCAGCATATTGGAATAAATGGTTTCTGATCCAGTCAGTTGGCACAGCTTCCTGAACAAGAACTGTTTTGTAGGTGGAAGCTGTTTTTTATCTTGCAAATAGTAAAGGGCATTCTGAATCTGGGATTGTAAATAGTAAATTTTTAACAGAACATTTTTGATCTACTGGAGCAGCCATTCATCTTTCGTGTTACAAAAGAGTATTAGTCTGTTATCTTTTGCCTTAGCCTTTTCTAGAGCTGTCATTAATTCTCACTGATCTTGATTAACGCAGTGTTTCTTGCTGGGAGGTGCCAGGCAAGACAATTTGTCACAATTTTATGTATTTCAATATTAATCTGTTATTGCTGTTTAATTGTCCATTTATGGAGTATTATTATAAATAAGACTAATGAGCTTTCTGGGCAGGAATATCCTGAGTGATGTTTTTGCATTGTAACATACTATACAGTACAGTGGGGTTTTGAGCTTGGGGCCTTTGTCTGATGCCATTACACTGGTAATTGACTTTTATGATTGCAAACATTGTAACTGGTAACAGTTTGAGATGTCAGCCTTTTTAAAGTTATGAGCTGTTACTTAATGCTCAAAGTCAGCAGGAATTTTGCCACTGTCCTTTTGTTTTGGATGGAAACTTTGGAGAATGTGTGCTATTGCTGTGCAAGCATAAGCCACAGCATGTGCTTCTGCAAAGTTTGTCTGAACTACGTGTTTGATAGAACAACTCATACTATTTCACTTGCTTATGAAGTGGGACACAAGATATTAACAGCGTAACTACAAAACTACAATCTTATCAAAGAAACAAGGAATTTGTTGTTGATAAGTTAAAGAAATTAATTACATTTTGTAATTGCACTTAATGACCCGTTCAAATTCTGCCTCAGAAATTGCTAGCAATTTCAACTAGTTTAAGCAGATGGAACATAAAAAGGTGTTGTTTTTTTCCTTCCCTCTGTGTTTTTTCTTATTTCCAGTCTACTGTGCACCAGATAAACTGGATGATTTTGTCAGCACCATCAACAACCAGCTGCAGCCTTTGTTCATGCAGATCCGGAAAGGAATGTCTGAAGTTGATGGGAGAACACATTATGCCTTGGTAAGTATGAGGTGCTGCCATCTCGTGGTTTTAGCTTCTCATAACGAGTACATGCGTGGATACATTGCATTCTGCCACGTGTCTGATGTAACATTAGCCATTCAATAGTGTGTTAATAAAAGCACAATAAAAGGTGAGTAAACTGAGCAAAGAACTGGAGCTAAGTGTTGTCTGTGGATGTTAGTAAAGTTGATTCATCTAGGATCCTTCCTTACAGTGTAATACAACTGCTACATGAGAATATGGAACAAAGGGCCACATCTGCCAGCATGAGATGTGCCCTTAGCATGTCTTGATTTTTTGTGGGGCTC
Organism: Perdix hodgsoniae; assembly: GCA_035772895.1. NCBI lineage: Eukaryota > Metazoa > Chordata > Aves > Galliformes > Phasianidae > Perdix > Perdix hodgsoniae. The sequence continues at coordinate 9,012,845 of JAPSGF010000014.1, read as the reverse complement.
TTCCACTGTTATGCTGACAACTGCTGTGGAAACTACTTGTAGAGCAGGGAAGTGGGAAGATAAACTGCCAGAAGTGTAGGTGTGTGGGAAGGGAACATGGCAGCAAAGCCCATAACAGCATCTGATTTATTTAGCAGAATAGCCTCTTTCATGGCACTAAAAGAAATGACATTTTGTTTAATTGTAAGATGATGTATTCCTTACCCTGGAGGATCTTTTACTTTTTTTTTTTTTTTTTTTGGGTAGGTGAATATGGCAGAAACTGAAATTACTAAAATGGCATCTGACTATGCAGAAAATGAACTAGAATTGTTCAGAAAAACAGTAAGTATGACTGATATTAGTTAGTAAATAACATCATTTGTGAAAGTACTCTCCTAAAATGAATGGAAGTCTGTGATGTGTTTCAAGAATTAGTTGCCATCTTGCATAACTTAATTGAATTTTATCCTAATGAAATGGGGCAGGGAGGGAAAAAGGAATATACAAAAGTAAAGGTTCTCCTCTTGAAGGGAATTAGCTTTTTTAAATTTTGCATTCTAATATATATTTTTTAATAAACTAGAAAAAGAGGTTATTTACTGTTCTGGGACAGCTGCTGAAGTGTCATCTAAACTGATACTATTCAGAATCCACTCTGCCATTATTGATGTGGCACCTATACAGCCATGTCTGCGCTGCAGAGGTGGCATTGTCGTGGCACATATTACTACTAGCACATCAGCTTTGCTTTCTGCTCTGTGATAATGTGCAGCAGGAATGTTCCCAATGAGAGAATCTCTGAAAATTGGCACTGTATGCTTATGTTCAGATGCTGAAAGGCTGTACATCACTATAAGGTGCATCTGTCTAATTGCAGTCTTTTTAGTAACTGAAAATATTTCTTTCTATAGATGGACCTAATCATTTTATCAGAAAATGGCTTTGCCTCTTCTACGGATATTTTAAACTGTGCTGACCAACTGAAGACAAAGAAAATGAAGAAAAAGGAAGCAGAACAAGTGCTGAAAATTTTTGTGGATGATAAGTGGCTCTTTGAGGTAACTGCTTTATCTTTGCAAGTGTTTGTGCTTTAATAGGTCCAGATGTTATTTTCTTCTGGATGTGGTGGCAGAAGCTGGAGATGTTCATAAATGGGTGAGGGCAAAAATGGTTTTGTGGGGACTATGGTTATTGTTCCAGTCAGTGATTCTAGAGCTGGTACATTTACAAGCAAAAAGTCCTTGGGTGGATGCATGCATGACAACATGGTTCCTGTTTCTTCTATCTAAGCTAATGCGTGTATCTCTGTATTACAACACAAAAGGCATTCTTTGTACAAAACAGCACAGCACCTTTAAAGCTCGGAACAAAAGCTGGGGAAGGCTCTTCAAGGGTGATTGTGCTGTCGGTTACATTTCGAATTGCCTCAAAAGCAGTAAAAAATAGTGTGTTAAAAACTCCTGAACTGGAAACACACAGGCTACTCTGCATGTTTTGGAAAAAAAATGGAGAAATTGAGGTTAGTTTTTACCATGTGGAATACTACAATTGTTTACCAAGACAATTGAGACCCGAGTCTCTTTTCTCCTGGCTGTCATCACATCATAGATTTCCATCCTGCTGCCACCCATTTCCTTATATGAGAGAGATTTAGCAGGGATTTTCAAAGATACCTCAAGCAGTAGCTGCTCAGATTTTGCAGAAAACCAGAAGTTCCACTGATATGCAAATGAAGGGTCTGCTAAGGATATGCCTCTAAGGAGAGCATTGCTCATCTGTACTTTCAAGGACTGTCTTTGTTGAAAGTGTGACTATTCTTATGATCCTCTTAGTAAACGTGCTCTGCCTCTTCAAAAGTATTTTGGCTTTATGTTTTATCAGTGTAAGAATGTTTGTTTCGTGATGGCAGAAAAAAAACCCTTTTTAATGTCAAGTACTTGTTAGTACAAGGTGGTGAGAAAGGTTCAAAATAAAGAAGGGATGAACTAAGGGATATTGCTAATCTCAGTTGTTGCTTCCACAGAAAGATGGGGAATATACTCTGCATACTCGCTGCATAATCGAGATGGAACAATACATTCTCAGCACCTATCCAGATATAGCAAAGAAGTGTAACATCTGTCACAGCCTTGCCATCCAGGTAACGCGTCTGATTACCTCAGTATCTGCAATTGGGTTTCTTTCACAGTGGAAGTTTGTGACTTCAGTATTGGGCAGGCAGTGAAAATTCCAGTGTTGTAATCTGGTAGTATTACTCAGGTTTATAATGTAATGTAGATAACTAATCTTCCATATGACACATATTTGTCTTTGGTTGTGGGATTTTGGTTCAGGAATTGACCACCATGGATTTAAGAATGAATTTGATGAAGAATGATACTAAAGCACTGTGTGTTGATAACTGGCAAGTTTCCAATTTAGTCTTGCATAAGAGATTATAACCTGAACTCCTGTTCTAGAACTATTACATTCTCTTGCTCCTTGCCCTTGAATCTTCTCTTCATCTTCCCAGCTAACTTCCTTCCCTAACATTACTTTTTCCATCCTAATTGCTCTCCTTTACTGCAGCCAAATAGCTCAGCATTTGTCTTTCAAACTAAATTATGTCCACATAGGAAAATGGCATTTCCTAGCTTCCAGGAGAATAATTCCTATTATGTTTTACCAGCCTTGATTTCTGAGTGTCCTTCAACCGTATCTTTTGAACTACTGTTGGGTATAAAGTATCATTTATTTGTAGCCTTTTGTAACAGAAAGGCAGATTAGAAAGCTTTTCTAGTAACACTTCTGATTTCAGAGCCAAGTTTGTGAAACCTGTGGAACTGGAATGCATTTACCTTGTATTGGAAAGTACTTCAAAACTCAGTCTACACCACGATGTCCTCAATGTAACAGTTTCTGGCCTTATGAGATCCCAGGTACCGAGTAACATCTTTTTTTAAAGTGTAATATTTAAGAACGGACTGTGATATTCAATGGCTCTGCCTGAATTTACTTATAATTGTAGCCGAATACTGGATATTTCTGACTTCAGTTGTGTGTTTCTAAGTGAACCATACTCAGGCAACACTGAGCCCTGAAACTGCACAGGTTGTCTTGTGGTCAGTAGCAGATCCTGTGCATACTGTTTGTAACAGCATTAACGTTTTGGGGGATGAGCAGGAACACTAAAACTTTTGGAAATACTGAGTTTCAAAGAAAAGCGCAAACTCATTTAAGAATTCCTCAATTTAACCAGAGAAATTGGACATTCTGAACAGGAACACAGGAACATGCAAAGAATTGTAAAAATCTGGAATTCATACCATATAATCTTTTCTTTTTTGTGGGTCCTTAACTTTGCTTTCTTCCTTTCTCTGTAGATAGGAGTCGGATAGATTCCCCGTCATCATCAAAAAGAGCGAGCAGAAAAGAGCTTCAGTCTTCGTATCTTCAAAGTTAGCAAAACTTGCTTTTAGTGATTTTTATTTTCCCATTCTTTCTAGAGTTTTAAGAAACTTACAATAAAACTGTCATTGACCTTCTTGTTTTTCTACACAATTATGCCCAGACAACTTCCTAGGAGGTGGGTTTGTGCATGCAGTTCTCTGTATTTTTGTCTGGGAGTCTCAGTGCACGTTTGTGAACAAAAGACAAATGTTTTTGCTCAGTCCTGAAAGTTGATTTATGCAAATAAATTATTATACAAAGCCTTCCTCAGCCACTGTACTCCATATTTGTATGGTTTCAGTTGCAAAACTGAGAATGAAACCTGTTATTAGAACCACAGGACTTGCGAATATTCCTCAATCAGGTCACCTATAAGACTTTTTACCTGGTTTTCAAGTAGCTGATCACACAGCACTTCAAGGTCTCTGCTAAAATGGTCAGCTGAATCCCTGATCAAGGCCTGGCTAGAGTCTGAACTTCCAGCTTGTACCATTGCTTGTTTTTTATCTCTTCCTTTGACAGAAGAGTTCATGTCATATGGTGAGGTCAGAGGCAGATACGTTCAAGAAAAGATGGAATTTTTCCACAATCAAAACCAGTTACAATTTCAGCTTAATCGATGAAGCATTAAAAAAAAATAAAAATCTAAAGATCACTTCTTTCCCACTAGTTTTCAGAACTAGTACTTCACATTGTTGTTTTCTGTAAAGATGCTCTATCCTTTTAAAAGTGACTCGAAAATGAAACAAGGACTATATGTTGCTAGATACTGGTGTGGAGTGGCACTGTATCTTTGCCTTGGCAAACAGCAGAATCTGCAATTCAGCTGACTCTTGATCAAAAGATAATTAAGCTTTAGATTATTTAATTGCAGATAACTATTGATTAATTTCAGTTAGTTAGTTTCATAGTCCTTAAACTCAACTTTTTCCACATAGGAGATGGTTTTTTAGTTTTGTTTTTTTTTCCCCCCCTCAAGATTATTGAACCTAATGGTGACCCAACAGGAGGTTATATTAGAAACACCCACAAAGATAAAGTGGTAGCATTTACCCACATTCTTTTACCAAGCTGAAAAGGAATTTTTATTTATAGGGAAAAAAAGTGTCTCATGTTTAAATAGAATTCACTTCTGAAGCATACAAGATACTACTTTGCTTGATCTTTTATTGCTATTACAGTACTAATAAATATTATTCACACTTCACGTTATGACCACCAGAAACTGACAGAGAAGCTAATATCAAGAGATCGTATATAGTGCCAGTATTTAACTGGGATAAACAGAACCTGTCCAGGCATCAGAATACAGGACTGAAATGCAGCCTTTCTAAAGTTGGGAAATTTTGTTAAGTCAGGATCTTCCACATCAACCTATTTAAAAACAAAAACAGACAGTGTTTACTTAAATACAATTAGATGAATTAACATTAGTGACACTAACATTTCAGATGATTATTTACCTGACTGGTGTTGTGAAGAAGTTGGCTTTCATGTGGGTACAGATTTTCTGAATCTTGTGGTGAATAAAGACGGATATATTTTCTTCCAAATACCTGTATGTATTACAATAAATACTTCTAATCTGTATTCCAATAACCTCTATGTTACTGAAAAATGATAAGTTCAGTTAACTAGCAACCAATCTAATATACCATACTGTGGGCCACAGTTAGAATTTTAGTAGTAAAATAGACCTGCTTGCTTACAGGTGCCTGCAGTACTGCAGGTGGGGCCTGATGAGGGCAGAGCAGAAGGGGACAATCATCTCCCTTGCGTTGCTGGTCACCCCTTTTCTGATGCGGCCCAGCTTACAGTTGACTTTCTAGGCTGCAAATGCACACTCTTGGCTCATGTTGAGCTCTGCATCCACCTGGATGCATATTTGAGGTGCATGTAGTCCATCTCCCATGCTGAAGCACGTTCCCTAGAATACGTTGCACAGGAAAGCATCCAGATGGGTTCTGGGTTTGGGCAGTTTGTTCCAGGGCTCTGTCACCCTCGCAGTACTGAAGATTTCTGTTGTGTTCACCCAGAACTTCCTGTGTCCTGGTTTGCCTGTTGTACCTTGACCTGTTGTAGGGCACCACCAAAAAGAACCTGGCCCCATCCTCCTGACACCCTTTAGATATTTCTAAGTGTTGATAAGATTCCCCCCCAGTCTTCTCCAGGCTGAAATGTCCAAGGTCATATTCTCCATCCCTCAGTTATAGGTCAATTTGCCTACCATCCTTGTCTGTCATACACACTATAAGCATTTTTTTCTAGCTACAGCATTAAAGTGTAGAGTAAGTAGAGTACAGACCTGAGCTAAAAAATTTTGCTGGGGATCTTGATGAAGAGGTGAGATAGTGCCTGCTGGCCCAAACCATGCGTTAATGGTGATGTCATCTTCTTCCCCTTCCCCCAGGCAGCAGTAGTCAGGAATACTGATATCCTCTTTCAGTTCTGGGATCTACTCCATAAAGAAAAGAACATTAGAAAGGGTACCTACTGACTTGCAAAAAGTGTAGTTTGTAAAAGAAAGTAACAGGGCCTGACACAAAAAAAACAAATAGCCATGTCCAGCATTGGCAGCTGAAAAGTAGCTGGGTTGCTGTGAATCTGCAGGAAACGTCCTCACACTTTCTGTTCTAGTGGATTCTGTTGGAAGGAGGTGCGAGAAAGAAAGGAAAGGTGTTCCTCCTAATTCAGAGACACTTTGCTCTAGAAGAAGCCAGGGAAACTCAGGGAATAAGAAAACTACAAGAATAGGTAGGTTTGCTGTTCAAGGAGAAGGTAGAGGTTATCTTGTATACACTCAGCTTGCTTCTTTATGTGATTCTTTTTCATATTTCCCTCCAATCATAGAATCATTAAGATTATAAAACACCACTAATATCTCTTTGTGCAACTGCCAATCCATCAGCACCATGCCCTAAGCTACGTCCCTAAAACCTGATTTCCTCTGGTTACCTGGAATAACACTGCAGAACATGGAGAACATACCAACACTGAAGTCTGTTTCCTGTTCAAACCTCTTCCCTGACTTACCTATCATTTGGAGAAATGCTGCTTTCAGGTGGTATCCCTGTAAGCAAATGCTACATTGTACCAAAACAGCCCTAAAGTTGAACATCTTCACCCCACAAAGGCTCTGTTTCCCACTCCTTTCAGCCAAGTAGAAAAACGAAACCTCCCTACACCGTTCCATCAAGCAGAAATGACATTCTCAGAGATCTGTCATACAAAGGGAGCACTTGGCTACTGAAAGAAATACTCATGCACTTTTACCTGATCAAAAAGCTGGTGCTGGGCAAGGTATCCTACGCCGTTCTGAGATCAAAACATAGGAAGAAAAAAAAAGCATAGTGACATATAAGGTAAGACTTGGTCATTTACATACAGTTAAGTACAATTTACTTGTAGGTAAGATCCATCTACAGTCTACTATTTCAGCGTACTTGAACTGCTTCAATAGTAGACTGGTATAAGGAGTCTTCTGAAACAATATTTATTTCTATACTGAAACTCTAAGTGTGGATAGATCTCCACAATGAACAAATCATCTAACTTCAGATACTGGTAGAAACATAGCAATAATGATACGGAGTCGCACCAGTTCTTCAGCTGTCAGTTCTATGACAACACTGCAGTGCTGCAGCTAGGCCCTGCTGGTACGCCCTGCTCACCTCTGCTCCCCACAATCACCTTGATATTCCATCCCAGGCTAGACCATAGACAAATCTGTAATGGCACATGGTCCCTCCTGCTAGAAGACTTAAGCAGAAATAAAGTTCCAGATCCTCAGCTGTGAAAGCAAACGGTCATTCGACAACCAGTCACCTTTTTAATTTTCTGCTGGTACACGTGAATTTGGGTCCTGCCAATAGATCTCATTGAGCAGATTAATAACTGTGAGGAACGATGCTGCTGGCTGAGGAGGGAAATTCCCTTATTTTTGAACTTCACCATTCAGGGCTTTTGATGCAGAATTCTTCTATTCCTCAAATTCCAGCTGTTGTACATCTAATTGCACATAAAAATACAATCTATCTGTGGCTAGATTCTGTGCCAGTAGTGCTGCTGGTTTTGGAAATGAAAAAAAGAAAATAACAGACCTCATTCACAATATACTGGCTGACGAAATCATTGACAGTCATGAGCTTCTGAGACCATTCCTCATCTGTGTACCGGGAACCCAATTCGACGGGGACTGTGCGGCACCCAGCGACCTGACAAACATAGTCCACGCTGAAACAAAAGAAGGTCCATCACACTTCCTGGTAATTCTCTTCTTAGTCATTTTGAATGACAGGAATCAACCAAAACCAATCTCTGAGAGTAATAAAACTCTACTAAAGTGAGTTTCTTTCCTCTAAAACCAACCAAGCAGTGACAGAAGTATGCAGAAACTGACCCAACCAGCATGAAAACAAGTGGTTGGTTTCGTATGTACATGCTGCATCTGTTGTGCTTTGCTTTTAAACCTTGTTTATTTCCATTAATTATTGTTTCCTTACCAGTGAAGATGATTTAAGCTGTTAGCCTCTCTTGACTAGTGACAGCCAAACTTTTTTCTGCTTGCTACCACGCTGGCTAAATAACGTACTGTAACTTCTTTTTTTTTTTACCATTAATGCTATGTCAGCTGTCAGTGCCAAATTTTAGGTGCCAATAACATCCTAGCAAAAGTCAGAAGAGTTCCTCTGAAAAGTAATCCATATCCCTTCATTTACCATGATTAGTAGCTATGTTAAAAAGTTCTTCATTGTAAGTGTCTGAAGAATGGAGTGCCTTGGCTGCAAAAAAAAGGCTAAAACATCTCTGAAACAATAAGGCTATATATATATATATATAATACACATATGAATATATAACTAAAGTTATATTTTATTATATATTTCCTATGTACCATCATCTAACAATAATCTACTTTCAGCTAATGCAGACATTATCCTTGACTGTGGAATGCAAGAATGTAAGCAATTCCTCAAACTATACCTGAGCGTTTTGTGCCCTTGGGGGAGGGATCATAAGCTTTATCTCATAAATAATTCATTCTCAGGACTGGAAATGCTGACACCATTGCCTACATCAAACCAGCACCACAATACTGTTATCACTCCTGGATGTGGTTGTCTGAAAGTCAACGTCCAAAAATTGCTACTCGGCCAGGATCACACTTGTGACTCAAAAAGCCAGTTGCATTTGCTCATGCTCGCTCTGAAATTGAAGATCGAGTTCTGAGATGTAAAAGTCACTGAGTAGTGAGAGTCTGACGGAGGCCAACCCACCTGAAATGCCAGTAAATCTGCTGGTACAGCTGGCAATTCATACTTGCCTCTGGCTTCCAGTAAAACAAAGCAAAGCGAGTATGCCAGCATTGCACCACCCCCTCTTGGACGGGCTATACAGCAGCCAGCATCTGACCGCCTTGGTACACGGCAGTCCCTGCAGTGTGAAGTTCTTAAGAGATCTGTGCCACCTGACTTCCAGCACCGACGAGGAAACGCTCACAGAGCCGAGGAAGAGGCACTCGATGCGCATCGCTCCGGACGGCACCCACCTACGGAGGCGTCCGCTGCACTGCGAACGCTTCAACACCGGCACGAAGCCGATCCCTGCCCCCGTTACGAGCGCTTGTTCTCACCTCCACTTCTTCATGCACGGCCAGTGGTCAATAACCCCCTCCAGGACGACGGGCTTCTGCGGAATCAGATAGCGGTCTCGGAAGTGCTCCAGCGAGGGGCAGCGCTCGCGCGGCACCGCATCCTCGGGCCGTACGGCCGGCGCCGGGGGGGGGCTCGGTCCGCGCCCTCTGCAACACAACGCCGCCGTGGAACCGCCGTCAGCCCCTCGAGGCCACCGCGCGGAACGCGGGGCGCGGGCGGCCCGGCGGTACCTTGGCGCTGCCCGGGGCCGCGCCGCGCCGCTCGGAGCGGGGCAGGTGCGCCTGCAGGAGGCGGACGAGGCGGGCGAGGACGTCGTCCTGCACGGAGGCGCCCATCAGCAGCCCCATGTCGCACAGCCGGACGGCGGGCGCCAGCGGGCGGCGGGCGGCGACTTCGGCCAGCGCGCCGAAGAGGCAGCCGTAAGCGTAGACCTGGCGCCAGGCCTTGCTGACGTCCCGCCACGGCCCCGCGTTCAGCTTCTCCCACGCGTAGTCGCGGACGACGTCGCCCAGCCGCCGCAGCGCCGCCTCGCACGGCGGAGCCGCCCCGTAAAGCAGCGCGCGGGCGCGGAGCAGCAGCGGCGGGACGCAGTCGTCCACCTCTCCGCTCAGCGCCAGGCTCAGCTCCTCCTCGGAGTCGGGCAGCAGCGCCCGCGCCTCCTCCCACAGCCCCGCACTGCACGCCATGGCTCCGCGCCGCTGCCGGGCGTGCGCGGGGCGGAGCAACGCCGGGCTGGGCGGGCGGGGTTGAGGCGTGCTGTGAGCGCTTCTGCGGGTGCGGGCGGCGTCTGCCTCCGGAGGAGTTGCGGGGCGTTAAAGCCGCGGTGGGCTTTGCCAGCTTTCCTGCAGCAATTGAGAGTAGGCTTCAGTTTTAATGGAGTGCTTTTATGGAGTGTTTTCGTAAAGATGATGATGTTCCAAGGTAAAACTATGGAAGTTGCATTGAAACGTGAGGCATTGTGTGATACTTCCTGATACATGGCTGTCTCGGTATTATATAAATCCTGTCTCTTAAGTGGTATTAATTCTGTGTACATCTCGCTAAGGTCACAGCATAGCTTGCTGTGAGCCTGGTATGGCTGACACATCCAACTTTTGGTTTGCCTGGGCCTCACTGAGTGAAGGCGATTCGTCACAGGCCGAGTATGCAGAGGTCATAGCAAAAGTAGTGCCTCCTATCTTCCTCCATGGAAATGACAGCAAACAGAGCACAGACGCTGTTTACTGAGAGAGCAGCTTCTCAGCTGCAAAGCACCGCTTTTCAACACGGTCACCACCAGCAGCTGTGCATTTTCTGCCAGCGATGAACAAGAGCTGCGTGCCAGCCTTGTAAATCCACACCAGCAGAGGTGCCCCACCGTTGCCGTCACCTCTGCTGAGGAGGGTGCAAGGGTGAAATTAACCCTTAAAAAGGACGGATGGAGGTCATATATTAAAAGAAACATTATGTGTGCATTTTATATGCATGTCTCAGGGCTAGAATTTCTGTTAAAAAAGCTAATAGATTTTCATATGGAATTTAAAAGCTGATTGTATTAGTTTGTCCACTAGTTAGTCCATTAGTCCATCAGTTTGTGTGTTTCTGCTTCCAGGACTGTTGGCTGGTGCCTCGCATGAGAATTACTTTCATTTAACACCTTCTGCACAGCAACAAACAAACAAATAGATAGAGAAAAGAAAATGAGAGTGTAATGTGGCCTGTGGTCCTCTGGTGAGAGTGTAAACTGATGATTGCCTTGACAGCGTCACTGTGGCTGAGTTTGATTTTCCATTACAGACAGTGAATGGTTGTCTGTCCGTCTGAAGAACAAAGCAATAAGCACATAAGTCTTTCAAGATTTGGAAAGTCTTCCCAGCTGTCTCTGCCTGCTCCCGTGGACAGGAGATGATTAATATTGATTAATAATACATCCAGAATTAATCATTACAAGAGAATTGTTTTGCTCAGATAAGCAGACTCTTCCTACTCGAGAGTGACAGACCCATGCGTTCTGATTGTATCTTGGAGTCGAGCGTCGCTGTAAAGCAAAAGTGTAATGATGGATATGTCTTTATCAACCTGTTCCCTGCACTGTGTTTTTATCGCTGCCATCTGCTCTGCTGAGAGTGGCAGCTGCCAGGTCTCACAAATAGCACTGCCATGTACTTTCATGTAGAACAACATATTGTCGTAATTTCTCTGATATTATGAGATGGAATAACTTTCCACGAGTTAAGGTGACATTTTGCTTGGCTCTTTGGAATGCATATTACTGCAGCGTGTGTAGGACACACAGTGTTCTTTCTGGAGCAGGCTATAAAAGCACACCCACTTCTACTTTCGGAAATCATTGGAAAACGCTTCTTTTTTCCAAAAATGTTATGAAACACCCATCTGGGACATAGCTGTCAGTGCTAAGATGCAAATGAGACACATTCACTATTAGTATAGCTTACTGTATGTAGCCTTAGTTACCTTTGCTGGATGGAACTTCAGTAAGTCACACTGTTTTAAAAATACAGTTATTTCCCTCTTTGCTTATATTGGTTTGAATCTCCTTTATATTTGCAAACACGTTCCAACAGCTTCTTCAACATTAAAAGGAACAAAAAAAAATCTTTATGGCAGTAAGTACTGCTTCTGTTGTAATGGATGAACCTGAGGTGGGGATTTAATTTTATTTCATGAGGTGTCCAGTGCCAGCTGCTCCTCTGGGTTCTTGAGAGATTGGAAAGACATGTCTTCAGCATGGGCCTTTTCATAGCCTGATAGGGATATCATATCCTGAGATAGGATAGTTATGGTGGACAAGCAAGTGGAATAAATTATTCTTTGTTGGTGTCTGTTTCTCTCCTCAGGCTATAGAAGGAAGCTAAAAGACTAACTTAGACAACCTTCTTGCTTTTCAGGCAGACAAATGTAGGTGAGGTGGATCACATACTGAATATATGCCAAGGCATCCTCTTGTTCTGTGCATCTGTTTGTGCAGTAAGAGCCGCAAAATATTTGGTATAGTCCATCTGCACAGAGATGTGTCTGCTATCTTTTCTTAGAAGTAAAGGGATACGTCCTCTTTCATATTACATATTTAACTCTTTTTTTTTTTTTTTTTGGACAAAGATGACCAGAAAATCAGGCCAGAGAAAAGCCTCACAGCATTTAACTGAGGTTGTATAGCACAGAAATGCTGGAAGGGTTGTATTTTGCTCCAGTAGAGCATTCCCAGAGCTGGTAAGGCTCCTGGCATCATCCTGATCTTGAGCTTGTATCAGACCACATTTTTACCCCAAGGGTAAGAAAGTCCTTTTTATAAACCACTCTTTATATTATGCATGTATACCTTGAGAAGAAGAATATGTAAGTAAACACTGTTTCCTTCCTCACAAGATTTACTACACCCATTGGAAACTTCTGTTTGATTTATCCCTCAGACTGGGGCTATAAATGCTGCATGAATTTGGTTTTGTACTTGTTTTAAGTATATTTAGAAGTGTACACAGTTATTTGTGCTCATGCATCACATTCTTATTAATGAGCACAGTATAATTATCGCTCGTATTGACTTTTGTTTCTGTGGATGTTTTAAAAAGATATTTAAAAGGCTTTGCCGGAGTTTGCATCTGCTTCAGAAATTAAATTTAGTCTGTGATTTTATTACCCTTTTTATTTAATTTATCTTAACTGTTGCTTTCAAGCTGTGAACCAGCTGTTGACTTTGGAAAAAAAAAAAACATTGTTCAATTTGAAAGGAACATTTTAAAGCTTAATGTAATGGCTGTAAGTAATCACTACAGCAATTATATTCCATGGTGTTGTGCGTCACTGTAATAATACTGGAGGTTGTGAGAAAATGCAGGAGAGAAACACAACAAGCTGAGACTTTTCAGTGTTGCCTGTGATGCCTGCTGCCTCTCTGCTTTGTATATAGTTTGGTACCACTTGGCTTGAATCACAGCAGAAAAACTGAAGCTCCACTCTGTCATGGTGCTGTGTGTGCCCACCAGCAAACAGGAGGCTTTTTCTTAGCCTTGTTCTCTGTCATTCTTTTCCAGTTGGAAGTATTTTTTTTTTCTTTCTCCATACTGGCAGACTGTAGGTAGATGCTTGCTGCAGTGGCAGGAATGCCTGCTGCTCTGCTGCCTCCTCCTGACTAGATCCAAGATGTTGTATGTGACACTGAGAGGAATTTGGGTTTCATCTCCTATGGAGCAATGCTGTACCCACTTTGCATGGTGCGAGTGGCAGCAGAGCTCCTCGTCAAGCATACAGAAGGTCTGACCAGAGCTGGAGTACTTGGCATCTTGCAAAGTCATGTCACACTGTTATTTGCTCTGAAAATGAGCAGCTACTTGCCAAGGTGAGGAGAAATAACAGAAATAATATTATAATTTTATAATATCCATAATACATATTACGGTTGTGTTCTCACCCATGCAATGGAAAGAGACATCCTCCATTTGTGAGCTCGCTGGTTCAAGCCAGCTGGGCCTGTTGGGAAACTTTCTGGTCTACTGCAGAAAAGATATCAGAAGCAGCATGCAGTCAGTACCCCTTTGTGTTGTAACAAACCATGAAAGTGCTGTGCAGATTCTTCTGCCCTGGAAATTCTCCCCGTGGTGATTTAAAAGGAAGTGTAATATGCATCATCGCTGGAGTGGCTGCATTTCTCAGTGAGTGACCTCACTTTGTTTTCCACAAAGCTTGTGTTTGGAAACTGCAGAGTGTGGTGATGCTCTAAAAAGGTGGTCTCCCAGATTGCACAATGGTGCACTGCCTTGCCCTTCCTCTGCTTTTGGCACTGTGTTTTACACGCAAATTCAAATCACCTGCTGGGCTAAACCATCAGTTCCAGTTAACAGCTTTGTGAAGTAATAGTGCAGCAGGGGAAGACCCAGTAGGAAGGCTTTGGCTGAGCAGTGCTAAACCTTGCTGAATTCACTTTGTAGCGAGATCCTTAGGCAGAAGGATCTTTTGACAGCAAGATCTGATTCAATGCAATAACAGTAACAAGAAGGGCAAGTGTTCAGGGAGCTGCAGGCTTGGAACCTAGGACAAAATGGGAGGCCAGGCACACTACTGAGGCACCATCACTGGTGATAACAGTGCTTCGTTGCTGAGGAAGGACAGATGACGCATTTGGCAGTTAGTTTTGTTATGGTACTTGCAATGGATGGCAGTCGTGGGATGATCCTCCAAGAACTAGTCCTGATTTGGTATTGGTAACACTTGGCTAGAATGACCTGTGTTTTGCCTTAGAAAAAAGCAAGGTTACCACATGAGTGTAAGCATACCTAAGTGTATCTGCATATGTGTAGTACACATCTGCATGACATCAGCAGCAAAATGAACTTTGAAGTAGTTTCCCATTCCTCTGTCTATGTGTGGTGAGTACGAAAATGAAAGCACTGATAGAGACCCAAGCACTCTTCAGAGATCAGGTGTTTCCTTTCCCAGTAAGTGATGACCATGGATTTGGCTAAAAAAGGAAGGGACAGAATTCTGATTGTTGTGACAAGGCCAATATGCCTCATGATTCACATCGTATTATTTAATATTAAAACACATTTATATATTAATTATTATCAATTAGTAATTACTATATATATAGTATATATTATAATATATACTATATTATACTATATTATAAATATAATGTATTATGAATGTATAAACTAAACATTCAATGAAGTTCACTGCTAGGAGCTTCACACAACAGCATGCCTTGGAAAGTTAAAAGCATATCCAGCATCCCAAGGTATTTTTTAATGTAGCAGAATGAAATTCTTTGGGTGCAGCAAATGAAGCCCATAAAGTGTAATGCGCTGTGAAATCACAAAGCTCCACTTTCAACAGATGGAAAAAAACAACTTTAATACAAAAGCAAAAATTGATAGACTCCGTCATATTCCAAATATCAAATTACACTTTAACAGTGGCCATTACTGTCTGCAGAGTGTATTTCAGTTGTTACATGCACTTGCTGCTTTGTCACTGTACAGAATTTAAGGTGATGAATACTATATTCTTCTGTCTTCTTCACTCTAAGAACTCAGACAAAGTCAGTGACAAATGGCTCCCAGGTTACACATGCTGCTTCTGACTACTGTCTGCTGCACCTGTTCAGCTATTCTAAGCATGGAACCAAACCCCTTTAGCTTTAATGCTGCTTTTAGGAGTCCCTGTGCTGGGGGATGTTGGGAGCTGTGCAAGTGGACAGAGATGAGCTGCCTGTTGCCAGTGGCAGAACTGCAGATTGGAATGCTACTGCCAGGAAGCTTCCCCGTGCCCTTAGAGAAAGGAATATTACCATGAACACAATAAAGAGCTCACCTTCTCCTCATTGTGCTGCATCTGACTTTTCTGATATGCAGGGAGGAGCAGAGGTACCTATTCCAGCTGTCTCAGCGTGGCTTCAGGCAGCATTTCTTGGGAACAATTTGCTGTATACCCAGGAGATGTAAATGCTAGTATATGGGAAAGGTCTGTGTTAATTAGTCATTGTAACCTCACTAGGGAAAACCTGGATACAGCATGGGTCTTGTTCTTTTTGGAATGCACAAAGTCAGAAGCATGTGATGCACAAAGACGTAAGACTTCTGCAGAGGGAGGTGACGTCTCATAAATCTCTTGGAGGTTTCTGAAGGAGGCAGCAAACCTAGGACAGAAAAATGGATTTATATATCCTGCTTGGATTTCCAGAAAAGAATTCAAGAAGGTCCCTGGTCAAAGACTTCTAAATAAAGCAAGCAGCTGTGGGTACAAGAGGACAGGTTCCCAGATGGACACGTAACTCAAAAAGCGTGGGAGAAAATGGCCAGTTTTCACATCAGGGAGAGGTCACCAGCTGAATCCTGTGGGGATCCGTGCTTCAGCTTTTTGACATACTCAGGCACAGTCTGGAGAAAAGGCTGCAGAATGACTGCATGTTTGCTGACAATACTCAGCTATTCAAGGCAGTAGAAATAAGAGTTGAATGCAAAGAGCTGTGGAAATCCATCTGCATAGCAAGTGTCTGATCTGATGTGATTCAGTGTAGATAAACATAAAGCGATGAACAGAAGGAAAAACAGCGCTAATTTTATGTGTACAGTAATGAGTACAGCAGAGATTGTTAAGTAACAAAGGAGACTTGGGGTTCTAAAATATACTTATGTTGCAGCACTGGCCTAGCACTGAGTAGTAATCCAACATGTAAATGATGTGTCGGGTCTAAGAGAAGAAGCAGAACAGCTAACATGGTTACGTCCTAGCATAAATTGCAGGTGTTGCACACCTTGAACACACTACGCTGTGCTGATCCTCCTTTTCAGAAAGCAAAGAGCAGAACTAGAAAACATTAGACGAATGACAAAGATGATCACATATCTGGAATGCTTTCTTTTGGGGAAAGCTTTGCTTGGAAAAGGGACAGTTAAGAGAAATATATGTGTATAATATCGTGTGGGATAGGAAGGAATGATTGTTCAATGCCTCTGTTTATGAGTTTGGGTGAAAGGAAGGACACAATAACACGTCAAATTCAAAGCGGAAAGAAAAGGGAGGCATTTTTCCACATTGTACACAGTGCAGCAATGGATCTCCTTGCTATGAGGTTGTTGTAAAAGCTAAAATAGTGGGAGTGTACACCTCTCTGGGGTATGATCTAAGCCTGTGTGATTTTGGAGAGTACTCCTAATACTAGTGCAAGGGAGTAAAAATCACTGAATCACAGAATGGATTGGGCTAGGCTGGGTTGGGACCTTACTGTCCTCCCAACCCCATTTCCTGCTGTGTCCTGGCTGTCCCCCCCAAATCTGTGACCCATCCGTGGCCTTGGGCACCTCCAGGAATGGGGCACCCACTGCTCTGGTCAGCAGTACCACTGCCTTACCACCTCTGAGTAAAGGCTTTCCTCCTCACATCTGATCTGAATCACCCCTCTTTCATTTAAAGCCATTCTCCCTTGTCCTATCACTACTAGACAAGGTACAAAGTACGTTCCCCTCCTGTTAATGAGCTCTCCTTGAATACTGGAAGGCCACAGTGAGGTCTCCCTGAAGCCTGGCCAGTACTGAAGAACCCAGATGGTCAGGAGGTTGTGACCCTTCTAGATGGAAATTTTCAATGGGTTAATGGGGCACTGACTCCAGCCCCCACCATTCCCACTCCTTTGCATGCTTTGTTGCTCTCTGAAGTGCAAGAATCATGGGGATAAGTTCAGGGCTTCCTCCTGCTTCACCGCCCTGTTGCTGTCAGGATGGAGCCAGCTTTCCAGCTTTTCCTCAGCAGGAATCTTCCCATTTACAAGCCTCAGAAATAATTCCTGTGAATTTAATTAATCACAGTTTACATGGTAATAACCATTGAAATATTTTTTATGGGTAAATAATGTACATCTCCTGCTGTGGAGGGATCTGCTGGTTCCAACACTCAATTATTGCATAATCTACTTCCCATTAAGTGATCATAGAATGAGACCAAAGAAAACCAACAGCAGAGGGAATAATTAGCAGCTACTTTGTGTCTGGGGCAGGACAGGTCTTAATGCTCCTTAGGAGCCCAAGCAGTTCAGGACAGTGTGGTCTTTTGGTACTGCAGAGGGAGTGTCCATCTGGCAGCACACTGCTGTGCAAAGGGACCTGAGCTCATTTGTTACAGGAGGGCTTCAACACAAATGAGTGAGGCTGCTCAGCCTCTGCTACCTGATGGAGTCCTCCCTGTATGTCTGACTGTAAGCTGTACTGTGAGGGGGCTGGGAATGCCAGGCTGTAAGGTTTTGTATGTTTGCAACAGAGCAGGGCTGGGAATGGGCAGGATCTCATGTACCTTGTGCTGGGAGTTATCAGCCCCATGCTGATGATGCAGCAAGACAATTATTTTGCTGAAGTGATCCAGGAACCATCTGCTTAGGGCAGGCCTGGTATATAGCCTTTGGAAAGGTGCAAAGCCAGCCCATTTAGTAGCCACAGTCAGCATCACAGCAAGCACAGGGAGAACTGCTCCATAATGAGGTGACGTCTGGCTGAGTCCTGGCCTCTCACTGTGGTTGTTCTGAACACAAGTGTACTTTTTCCAATTTGTTTCCTTTTCCTCCCTTGTCCTTGCTGCTTTTACCTTTATTTAGTGTTGTATTCTATGTTGTATTCTATGCTGTAATTATTTTAATCTATAATGTTGCTGCTTGCCTGACTCCCCCGGCTCCTGGCTGCCTTGAGGACCAGCACTGTAAACAAGTCATGGTGTCTCTCAATAGCAAGGCTCTGGCTGAAATAACTCCCTAAATAAATAAAAGGCAAATTAGATATTGGAAAATAACTTTAAATAACATCTGAATTCCTAGGGAGCTACATCTTACATCTTTGTTAGGAACAAATGGGTTCAACATAAGTAATACTTCCCTGGAATGAAAAATAAAGAAATGCAGCTCACCAGCCTCTACAGGCTGGAACAAGAATAGACTTTGGTGATAAATAAAAGCAAAATGCAAAGATGTCCCTGGGTGGCAGATGGGAGCAAAAGATTTAAACATCATTGGACTGTAAGCACTATCTCTGAAATGTGCCTTAACTTGCCTCCAGATATCAGCTTTGGATATGACAGGTCTAGCTTTTTCTCTTGTGTAATGGGAAGAAGCTTAAAGCCCTTCACTGAGGCAGCATTACTGGGAGCTCTTTGCAGTACGTGGCAGACTGTGACCTTCCCAGATAGAGCTGCGCCTTTCAAACACGTACTTGTGCTGAATTCTAAACTGATTAATGAAACATAACTAGTTGAAATTCTCTGAATGGCTCTCCTTCCGGTCTTTCCTCATACTGATGTAATGTTAAAATCTTTCCTTGTTCCCACTTCACATGACCTTTCTTGCCTTTTGATTCTTACTCTCTGTTGTGTGTGCTGTTTGATGCTCACCCCTTCCCCATACCTACTTCAGGTGTTCATGACTGGACAAGGCCCAGACAAGTGTGTGTATTTGCTCCTGGTGTCCTTCCTCTCCTCTGCATGAGCTGCCTGTCCTTTTGGTTCTGACACAACATACTCCTGTCACTGGGTGGACAAACTGGCTTGCTCTGTTATTTCCTGAGCCTCTGTCAAAGTAGGACCCTTCAGTGCCAAGTCTGTGACTGTGGTCAAGCAGCTGAGCTCATGGTGACGTGAGTGTGTCAGCCCGTGCCATCAGGGAATGTGCTGATATGTGCCATGTGTGCTGCATCAGAGCTTGAAGCATGGACTAATGCTTCTGCTGTTCTCCTCTCATTCATTCTTCACTTCCCAGTTGCTGACAAAGAGCACAGCTACTGCCATCACTGCCCCACACTTCAGCTTCCTTTGCTTCTCCTAGGTGTGTGTCTTTCCTGAAGAAAAGCTGTTTCCTATGAACCGGGCTCAAACATCAGAGCATTTAGTGGAGTAGGGAAAGCTCTTCCTTTACAGGACACTGTCTTTACCTTGTGCTACTCAGACCAGTGACCTGAAAACCTCTGTAGGGCTCAGCAACATGAGTGGTTTTGCTCCTTCTCTGCCAAAAGCACTCCTTGGGCCCCATATCAATGTGCTGTACTATACACATTGGAGCGACGCAGGGGAAGTGATTTCAGGAGCTTGGTAAGGAGTAAGTTGGGTAGCTGCTCTTAATGCTGTCTTGCTTATCTTCAGATAGAGATAAAATTTTTCTTCTTTATTAAAATGAAGTTCTTGACGGGCCTGTTTATGAAAATCAGCCTAAATTCTCTGCCCACCAGGGTTGTGCTGCACTCTGGGAATGAATTAATAGCAGCTCCTGAAGAGGGCAGCATGGGTTAGCTGATGCTCCTTCCGTGGAATTATAGTTTGTATTCTAGCCATGTCTAAGGAAGGGCTGGTGAAATGTAGAAGAGCATTGAAGGAATTGGTACTAAAACTCTTGGCTCTGTGATAAGATGCCTGGACTGTGCAGACGGTGTTATCCCCATTCCTGTTACAGTAGGAGAATATGCCGCTCACCAGTAGCTGTGCTTTCTTGTCATGGGCTGTCTGACATGAAAATGAGTGGTGCTGGTGTGACCTGCCTGCAGAACGGTCCCTCTCTGTTGTCCAGCAGAGTGCACAGGCACAGAAGAGAGCATGTAGGAAAGCCCAGCTCTTTGCTTCCGCTTAAATCGACCTATGTATCAGGTGGATTTGATGATTCCTGAGTTAATTGTTGAGCACTGATGTAGTAATCAGCTTCTGTGGAATGTGTACGAAATAAGAAAATGAAAACGCAAAGCCCTTAAATCAAGGAGCTTGCACAGTGATGTGGTATGAGGTGCTTTTCACTAAAAGAAAGACACTGGGAGACCCAAGGGAAAGGATCAGCTTAGTTAACGAGTCATTGGACTTCGGTGCCCGTCTGTCTGCAAGTAACGAATGAAAACCTTTTTTTCTTCAAAGCAGAAGCCAGGATGGTGAAAGCATACACAGGTCTGGATGATCATGTGGAAGTATTTGTGACATTTACATTAATATCAGATGAATAATGGCGATTAATGTTCATGGGAGCAATACGAGTGAATATCACAATGATTAGGCTATTATTATAATGAGTTTTCAGGGGAGGAGGATGACAAATGATTTATATACTATACAGTGATTTTTTCTGTGCATTCAGAAGATAAGCAACTCTGGCACTTTTCTGCAAGAATTTGGGGTGTTTTCTTATTCCTGAAGTTGGCCAGTTAGCTAGTCAAAGATAGAGGACAGGAAGGGGGAGAGCATGGGGTAAAGGAAAAGGATGCTGTTTTTTCATTCCTTAACTGGTGGGAGAAAGCTGTTATGAACCTGGCAGCCTGAGAAAAGTGAGGAGAGCTCTGCCTGGAGATGTGATATAGGGACAGTTTTACAAGCACCAAAATTCTCTCAGGCAGTAAGGTATGACTGCTGCTTCATCACCAAGCTTTGCCTTTCTGCTCTTCAGGCACCAGCAGCTGTTTTCTCTTCTGGTTCTTGGAACAAAAACTTCCAATGGTAAGGACAGTTTCCCACACAGTATATGTGTACAGTATTTAGCTGCAGGAGGCCATAATCGTAGTGTGCAAGGAGTCACTGTTGTGTGTGATAGAGATTGTGCAGAAACGAAGGAGGAGCCAGGTAAGAAAAAGCAGTTGCCATTCTGCATGCATAGTGTTTTACCCTTTGCCATCTTTTCTTGTCAGTGCTTTTCTAAGCACTGAATGTAATTGTTGCTATCTATGATGCTTGATCACTTCTCCATAGATTTTCTCTCATGTCTGTAGGCTGATGAGTGCTGAGGTGCTCTGGTGTTCTTTTGCAAAGCCTATTCTACCAGATGACATCAGCTCTTCAGAACTTACAGCAGAGAACAGGGAAACTACCCAGTATCTCGCTGAGAATGCAAAAATGATGCAGCATTGGAAGCTCTCATTGTAGATAACAAAGCTCTTTTATTGGCATATTGATAGAGTGACCAGGCCAACAGCTATAGAAATTCTTTTTTTTCTCCTTTCCTATGGAATGATATTTGGATCCTTTTCAGATATTTTATGCTTAGAAGCTATGTGGGTACCTGCTCCTATCTGCAGCCTCGTTAGTTAACTGAACAACTTTCTACCTTTGATGCCTTCCTTGGGAAAGGTGACACAGCATCACTTTTTAAAAATGAAATCAAAAGTTTGGTAATACCAACCATTTTCATTTGGAGCCAAAAAATAAAAACAAGCTCAGAGCGGTTCCATTATGGACATTTCAGCTCCTTCCCTCTCAGCCAGGACTGTCTGCTTGTCCCATCTGCTGTGTGCTTTGCATGCTTACACCTGGGCAGCTAGTACATGGGAGAGTGCTACACAAGTTTCCAGATAACAGTTGCCAAAAACCATTCCTTGGATTTGTGCATAGTTTTTACAATCTGTGAGCAGGAGCAGTACCGTGCCACAGCAAATAGCTCTGTGCTTTGCGTCAGGGTAGCAGGCTCTTTTTTTCCTGTGGAAATACTGTCATTACTTTCCTATCATAATCCTCAATCCTCAGATGACAATGTTGGTTTACCAGAGCTCTGTCCAGGAAAGATGCTGTGTTCAGATTGCAGTCTAGCAGAGAGGTACTGTCCTCAGCCAATGCTGATGGTGTCCCTGGGCACACCTCCACCCAGGAACTGATGACAGATACAGAAGAACAGAGCGTGAGGGAGTGGGACAGGAGTGACCTTGTGATGGCTGTGCTTGTTCCTGTGAATTCAGAGCAATCTAGAGGAAGAGTTGGTCTGGAAATATGAAACTGGAAATGTATGTAACCCTGGGCAGAAATACCTAGGGTTAATATGTTATCAGTCTTACACCGGAGAGCTTTATTACATGCCATCCAGACACATATTTTTGTGAGAAATGTCCCCCATCAGTGCTTCTGTTTTATTTTAAATAACCCGAATCATGAAGGGCACCTGGTAATCCACATTAAAGCAAGACTCTACGGTGCTACATTGCCACTTGAATGCTTAAATACCCCAGAGGTTTCTGTGTGGTTTTGTTCAGGTGACCTTTTGATCTTTATGTGCAGCTCTGAGGGTCTCTTGGCCTGGTCTAGAATGCAAGCCAGACTTGATTAATAATTATTTGTGTTCCAATCTTACTCTGTTTGATGCTCAAATTAATCTCTTTTTAAAACTTTGACGACAGTTTTCAAATAGCTTCATGGTAGGCAAGTGTTGGATTGGAAAGTAACTCCTGGTACAAGGAGAGCTTCTGTGTGAGGTGCTTGTTTTGAGTGGGAGCGTATCTGCAATGACCACTGAGTCTGTGGGCAGGCAACAGTTGGTCTTCTCAGGTTTGTGGTTTGATAATGTCCTGTCAGAGAGATTGTCTTGCCACTTTCTTAGTGCTTCCTGAACTATATCACTGAATTGCAGAATTGCCTGATTCAGTTCTGGATTAATTTGTGCTTTCCTTCATACTGCAATACCTGTGAGCCATAGATCTCTGCTGGGGAAATCGAGTGGAGCGCCCTGGTGGCAGATAACTGGGCACCTTTAGTGCCATCCTGCTGAAGCAACTTGACACCAGCAGAAGAACAATCTGCTGCATTCAGATCACGCATTTTGTTTTGCAGACAGAATAAGAAGAGGCTGTGCAGCCAGCACAGCAGGTCAGGACCCTTTGGGCTGGGCAACCACATGCATCTCCTAAGAGACAGGGGTAGTAAAGGCCGTGCTTCTGATGGTAATGGCTGAGTAAGGCAGGGAGGCAAAGTGAGACTGTCCTGACAGTGAGCAGAGAATGTCCTTGCTCTGTGTAATTGTCTTGTAGCTCCGAAGAGCCTCTTCTGTTCCCTGCTCTCATCTGTCCTTACTCCTGATCCTTGTGTCTGCCCTTGCTGGCCTTCTGCTTTTGTTCTGTTTCTCAGTTAATCATTCTTTGTCTTCTGTCTCTTGATCCCGCCATGTAAAACATTGGCTGTATATAATAAAATCAATGACATTTCTACTTAGACATTACATGTCCGAACAAACAGTGGAGTCTGAGTAAGGCAAAGACAGCCCCTAATTAACCTGTTACAGACGTGCAGAAGGGTTGTCTCACTGCACAAGGATTTGCTCTATCCAGACGGGCTGGCTCCCTGGCTCTTGCCTTGCAGGAGCCACTGAATTTTGTTGGTTGAAAGTCTTTCTTTGTCACTTTGTAATGAGGTGCACAGTAACAACTTTCATCTCGTGTCGGCTGGCATTTTTAAGTCAGAATACAGTGCATGTTTTTCCAGGTGTCCTCAGGAAGAGTTTAGCAGCTTAAGCCATGCACTTTACAGAATCAAACTGATTTTCTCCTGCGTGCTCTATGCCTCCCAGTGGAGTCCTCACAGTGCTGACAGACCTGTGTGAGTTTGTAGGCTGAAGTTCTTAATCTGATTTCTGCCTTTTATCTTCTAGCAAGTTTGAATGGATGTTCGAATTTATTGTTTGACTTTCCAGAAGTGGTTGCCAGTAGCATAATGAAACAGTTAACTAAATATATGAATGCAGCTTGCTTCAGTGTAATTAGAGACCTATAAAATACATTTTAGTAAATTGAAAATGTTAATTAAGGCCCACATGCTTGTACATTTTTAGTTTTGTAACATTACCTGTGCTATTGGAGTCCTGAGACAAGGGCTACACATCAGTGTGCTCTTGGAGCTAACCAAGCCATCACACCTGTTTTGCTGGCATTGGTGAGCCAAGCTGTGCTTTAACATAGCCAACAAAGTATGAGGTGGTTTAAGCTGTGCAGCTTGCAAGCACTTTGTAATGCTGAAGAACTGCTTGAATAGGAAGATGAATCCAAATGGTTGGTGCAAGCACCAGGAGCTCCTGATGCAGAACGGGCTGCAGTTGTGACTGGCTGGGGCAGTGATGAGGAGGCTGATGGCACAGTAGCTTGGGTGCTTTTTTTACTTGAAAAGTTCAGCTGTGTTGCACCAGGCCTTGTGATCAGGTGAGATTGAAAACATAGGTTATTATGGAGGGGGAAAGGAGTGAGGGGGGCAATGAGATCATGGACATCAGGTGTCCCAGCCCTGCAAGGCAGATGAGTGTGTGTGTTGTTCTGTCCTTCCATTGTGTGGCTAATGCAGTTCAGGAAAACAGAGGTAATGAAATGATGATGAGAGAAAAAGGAAGGAAATGTGGAAACTTTTTTATTCTAGTATCTAGGAATTAATTCTATCAAGTGAAAAACACTGAGTCTTTCTGGTTTTGACCGTAGTGCTTCTTTAACAGCACTTGGCCTTTTTGCCAGTTGAATCAGCCCTGTTTTTGTGACAA
Source organism: Perdix hodgsoniae (assembly GCA_035772895.1). NCBI lineage: Eukaryota > Metazoa > Chordata > Aves > Galliformes > Phasianidae > Perdix > Perdix hodgsoniae. The sequence goes on along the minus strand of JAPSGF010000014.1, from coordinate 8,988,059 downwards.
CTTGGATGAGCAGGTTTTGAGGGGAAGCGCTCATCTTTAAGGCAGATGAGTGCACTGGAAGACTCAACAGAGAAGCTCAGGCAGAACAAATCCAGAGGAGACCAATAGGAAGATGTTAGTACAGTTTCAGTGGCTGTCCCTGAGACAAGAGATGGAGGAATGTGATGCAGCTCAGCAGTCAGTGTTTGCACAGTAGGACTATTGGCCTTTCCAGCAGGTGCTTCAGCAGAGCCATGGGCTCTAGGCTATGTGCAGGATTCTGGCTTGGGGAGGCAGAATCTATCATTTCTTCTGTAGGCATAATAAGTACTTCCTAAAATGCAGATTTAATGTAGTCTCCATGAACAATATCCAGTCCTGTTACAGCATGCCTGGAAGAGTAAATTGTCCCTGTTTGTGTCATGTCAGCTGCACAGTGGGTATCCAGGCTGCCAGCGTATCCTGCCTGTGCCCTTTGGAGTAGCAGTGTGCATCTCTTTGTAGGCCATAATTCTGCACAGTGTAAACAAGGTACATGAGAAAGTGTTCACTGATGCATCTAGTTTTCATTGTCTTCTACAATCAGAATCTGTCAGTCTACTCTTTACCTAGAGATGTTCATACTTGGAAATGCAGTGTTCTGCACTGTGTGGCATAGGCCTGGCAAACTGTTATGAACTCCTCTCTGCTCCAAGTGGGTCACATTCATTTGGGACTCCAACTTTTCCCCTCTTCCACTGGAAAGAATATCTGTCTGTTTGTTCTGCCTTAAAAAAAAGAAAAAAAAGGCAGCTTTTTTCTCTTCATCGGTCCCCAGTTTATCAAAAGCTTCTGCTATGGACCATTTTGGTTTTCTTGCTTCATAGATATTCCCCCAAAAGCTGAGGAAACAGCCAATGAGTAAGGACATTTCCCAGGAGAACGGAAATCAGCTTTTTGATGAAGTTCATGTGAAACCTCAGCTCCACTGCAGCTTAACAAAGCTGTGTCAAAGCATCTTTTCAACTTTAAAAGTATGACATTTATTCACTCAGAGCTAAGCTGACTCCCAGAATCTATGCACAAGTAGGAAACTTATCAAGGGACATTCATTTTCTCCCAGTGGCCATGTTCTTGTGCAGTTTTGATTAAATGTGGCTGTCTGAATGCAGCTAGACCAGGAGAGACACTGATGTCTTGTGGCCCTCAAGAGAAACCCTCATCACCCTCATCACGCTCACCCTTGCCCCAAGTAGCAACCTATCCAGACTCAGGTTTCATGATAGAGCAGTGAAGGATCTTGGGGAGCTTCTGGGTGTTTTGCTTAGTTAGATCTGAAAACCAAGGCTTAATGGAACACCAGACACCTGGATGTCAGTGACACACTGCACAGGTAAAACTATTCACAGTCCTAGATTCAGGAGTTAGATGAAACATACTACACAGCAGGCAGACTTCAGGGTCAAGCATCATGAGCAGACTGTCAGAATGTAGCAACTGGAGACCCCAAGGCTGGGTTTCCTGGAGAGGTTCTCTGTGCACTGAGACCAATGCAGACATTACATCACCGTCTGTTCTTCGAGCCCTTGCAGTCATCGTTGCTATTGCCTCAATGAAGGTTACGGAATGCCATCTTCTGTTTCTGAGGTTTTCTCCTAATGAACAGGAAATCTCCAGCCTTGGGGTGAACTGATTGCGTCCCTTTACTGTTAGTGGAAGACTTATAAAAGAGGTTCATATTTTAAATATGGTGCAATGACATCAATAGTAATAATTATTGCATGCATCAAAGCTTTGGAGATTAGCCACAGATCATGCATCTAAATAGCAAATGGTTATAATAGCTCTAGATGTGGAACATCAAAGTCTGAGGAAACGTTGCTCTGTTATAAAAAATACATCAGAAAGATCATCCCACTCCAAGCAAAGTGCAGAACTGTAGATGTGCATGGAACAAATGCAACATATTTCATACTCATTTGGGTGTTTCAACTAGGGGAAAAATTGATTCCACAGCTTCAATTACCAATCCACAGTAAGTAAAGACTATATTGAAATTATAAGATTTCGCACAGTATTAGGCTTACGTTAACTTCTCCTGGTGGAAATGTATTTATAATTAGGGCCTAGAAAAGCAAGGAGTGGTATTTGGGGTTTTAATTTTTTATATGTGCCCTGGCAGAGAGAAAAGTGGCTGAGACTGCACAAAATTCTTAAAACTGTGATGTTTCAAATATCCTTTGCTGAAATGAAATGTTTTTTTTTTTTTTTGGTAGATTAAAGGAGCTGCACTGCTGTTTTCTTTGTTACGATAAAAGTATTCCAAAGCAAGAAAAACCCAGACGTTCACCACTGAGCCTCAAAACGGCTGCTGGAATAAGAAAATGTAAAACAGTCATTTGAACAACAGAACCTCTGAACTCAGCGACTGGAATTCCCAATTACAGACATACTGCTGTTTCTCCTCCCTCAACACAGATGTTTAGCTTGATCACTCCCCCAGCCCCAGTGAGACAAACGCTGTGAAGGATGCAGAGCTATGCATGCTCCGACAGCTACATCAAAGGCCCAGACCAGCCTATGCCTCAGCCACCAGACTGGAGAAAATCAGAGACCCTCATTAAAGTTTCAGAAAAACCTAACTGGTATGAGGACGGCACTCAAAAATGTATTCAGGGGAAAACAAATATTGTTTTAACGCTATTAATAATTGATGAGTTGCTAGCAGAGATCCTCATAGCATTAAGGGAATTGAAAATTAAAGGCACAAAGGCACTACTTTAAGAAAACATCTTGGTAAATAATTAATACAGAACAGGCCTATTGGAATCTGAAGAGTGTAGCTTTTAGTTTATCTTGTCAAACCTATGCTTTCTAATACCACAGTTTCTTCCAGAATGAGAGTGTGGTCATTTTCATTTCGTATGGACAAAAACTCTCGTCGTTTCTGCTGCTCAGCTGAAATCATTAACAGGCTTCTGCACTGGTTGCGTTGAGCCCCTAGCATCATCCTAGGTAGCGCAGCTAAGCACCCAAAGATTATGGCTCTCTGAGATCAAGAGGGGAAAAAAGATGCATAATTATTTAGAAAACAGAAGAGAACATGTTCCTGCGTCTGTCTCAGGGAAACAACTGTTTGTAAGGGTCAGACTGGATCAGAGGAAGAAACCCTGCCAATGTGCGCTTAGTAAAACGAGGTATAAATAGCTGTGAGAAGCATCTCGGGATGTGTAACACTCAGGAGCAGTGACTGCTTCAGTTTTTGTGTCTCTGGAGAGATGTGTTTGCAATGGTGAGGCCAGTTGTGGAGGCTGCATCAAATAAATAATTCAGTGACTGGCACTTTCCCTGTTCATTCTTTCTGATAGGGATCTTGAGGACAACAAATAGAGCAGCCCAGCACTCCACAAAGCTCAAGCCCGTCAGAATGACTAAAGAAAGGCTGATCATAAAATGTATTAAAGGAAATAAATACTGAATTTCTGCATCTCCTTCCAAAGCAGCTCCCTACCACCACAATGTGCAGAGTTGTGAGAGCACAGTTCAGAGACATGGCTGAAGAGTTCAACTAGTTCAACTGATGCACATTTCCTGGCATGGAGAGATAACATAGATTCAAAACAGAACAGTGAGCACCGTGTTAGCTAGCAGAGCTTCTGCTGCCTCTGAAAACCTGTGCTGCTGAAGGGTGTATGAGCTCTTAAAGCCCCAATTTATTCCAGTCTATTTCTATCCTTTAGGCTGTTGTAACGAAGCAGCTAGTAAGTCAGGCATAATTGCTGGCAGGCATTCTAATTTAGGGAACTGCACAAGAGCATCCACAGAACTATACTTATCATTTCATTCCTTTAAATAAAGCAAAAGTGAATGTGGTTTCTTCATTACAGATGTCTGGGAGTGTCTTACATGCGAAGGGCCTGTTGAGATTGATGGAATTCATAAACACCCTTTATTTACTACAACAAAGTTAATAATTAAGCAGAAGAGAGAACATCCACGAATGCTGTTAGAAAATAATTCTTGCCCTGGTTCCAAGCAAAAATTTAAATGTAAATTAGCGACTGAGAACACAAAGATGATCCGCTGTAACTATAAAGAGAAGTTCACGTCCTCCATTCTGGATGAAGTAAATACAGCGGTCTGACGTAGCCTCAACACACTGCTGAGTGCACAGCCACCCAGATCCCAGCTCTCTGTCTCACACAGCTGATCCTTTTATCATCTCCCCATGCAGGAACAATGTTGATGGCAGCTGCCCCATGCTCTGTCCTTCCACCTCTTTTCCTGCCCCACCTCCCTCTTTCTCCTCAGCCTTTCTGCTCAGAGGTTGGCAGGGTGAGCTCCTCCTGCTTCCCACACTGCCCTCTTGTTACTTAAAGATGCTTGCTCTGGGAGCTTCATCTCCATCAGACAAAGCTGAGAGACGGACGGAGCTGACTGAGCTGAGCAGTGAAACAAGCCAGTTATCTCGATCAGAAGCAAAATCAAGGAGTGATTGGTTGCCTGAACTTACATTCCAATTATCTGTGCTGAGTGGCTTCTGTACATCATTGCCCATTTTTCTGAGTGTTTTTATTTAAGCTGATAATGGAAAATGAATAAAGCTTTAGTTCTGCTCTGATTTTAACACTCATGGAAAATATCTGAAGATGAACATTTTTGTGTTCAAAACAGTTATGATTAATATTTAATTTTCTGGCATCCAGCAAAGGGATTAGTTTTCCTCTAATATGGCTCAACTTTGTAATTACAAGAACTGTCTTCTCCTGGTTTATATCAACCCAACAAACCCAGTCTCAACATCGCTGTGACAGCAGTCTCGCCGAGATGAGGTTACCTTCATCTGAAAGCCCTGCTCTTGGGAAGAAGTATAGGCTGGGACCTGTTCCACATCTCCAGAGGACAGAGGAGATCTGCCACTGGTTGCGTTTAAACTGCAAAGTGCAGCCATGTCATGGCTCCAGGAATGAGCAACATGTGCTTTCTGCTGCAAGTCCTCCAGCTGTGAGCAGATGCCAGTTCTGGGGTCACACTGCCCTTCTTCTTTCAGCCTGATACCTGATAATTTCACTGGTGTCTTCTGATTCCTGCATTTCAAACATTCAGGGTGCTCCTGTGATCCCTCCTGCTGGGGATTATCCTCCTTCCTGGCTGTGACTGTAGCATCTGGCTGAGTTTTGCTGGACGCTGCTGAGGAAGGTGCAGGACTCTGCCTCGCAGGGAAATGGAAGCAAATGGCCAACTCACACCCATTCTTCCCAAGACTAAGCTCCCAATGCTTCCTTCACAAATAGGGCTACAACATGTGACTCAGTTGTCTACGTGATTAAGCCTTCCTATTTGCAAAATTAGGTCTTGCTCTGAGAGCAGCTACAGCTTAAAATCAAATTCAGCTTTTAGAATTAACCCATCTGTAATGTCCATTAAATCTGGATTCCCCTGACCAATCATGCAAGGTAACGTCTCGTCTTAGTACCATATTCATCTTACTCTATCAGTTTTACCCAGCTCCTAAGCACTCAGTAATAGCAAGACTGTCAGGGAGTTAGTTATTCATTAGTTTTCATTCACTTGAAGAATATATTGTTGCCATAATATGGCACATTGCACTGGGAACAAACTCCCAGTGCAGACAGGGCTTAGGGCCATTTTTCAAACGCTGCTGTTAATGTGTACCTTGTTTGAAGGGAAAAGGTCTTGTTGGAACTTCATTTTAAACATTACTTTGACAGAGCTTAGTGGGCAGTTTTCGTGTCCTCTGATACCTGGGGGACAAACAGGTGCTGGTGACAGGGATGCAGAGCACTAACCCATATAGCTGTGGGGTCAGTACTTGATGCTGAGTTCTCATTTGTGCATCTAAAGCCAATCAGATCAACCTCATCAAAATCCACTTGCTCAGCAGCTGACAGTAGCTGCTGACAACTGAGCCTCTATTCCATGGTTATCACCAGAAAGCCCAGGCTGAAACAAAGTTAGCAGTGATGAGAACAGTATGAGTATCACCTGTGAACTGAGGATAAATAACAAGGCAAGACAAGCACAAGCCACACAGAGGGTAATTAAAGCTACAGTACCAAGGGATGCTTCTAAATGAAAAACATAATCTTCACAGTGAAATCGCAGAATGATGCCTCTCAGCATGTTAATTCTGCCCAAATTAGAGCTGCTTAAAAAGAAGTGGTGACATCCCCAGCCATGTGCCTGCTCTTCCAGCTGCAAGCTGTTTGGTGGCTGCCATTTTGTTGGGTTATTCCTTCATGTTTAGAAGCAGGGAGAACTACTGAAGCGGGTGAGAATCGGGATCTTTGTGGAGTTCAGCACCTTTCCTGAGAGGCTTGGAGAGAAAGCACAGAAATCTTCCAGGAGATAGGATCTTTCTTAATGATGTAGGATTACGGTTCGTCTGTTTAATTCAACACGAGTGACATAATATCTTTCATTTGGACTTATTACTGGCAGAGCAGTTAGTCAGTTGGAAGCAGACCTAGGGCAGGGCATTTTGTCATTATTTTAAATTTTCTCTATCTGACAAAATTGAAGGTCTTGAAGAGACTAGAGCCATTGTAAAGGATAGAGCATCAGAGAATAGGTCACATAGTGTATTAAAGAATGAAAATTGATTCATTCTTTCCTCTGTTGAATAAGCAGCTGTACTTTGGTCCCTGTGATCCATGAAATAAGCTGTCAGGGAAATAGGAAAAGTGCCACATTTGAACTTCACTCATTGATTCTGTTCTGATCTGAGGTGCAGTATTAAAATACATTACAGTGGGTGCAGAAGCTGCAGCAATGGCTGGGCCTAGTTTGCTAGTCAGCTGTCTGCATTACTTGTTATTAAATTAGTCCGTGCTTTACAATGCCTGGACTCATTTACTTAGGTCATCTGGTCAGAGTCAGCTAACAAGGAATTTTTCCAAAGCGACGTTTGTTAGATTTAAATAAACCCAGGGTACAGAGGAGAGGTGGGAGGAGCGGTTCTGACAACATCTTTTGGCCTTTCTACCTGGAGAACTGATTTTCAGGCAATTCAGATATTCTGACAGTGATCAATGTCTGAAGGTGTGGCAGAGAGTTCTGGAATGTGGGATTACTAGACAGCGCACGTCAGGCCAATTAGTGCCTGCAACTATAATATTCTGCTTAGCTGCAGAATTAAATGAAGGATGTTCACACCACTGAATAAAAATCACACTGAGATTCATTTTTTTTTAATATAGTGTAAGACAACTTATTCCTTTATTTGGAAACATCTGTTTCCCCTCCCCCCAGATGGCCTCTTTGTGCTGTCCCAAAGTAGTGCATGGAGGGCTGTCCAGCAACTGTTTTTCCTATGCGAGGTCTGCTTCATCCACACAAAGTATCTTTTGCTTCTTCCGTGAGTTCTTACAAGTTTCATTAAATAAAATATCATTTTTGCTGCCTTTGCTTTATTTGCCTTGAAATTGTGATACATAAAGATGGATTTTTGTAATTAAGGTAGAAATGAGAAATGACCTGGTATATATAATTTAAAATGTTGAAATTATAGACACTATCTAACTTCTGCCTTAAATCATGGGAACAAACTGTTCCCCATTAGCAGCCCTAATTAAATCCATTTTTCTATGAGTCCTTGGCAAAATCCATTTTAGTAAAGCTGTATTAAGCCCTCTTTTATTTCCTCCCGCTTTGCAGAATTCTCTACTTGAGATGAATAATAGACTGAATATGGTATGTGACGGCTCTGTAGATGCTGGAGGTATAACATGAACAAGTACATTGTTCTGAAAAGCTGCCATAAGGCCCCTGTTGCAGATTCGGAAGCATCCTGACTACCAGACAGGTAAGAGTGCTGCTGTTCTGTCTTGGGGAGTTTACATGGGGCACAACAATTGAAAACGATCGCCTACCAAGAGGCTGTGGAGCATGCACACACATATCGCACTGCTGAGCTCCCTTCTGCTCTCTACTGCACTGTTCTGGTGCTGTCTTCTATACTTGTGGAGGAGTGCAAAGGAAACTTCGTTTCTGCACATAGATCAAAGCCTGCCCTGGGTTGCTTGTCCTATGCAGAGGCCACTTTGTTTGGGTGACTGTCACAGACCAGTTGACTCTGGAAGCAGAGTACAGAGCAGAGAACCGACCTGAAATAGCCTCTCAGTTTGCAGTCCTTGTGTGTGAAGATTAACTGACTCCCACTAACGTGCAGCAGTCCCAGAGCAGCAGGCATGCTCCTATCCTCAAGCGGCTCCATCATTCATTGACTGTAACAATTGGTTTCAGCCTTCGATTTCCTCTGTGGAGCGTATTGGAAAGAGAGAGGCTGAGTTGTGAACATTAATAACAATGAATAATAACGGTACGAGTTCCACAAGCTTTAACAATCAAATGAATCAACAATCAGGCAAGCTTCATTAATAAATACTTGCTGGGATTGGATGACAAGGGAGATGGTGCTAGAGGTGTGTGTATCAGCTGAAAGCACTTCTCTGAGTGATCCAACTCTCTGCTCCTTTGATCGCCTTGTGGGTGACAGGTTCTGCTGCATGGTCCACCATGGAGGGGCCAGAGGCAAGGAGCGGGCAGCCTGGGTTATGTTGCTGTGTTGGTGTGCCAGGGAGGTGGCTGCTGCTTCCTTCTCTTCCTCTGCCTCGCATGCACAAGTCATTCTGAGGTGCAGCATCCCTGGCTCACTGGTACAGGAGAGGGCTCGTTCCACTGAAAAGGCAATGGAGCAGTCTGCAGTGTCTTATACCTCCTGAGAACACAGGTAGGATGTGGGTAAAAAAAATTATCGTGATGTTCCACCATTTTGCTTATGGATGGAGTGATTTCTTTGCAACTCAGGGTGAAACATTCCCTTTCTGAAGCCACCAGAGTAAGAGCTGTGAAAGACCTCTGAGGTTATCTTGCATTCCCCTAAGAACAGAGCGTGGGACACAAGAGAGAGCTGTCTCTGCTCCTTTCTTGTTGGCTGAGCTGAAGCTGGGCTGGTTTACAACTCTTTACAGAGAGCAAATTCCTGCATGTAGGGAGCAGCCTTGACCATTAAGCTTTTACTATAGCAACAGTGAAGGGAAATGCAGGCTTTGTTCAGCATGGTTTGAAATCTAGTATAGAGCAATTGTATTTCAGTTAAGGAGGGTCTGAGGGCCAACTACTGATGTGTTCATTCATTTCAGGAAGAGAGAATGATATCTTCTGTAATAATGATTAAAAGATCTGTTCATGTCTTTTTCAGGTTTTTCTGTTACTATAAAACCAAGAAATGTGATTTTTCTCTCTGAAATTTGCAGCAAATATGTTGTCTGCCATTTTTTTTTTATTTTTATTTTTCCTTTGGGCTGTTGGAAGTAAATTTTGTGAACCTTTGTATTTTAAATAGCACAAACCATTTTATAGTAGAAGACCTGATCCAAGGTGTATAATGCTAACAGAGAGTACAGTTGATTTCAAGAAAAGTCATGGAGTTCAGAGGTAAAATGGAGCTTTCTAAAGTTTCAAGAAAGCATATTGATATTTACTGTGGTAGGGAACAGTGCAAGAGTTAGGCTGCCTTGCAGGAAAAGATGCTTTCCTTATGAAGGCTACTCTAGATAGACACCTCTATCCTGTATCCATTCTGGTGGCACACAGCAACATCCTGAGCTTTACCAGGCACTTCAGGGCTCTTTTTGGCACTGCTTCTTGCAGGACAACTACAACCTTTCCTTATACTCTCTGCATTCCTGAGTATACCCATATATGCAAGCAAGTGAGGGCATTTGGCATTTCCTATTATTCCTGTAGTCTTCAGTTAACAATTTCCCCCAGTCTCAATGGCTTCTTAATTTCTCATTAAGATTTCCTTTGTGCCATCACATTCTAAGTCTGTAAAGTATCCCAATCATTGTATACAATAGGAACATTTCCTGGAAATAATTATCTTTGGTTTGTCTATTTCATTCTGGAACATTACAACCAGATGGTAACTCTGGTCACAGGTGCTTCAGCTAGATCCTCTCTGTATGAAGCCCTGCCGTTTTGCACACCTGTCAGCTCACTTGACAGTGACAGCTGACTCCTATTGTACCAGTCCAGTGATGGGAGATGCAGCTGGCACACCAGACTGCAGCCTGGGAAGACTCAGTGCTGAGGAGAATTTGGCACGTTGGATTACAGCAGAGAGACTGTAGTGGACAGGAACCAGGATCAAACAGGCCAGACTGTGCCATTTGGTGGAGGGCTGACAATATTTCGTCTATTTGTTGGTGAGGATGTCATCTAGTAAGATAACTGAGGTCTCCACCAGTACTATGTTTCAGCTTGCCTCTGCAATGCAACTCTTGTTTCCAGAATCCCTGTGCCAGAGTCACCTGGTTGGTACTGTAGAAAACCAGGTCCTTCTTCCAGTGTGTGTGGGTCCCTGAAGGTTAACCTGCAGATACACGACTGCTGAACTGGAAGAGATATGGGATGTGTCTGGCCAGGGGTGTCTCAGGCTTGATTGCTCTGCAATGAGCTTTTTGTAGAGATTTAGGCTGCTCTATACAATATGACCTCTTCTGCTTCGCTGGCTGAGCTGGGCTGCTGTACCAGCTGCAGCTAGTGTCAATGTGTAAGGTTCATCACCTCTCTCCTAAGGGTGAGAGGACAAAGCTCCTGGCAGCAGAAGGCAAGGCACATAGTCTTAGCCTTGATTCACTCTGGATCTGTTGTCAGTGGCAACAGGAGCACAGATCCCAAAGGCGAGTCTTTTTCCTCTAGGAATATCTTTCAGGCAGATTCAAGAGTGACTTGAATGTGTAACGTCAGTTATAAGTGACCAATGCAGATAGGAATTATTAAATCTGTTAGCATAGAGTTGCCTTAATGAAGTGTCAAATTCTTCACAAAAGCAAATCCTATTAAAAAGACCCAAGATTGAAAGCAGAGTAGATTCTTAAAATGATGGAAAAGGAAAGAAATGAGAGAACACAGTATTGATTATTCACCCCAGTAATGTCTGTTTCTGTTTAAAAATATGAAAAACAGATTAATGAATTAATAATTCAGTGTCAAAAGAGGCCCAGAGGGATTGTCTATTAAAGTAATGTGGCTGTGACTATAAAAACTGCAGCACCTTCTGGAGGTGAGAAGAAGAATGAGCAGTGGGAGAGGGACGAGAGGCAGTTACAAAACCCCAACAGAGACAAGTCAGGGAAGGGATGTATCAGACTTTAATTCCATGTCAGTGAATGGCCATTGAGGACCTGGGATCTTGGGGCACTCAGCAGGCAGCACTGAGGTAAGGGATAACCAACCAGCTGCATCCTCTGCTAGGTCAGAATTCAGGTATTGCAGCAGGGCCGTTAGCTGTGAAGGCGAGTCATAAAGAAGGCACAGCACAGACACTGCTGCATCTGGGAAGAATTTGTGTTCATGCTGAAACCTGTGCAGTGTTCTGGCTTTTCCATACTGGAGCTTTTTGTTGCTTCAGCACAAATCATCTCCCAGGAAATCACAGTGCAGAACTGATATGAAAGAAACTGGTAAAGATGTAGAAACAAGCTTCAGGAGCTTTGATGGAATGTTTTGTTTCCTGGGATAACAATGACCAGCATTTCTGAGCGCACAGCATGACTTTGTCTGTCTAACCAACACTCATTTCGAATCCATGTGAGCATCTGAGTCTGTGCTTCTGAACAGGGGAACAGAAGTACAGAGAGACCCGTGATTTAGTGTGAGCCTTTTCTCTTGTTCTCAATTGACTTCAGAAAGTGTCTTGCAGACTACAGCTCTTGGGAAAAGTATTTCAGTTGCCTGTGAATTCACTTCTAAAGCTTCAGCAATACTTTTTCCTTTCACATTCTTGGTGTTTCAAAATGCAACCCGTGAGCTTTGTGGATAGGGGTGGTACTTTCCATCTCTACAAGTGCAGATATAATCATGTTTGAGAGCATCTGAGCTTATTTATTATTAATCAAGGTATACACATGTGTAATTCTGACAATGCAAGAGTAACATTCACTGGTATTATCGCCTAGGGGGATACACTGGGAGGCAGGAAGTGTAGTTGTTGCTCCTTCACCTGGTGCTGATTTAATGCATGACCTTAGAAAAGTTACTTGACCTCCCAGTGGATCATTTTATCAAAAAACAAAATGTGCATAAGGAAGACTGTCCGATTACACATCTGCTAGAGATTTGCATTCAAGTAGAAGCACAGTCAAGGGAATCTGAGGGGAAATCTCAGAAATCCTGGAGTTTCAGTCTGCTATGCGTTTGCCATAAGTGTGTTAGGAAAATTCCATTAAAAAATATCATATATGGCGTAGAACCAGAGCACTTGTTTGCTACTGGCATTAACGTGTTGAAAGCATAAGAAGTCAATGCACTGTTGTTGTGTGGGGTACCTGTGCATCTTCCCATCCCATCCGTGCCATGAGCTGACAGAACCATCCAGAACATTTTACTTGTGTTAGGGTGATAACGCTTCATTTTGTGCATGCACACACACTGTTCTCTAATTGCTGTGGAATGCTCTACATAAAGCTCTTTGAAATGTTTTCAGCAAAATCAAATAATTTGTGAAAACACGATTTACTCAAGCAGGGGTTTTGTCTACACAGAACTGATCAAATATTGCATCTCTTCAACTGGTGAAGGTTTGTATGCCTGGCCTCCTCCTGGCTGTGTGAGCTAATGGCATTGCTCTTCACACCTTCCCGTGCTGCACGTCCTGCAACATCTTTCTATACGAATGATTAAAAAGCAAAATTAAATTTTGGATAAATTAATCATGTTAGCAAAATGTTTTTTTAGAACACTCTGGAGAACGTTCTGTCAGCTTGACAGATGAAGGGAATGCCACAAAATGAATTTTGTTGACAAAATAATTTCAGGGTGTTGATAAAATGCAATTTGTCTTTAGTGTGAAAAATACCAGACTGACAAATACTATTGTCCTTAGAAGTGTTTTTCCAGCTGTCAATCAATTATTCCCCTTTTAAGGCAGCCAATGATAGTTCTTCATCTCTGAAACAGCTTTCGTAAAAGATAGCGTAAAGCTCTGAAGGACAAAATAATTAAACTTGGATTTGTTGCTTTCAAATTTAAAACAGCTTTGTTACTTTGATGAACAATGATTGGTTGCCTGCAAACTGGAAACAGGTGGTGAGCGTTTTGATGCAGATTTGACATGCACTGTAGAGAAGAGAGGGTGGGTTTGGAGCTGGGTTTCTTGAAACAGCTGTTTATTGGGAAACTTATTGTTAGACTATTTGAGTGTGATGCAGGCTCCTACAATACCTTTCCTGCAAATTTCGCAAGCTGTTTGAATGCTCTTAAGAGTCTAATTTTTTCTTTCTTCTACTTTGCATTGTTTGAGAAGGCTTATGTGTGTTTGGTGTGTTTTCTGCACGAGGTGCTGGGGAGGGGAGGTTCAGGCTGGATATAAGAAGAAGCTGTTTATGCTAAGGGTGGTGAGGCATTGGCACAGGGTGCTCAGAGAGGTGGTGGTGGTGGTGGTGGTGGTGGTGCCCCATCTCTGCAAACAATTTTAGAGGAAGCTTGAACTCAAGGAGATACAACCCTAGCAATGAAACATCCCTGTCTCAACATGAGACTAATTTTTTTCCCTTTATCAATACTGGCATAACTAATTGCATTAAAGCATAAATGACCTTGTTGTAACAGCTAATCTTAGTCAAATGAGTACGCTGCTCCCACAAGTCACTGCAATGACACTTAGCATAATAGCTCCTTAATATGTGGAACATCTGTTCTTCACTTTTGAAATAATCGTAAAATCACAGAATGGCTTGGGTTGGAAAAGGACCTTAAAGTCCATGCAGTTCCAACCTCTGCCCTGACCAGGTCAGGTTGGGATGTCTGACTATTATTTTCTAATTGAATTCCAAAAAGCCATGCTCTCACCTTCCATCCTGCCTGGCTTTAGCAGGCAGAGAGTGGTCTGGCATCCCCCTGCTGGGGTCTGGAGAACAGGGAGAGCCAATGAATCTCTACTCATCAACCTTTGGTTCTCATCTGCCTTTTAGATTCTTTGTCCCATGGTACAATCACAACAATACTGAAATAGTACCTTTAAACCAATCTTTTCTGTGGGAACATACATACGTTAAAGGTCTGACTGTCTGTGCACATATACACCATCAGTGGCTATTATCCAATAAAGTTGTCAGAGAAATACCGCAGCAAGTCTTTGAACAACATCTCCTCAGCTTTAAACAGAAAAAGCTCCTCATGATTCATTTCCCATAAAAAATAAAGATGATCAATACAAGCTGAATGAATGAATCAAGATTGCTTCCTATAGGCACCGAGAGAAATAGGGTTTGTGACCACAGGCCCTGGTTTTGGGAGATCAGCCACCTGGCCGTGCAAATGACACTGGCAGAGCTGGCAAGAGCCCTCAACTGCTAGCAGCAGTGTTGACTGCATGCAGCAGTTCTTGGACCTAAAAGGAGCTGTAAAATACCTGAGTAGCAGCTACCGAAGGAGGCAGACGGCAGTTCAGATGCAGAGGAGGCTAAAGTGTGTCTTGCTGGAGATCCCTTTGTACCTTCTTAAGGTAAGCTGCTTCTTCCCTTTATTTCTGTGCCCACAGCTGTTGCATTTGAACAGATCCTCTCTTGCTACAGCCTAGGACCTTGTTGCACTTTTGTCATTGCTGTGCTTTCCATCACATTACACCCACCAAGGAGAAATGCAGCTTTCCCATGAAGGTTATAAGAAGTGTATTTCCACCCAAAGAAGATTCTTAGTGTATGACAAATGCTGTGCAAAAATACGACTCTGGAAGCAGGCAACAAGATGTGCCAGTGGCCAGTGAAGATTTCTGGTTCTCCCAGAAAGGTGTCTTGGCAGCACTCCTCTTTCCTGGGTTGGGAATCCAAAACAACTAAAGTGCAACATGAGATACAGAAACACAGATATGTACAACTCTTTGCTTCCTTTCTTATTGTTTATCAAATAAGTTCAGATTCAGCCACGTCCCTCCGCTGTCCTTGAAATCAGAAGGTGAGTATACTTGTATTGGGTCACCTCCTGCTTCTGTGTTAAGGGAACAGAGTGCAGAACTGCTGCTCTGAATGGAAAATTATTCTGCTCCACTGCAGCAGCAATGGGTGCATCGCTCCTTCACCCAGCCTCTGCCAGATGTACGTAGAACCTCGTAAAGAGCAGATGTAGCCAGCCTCCTTGTTGATGCTGAGTGTCTTGCACCTGCAATACTATCTTATTCTAGAAGGATGCTGCTAATAAATGCAGGACCTGAAAGTGCCAGTCAGGACCAAAATAGTAATGAAATTGCATCATAAACGCAGTAAAGCTGCTGTTGTTCCCTGTTCAACAACTCAGCTGTACATTCCATCCCTTAAAGCTCTGAGGAGGCACCACAGATTTCCTCCCCCCACTCCATTCAGAAGAGTCCTGACTGCTTTGAAAGCCTGCATTTTTCTAGAATATCAAGGGTTTCATTTCTGTGGATGTGTCTGCAAATCCAGGATGCTTTGTGTGTATTTCATAGGACTGTGGCCCTGCAAACAGTCTCCTCTGGTTTTCAAGCTAGACAGGCCCAGTTCATGCTCTGTTCTCTCTCCTTTTATATGTGTATCACTGTTCTATTACAGCAAGGTACTGCAGAGAGAAGATGAAAAGAAGCTTGGAAGTCTGCTTCTGTGAAAGCATGAATTTATTTTCAAATCTCGTGAATTATTTACCTTGTATGCCTTTTTTAATGACAGGTGAATATGTTTATGGCTGGTTCTCTTTCCCAAGGTAGCACTTGGCATGAAGGGAATTAATTACAAGCCGAGCAAATGCAGCTGGCTTTAATTTTCAAGTCAAGCCTCAGCTTTGTTGAAATTTAAGAAAGATATTACTGTTTTATAAATTAAACTCTGCTTTGTGGACTTTCTTTTTTAAGATGTCTTGGCATTTGAACTGGCAGCAGGAACAGAAACCAAACACATTAAATGAGGGAAACTCGTCCTTAAGGGTGTACTCCTCCAACTATCTGCAGGCAGTGAGAGAAGAGTGTGGCAGCCTATCAGCTGTATGCAGAGGGCAATAGACTCCAGCAGCATGTCAACACCTTTGGTAGGAACTGGCTTTAGTGGCAAATTGCTGGTTTGTGGTATGAGCTGCTGCTTTGAAATGACAGGGTGATTAAACTTGTTGCTCCTTTTATAAGAGAATGCACGCCCCATATACTAGCCAGGAAACCTTATTCTGTTTCAAAGCAGTTCAGACACTGATAGCATCAGAACTTAGCTGAAAAGGCCATACCTGCGCTGTCTGTGCAGGTGTGCTGCTAGCAGAACAGGTGATTCTGTGGTTCTTGGAAAATCAAGTCATCAGCAGCATACACTGACAAATCAGTCCCCTCTGTTGTGCCATTTGAGGCTGTAGGTGGCATTCCTGATTCTTTCTCCAGAAGGCTGGAATGATCTTACATTAACTCTTGTGCTTCGGGAAGCCCCAGAAGTACAGCCCTGAGGCTGGATAGGTGCAGTGTTTGGAGCAGTCTGGCTGTTCAGAGTGCAGGAGATGCCACGTTGCTGTTCAGCGTTGTGCCTGAGTGAATGTATTGCTCTAGGCCTGGTTTTGAGGAACAATGACCCATTATCTTCTAGCTAAAGGGAGCGTGAAACAAACACTCGCATCATGTTTCCTGCAGCTCATGGCCCCTATCTGATGGTAGAAAGCAAATTGAATTTATGATTTAAAAGCAGAGAAGGTTAACTCTGACAAATAATAATGAAAAGTTCAACTGCAGAATAGTTATGTTGCTTTAGTTTGTATGGGTTCTGTAATTCTAGCCACTTCTCTAAAAGACTTATTATAACTCAACGAGAAAATTGCATTCAAATCCTTTGAGCTTCTCTGCTGTGACTAAACTGGGATGAGGGGAGATATAAGAAGGGGTTTTATAGGAATAGTTGGTCTGGCTGCCTGCTGCAGGAAGGATTTGGTGACTTGTCTGTGTAGCCCCTTTGGTAGAATAGAGGTGGGTCAATAGCAGGCTTGTTGAAAGAGAGGAAGAAACAACTGTATGCTCTTTGGGCCTTAATGCTGCACTGATGGTACTGCAGGGGAGATCGAGGTGCACAGTGGCCTTTGCTTGCTGCTCCATCTCTGGAGTGGGATGTTTGATGGGGGCTACTAGGAGGAAACAGCTAATCATACAGCTTCTTACTTAGAGCAAGAAATAATGTGTGCTGTTGGTAGTCTATTCTCCTAGGCCTGTTTAGCACCCAATATCTTGGGTGTGAGGTCTCCCAGTAGGAAGGAGTACCAGGGAGTACCAGAGGTCTTGGAATCCTCCTCAGACCCACAGCCATTGCTTCTGGCTCCATTCTTAGCCTTCAGGTGTTTGCTTAGTTCCACAGCTTCTTAGAGCAGTCTCGTGGTCTTGTACACAACCAAGATGTGACTTTGCCTGTCCCATATGTGGTGCAGAGCATCATAACAGGATCCTGTACACAGGCAAGGTGCTTTGCCTTGTCCTCCTGTGAGCACTGCATGGCCAACAGCAAGAAGGCTTTGTGTCTGTGCCCATCAAGGACCTTTGGTGAGAACTTCTGAGTAAAAAGGACCATTAGGACCCAGCTGTCTTTGCATAAGTGACATTATGTATTATGCTGCAGTGTTAACTGCTCTGCCAAGTTTGCTTGATGCTCAGTAGCAGAAGCAGATGTGGGTTTGGGCACCCAAAGGATCTGGGTTGTTATTCAGTGCTGACATTTCAGATGTGCCTAAGCCGTCTTGATGGAAGAGACAGATTCTGACAGTTTTACTATTCAATTGTTTCCTTATAGATTTTGAATACAAATAAATTGGCTTCTTTTAAAAGAACAAACTGCAGAAAAGCTTTTGTAAGCAGAAGCGAGTGGTCTCTGAAGCATGGCAGACAGCTCTGTATTCACAGCCAGACAACAGGAACTTCAAGGACCAGTGCAGAGGGGGCTGGAATTGAGAAGCAAACATCTCTTCCCAGAATTAGCTTTGCCTTGAGGAACCTGGGGAAAGAGATGCACAGGAGGAAAGGTGGGAGGTTTGAGTGCCAGCATTCCCCAGAAGGCTGGTTTAGCACCAACACCATCACAGAAGCTTAGGAGGTTTATCTGCAGCTTTTATAAAGCATGGGTCTGTTGTTCCTCTGCGGGCAGCTTCTGCAGATTGCAAAGGCAGGTTAAAGAATTCCAGATTATTTTGAGGGCTTCCTTTGCCAGAGTCCTGGGATAGAGGCACAAATGGCTGTAAGGAAAATGCCTTTCATCATTCAAGATAAAGAACATCACAAAGCCTTGGAGACATCATTTCAGTCAAGAATTAAATTGCAAGAGCCATCTGGTGTCAAATAAGTTTCATTTAATAGGTCACTCGCTTAAATAAAGTTTCTGGAGAAATCAATATCGTTTTCTCCTGCAATTGACAGCTCAAGACATTGGAAATGGCATTTTTCACATAAGGTTTATTTAATTTTAGTAGGAAGAATCCCTCCCATACGTCGGCTCGGTCTAGGCAGCTCTGCTACAAGGTTAACAGTCTGCTGAGGTGGAAACCTGCCTTGTTCTTTCCCAGGGGTATAATGGGAAGCCACTTAGCACTGGCCTGTCAATCTCACGTGCAGTAAAGATGCCACTGTCACAGGGCTATAGCAGAGGCATGTTCACAGCTCACCAAAAGAAACACGATGAAGCACTGCATTTTCTCTTACAACTGAATTTGGTAGGAAAAAATGCCTCATTCTATATCTTAACAGAACTGGACTTCCTGCAGAGGCAGGTATCTGTGCGCTATGAGGAGCGGAAACTGCAAAAGGTTCTTGTGTCTGGGGCTGGTGCCTTCTAATTTCAGAACCCCTAAAGAAAACAGAATGCATTTTTCAGACTGCTAGTATCCCGTGGGAAAGTGAAAAGTCTCTGGCAGTTTTGTACACTGTTTCCCAGGAGAACTGTTTGTCGGAAAAGAGAGCTGTTACTGCACCTACTATAGTAAAATAATTGTTTCTGACTGCTTGCTATTTCCTGCATTTGCTTTTCAGTCTTAAGCAATTTCTGATGTTGTCATATTTGTCTTGTTGTGTGGCATGACTGATGCAATTACAACTGACATTGTCACAGTATTTTGCACAAATGACTTCAGTTGTAGACTAGCAGATGACCCGTGAGATGAGCATCAGGAGACATTGATGCCCTTAACTTCCTCCAGAGGAAAGAGTTGTTGGCTTTCAAAATAACACGTGGCCACTGTCAAGTTTTTCAAGCAAAGGCTTCTCTGCAGTTGTGTGCAAGAAGCAGCATTATTACTCCATTCTTGCACAGCCTACCTGTGGACTCACCCGGTCAGCACTTTTTGCTACAGGACACTGTTTGGCACAGATGAGGAGGGTTAGTGTATTGCCTGTGGACACTGGAGTTTGCCAAGGCTGGGGAATGTGTGAAGTAACAGGAATCCGTGTGCCTTGGTGGAAGTGCTCGGCAGCCACTGTGGAAGGCGAAGCAGTGTCAGTGTTGGGCACTGCTGTAACACCCAGTGCTGATGGCAGTTCCCCACTCCCTGCCAGAAAGACAGAATTAGATACTATTTAAAACCACCCAAGCTTTTAATGACCTCTTTCAGACACAAGCTGACCGTCTAACTGCACGACTCACTGAAATTCCATTTTACTCAAGGAAATAAAAATAATAGTTTAAACTACTTCAAATACAGCAGTAAATCCCTAACAACATTAACCTTTTCCAAAGCATTAAACTGATCTCTGGTGGATTTTCAGTGTTGCTATTAGGAGAAGACACAAGACATGCTCTCCTGAAATTCACATTGCCAAAGCACGTAAGCCACACTGCTGGGGGGTTTCTTAGCTTCCCGATGGGTGCCTGACTATCTCCTAATCCTACTCTGAGTCATCAAATATCAGCACATTTTCTGTTATGAAGGCAAACAGTTGATGCACAAAGTCTCAGATATGAGGAGGGGGTCTGTGCTGATGGTTAGTACGGTGAGGGAACAGCAGCTGCTACATGGAGTGTGGAAACAGGAGAGCTGTCTGGCTTGTACTGCTGTGCATCTTTCTTTGAAGAAATCTGAGGCTGTGGTGTTTGATTATCAGAAGGGCTTGTCTGGAAATGGCAAAAATGGGTAAGGTTTAGGCTTCCCAGTTCAACTTGTTGGTTAAATAGGATCAGATCCAAGACTTCATTGTGATGAAGTGACTCAGGGAGAGTGATGGAGACTACTTCACTTTCAGGGATGCTTCAAGTGCTATTAGAAAACGTTCAGCTCCAAGACAGGACAAGCTCATATTCTACCTAGCATCCTTAATGCTTGTAACTTCTGTGAGCAGCAATATTGATTTCTACATCTGTGCTAACTGTATTACAAACAGACAGCAACTGGGAGGAAGAATTTCCTGACTTGCTGTATCAGGCCCCAAGATGCTAACTGATTTGTATGTTCCTAGGAGCTGTCATCTGGTACTAATAAAGAATTGTTACCTGCTTGCTCTCAGAACCTTCCTGGTTGCATTTCCCTCAGCAAAAGCAGGGCAGAAAAGTGGTGATGTATATTTGATGCTCTCCTGTTCTCCTGTACTGTAACACCCCTTCTGGTGCCCTCAGGCTTTTACTGTGTTCCCAGCCCCATAATGTGCAAGCAGCCCCAAGTTGTGGCACTCGATGTGGAAGCAGTGTCTGCGTGGGGCCATATCAGGAGCTGTGTGTGTCCCTGAGATGAGCTGTGACCTGGAATGGGCTGGTGGGATGGCTTTTCCCATCAGGGAGAGGCAGTGGAGGGACTGGCTTCACCCATCCAGGAAAAAGGGAGCAAACTGGGTGTAGGCCTGCCAGTGATGTTCTCGTCCATCCTGCCTTCATAATTTCCAATAGCTCCTCACGCTGCTTTTGGAGTAAGCAGCTGATGATTAACAAGCTTGTTCCTGCATTCATTCCAGTCTCTTCAGTATGTTAAATATCTGATTACCTCTGAAGCTAACTGGCTTACAATAGATCCAGCACAACAAAAGCATTCTCAGCTCTGTGAAAGTGGCTATCAAAATTGGTACCATCTGGTTTTGATTGTTAAGGAGCAGAATACTCCTTTGTGCTCAGCAGAGACATCACAATTGGAAAGCTATGATACATAGACGACATGTTTCTGATCTTTTCATTGGTACAGTGCTTTCAATGGTGCAAAGGTCAGTGTTATATTTGAACGTATTTTTGAGGTTAACTTAAGCCGTGGGCCTGGGCTGCTGTTTGCCCTACTGATAGACAGGGATAAACATAACCAGCACTGGGTGAGAATGGCGATCTGGCTGTAAATAGAGAGTTATTGGGAAGTGTTGTTTTCAGAAGTGCAGCTGCTTGTCTCTGACAGTTTAAAAAGGGAAGCATCTGCAAAGCACAACGGGGAGAAAATGCTACAGGAGACATTTCATCAAGAGTCAGAAGTAATACTCCTGTAGAGACTGGCTGTCAGTGTTCTGCAAAGTGCTGTGATGCTGGGTGTTGGTGTTCAGCACCTGAGTAGTTGTTGGTAGGCATTGTGCTGGGAATGGTGTTATTTAGACCTGCTTCCCTCTAGGCACCTGTGTTCCCTAATTCTCTGTCACTTAATAAGTCTTTAAAGGGTGACTTCCAAAGTCAGGGAATTCACCTTTCTCTGCTTCTAGTAGGAGATGGTGTATAGAGATCATCTCTCTGTGCCTTCTCTGCACTGACCCCAGCCCCTCACTTCTTGGTTTTTTGTTTGTTTCTTTCTCTTGGGGCATTTTCATACTGGGAGGAAGACGAGCAGAGAAAAGCTTCTATCAGACAGCGAGATCTGTGTGTGTGCTTTTGCTTCCTGTAAATGCCTCCTGTGTTAACTTCTCCCTTTCCTGAGCAACCCTTGTGCCTGTCATGGGATGTCACACTGAAACCTCCCTCCAGCTTAGCAGTGGCAGCAGCTTTGGAGCCCACAGTGCTGCATCTGCACATGTGCATTCGCTTTGTGTTCTGGCTCTGTTTCACTCTGCTAGACCACCAATGGAGGGGAGGAATTTACCTGCTGCATGTGGTGTGTGAGTGCGTGCTATTGGACAAGTTGCCTGAAAGAAAGTGGAAACAGCTTTTACAGTTGGCAGGGAGGACAGCCACTTCATTTGACTTGATGCTTGTTATTTCCAATGCATTTCTTAAAGAGGCGCCTTTGCCTGCTGTGTTAACTATTCCCCACCCAGTTTCTCTTCCATGTCCTACCCAAGGCACTACTTCAGGTCCACAAACCTGCTCAGGTGCCCCAGATGTGGAGATAATAGGAGATGATAATATATTTTCACTGTGATTACAATGGGGAGAACTGGCAGGATTTGCTGCAGCAAATTCCTTCTGCTGCCTAAAGCCAAGCCCAGAACTCAGTGTTTAAAATTCTGCTGCAGAAGGAACACATCCTCTAAGCATCAAGAAAGTTGTGTATTTTGTTGGTGGTGGTGGTGATGGTGGCTTTTCCCCTTCAAAAAATGACATTTTGCAGTAGGTTAAATCTACCACTTTTCCATATTTTCTCAGAGAGAGATTTCATCTGGCTGGTGTACGTGCTTGCCATGAAAAACTATTTATGAGCTCCTGAGTCCCTTGCCTACTCTTCATGATGTAACAATAGCAGATCTAGAGAAATAACTGCGGTTAGGTTTGTAGTCTCACTTCAGATGTACTGCTGAGTTACTGCTTTGTGCCTGAGCCAAAGGCCCATTTATCTCAGGGATAGCCTCCAGGTTATACCTATATGCCATATTACCAATTAAGGCAAGCACCCGCA
Organism: Perdix hodgsoniae; assembly: GCA_035772895.1. Taxonomy (NCBI): domain Eukaryota; kingdom Metazoa; phylum Chordata; class Aves; order Galliformes; family Phasianidae; genus Perdix; species Perdix hodgsoniae. Next base: position 8,965,334 of record JAPSGF010000014.1, on the reverse strand, counting down.
GTTCCAATCCCAGAAGAAATCAGGGTTTCATTTCAGAAATGCCAATTCTTTGCTCTCCCTCCTTTTGCCATTCTTGTGAAGAAAAACTTTTTGGATGATCTGGGAAGAAAAGCAGAAGGGTTATGGGAGAAACCTTGTCTACTTCAGCTACCGCATCCTGTTCAATTATGAATAATAAATCAGCTCACTGTAGGCCGTGGTCATCTAGGTTTGAGTAATCAATATATAGTAATGGGACAGGACATATTCTTTGTTGGAATCTCATCCAAGGAACTGGCCTGGACTTCTGCAGTCCTGTTGCAAGGTGAGAGATGTGACCGTGCTACTGCCGTCTTTGCTGAGTGAATGCTAAACTGCAGCTCAGCTCCTTGCTCAGAGCCAGTTATCTATCCCTGCTCTTCTCTAATTATAATATGTGCTTTAGTGCTTGTCAGTGTTTTAACCTTTCTGACACGTTATCCCCTAGGGCAACTGAGAAACCCTAATAATATAGCTGATAATTATCCTTCGCATTAATTAAGTTATCACTGGGGTCCTATATAAATCACATGGAAAAGATGACAGATTTCACTGACTGGTCATCACGGAAATGGGAAGAGGCACATATTGTGACAGCTTAATGGGGAAGGTAATAAAACCAACAATAAAGTCATTTAAAATATAAGCAATGATTCTCAGGCCCTTCTGTTTGTTTTCATGCTAATAAAAGACGGATGTCAGATTAGGAGCGAGACTTGAAATGTCTAGTAAAAATATTTGGAAAATGTCATTAAATATCAGCGATTCACAGTTCAAGAAGTGGCAGCATTGGTCTTAATTACCTGTGGAAGTTTCTTGGAAGCAAAGTGGAGATAATAGTACTTGTTCCCTATTTCCTGGGGGCTGACAAGAGCACTGTTTCGGCAGTGCTGGGCCTTGTGCGGTGCTGGTGTGAGGGAGCTGGGTCAGAGCAGGGGTGGCACAGAGCTCCCTGCACTGTGTGGGTGCTGCTCTCGGTCTGCAGCGAGGCTGACCAGGCTTTGGCTGGGAGGAGCAGGAGCAGCTCTTCCCAGAGCACAGCGGGGCCAGGCTGCCCTGGCTTCGGATGTTCTCTTCAGCACTCAGCATGGGGATTAATTTGAGGATGTTTCTGGCCTGGGAAGGAAGGAATGGGGAAAGGAGAATGATGGAAGTTATGTGAGTCTGTGCTTAACATTCTTGGTGTGTTCTCTTGCTTGCACTTCTCCTAAACATGCAGTCTGAGGTCTGAGCCTGCTGCCTGTAATCCAGTGATGCCTCATTGATCAAACCTTGCCACTTGATCCCTTGAGCTGCACGGTGTTGCACAAAAAGGGTAAATTGTTCCTTATACTTTAAAACAATCAGAATCTTTTTAGTGCATGTAGTCCCATATAATAAATGCTGAGGCACAGCTGGGATGAGAATAACAAAAGTGGAGGGATAATTAACAGCTGGAATACTACAAGCCAGTTCCCCAGCCCAAGCCCTGGAGGGATGCAGTGCATTTATCACATTGCTCTCTGGGCTGATGCTCCAGCTCAGGGGTGTGAGGTATTGAATTACAGTCTCTAGAAAATATTGTTTGGGGAATGTTGAGGAGAGCTGGTAAATAACGTGCTGGAAGGTGACAGATATGTTTGCAGCTTCATATAGTGCTTTCACAATAAAAAGAGCCATCTGGGGTTTTCCCATCACAGCCCTGTCTGTCAGAACCAGAAGGCAGCAGGCTGTCTGCCAGGCCTGGTGGGAAGGCCAGCCCAGCAGCCCACGGCCTTGTTGGGTTCTGATGACTGTTTCCTTCAAATGATTATTTTATTACTGAGTGCAACACTAACAATGACGGATGAATCTCAGGCTTAATGAAGCATCATCTATGATTTAGCTGTTGAAGAAAACAACATATGGAGAGCTCTTTGCACTGCCTTTGGACACAGCCTAACCCGGACACCCCTTCTGGGCTCTCCTGTCCTCTGTGCGGTGCTATGGGAAATGGCACGGAGCCTCCTAGCACAGAACTGGGTCAGGATGGTGCAGGCAGCCAGGATCTGCTTTCTAAGATGCTTTCCTTTCTGTCTCTCTTCTTCACAGTGAGTCATTCAGAAGAATCTGGTCTAGGAGGACTCTTGACTCCTATAATCTGCCACCAAGTCATGGCAGCATCTCACTGAGTTGAGTTGTTGGCTTGCTACAATGATGCCTCCATCTCCAACATCCTATGTAACCTCACCATTGGCCCACGACACGAGTGAGTCACACTGAGGTCAATAAGGGTGAATACCAGAATCCCTCTGGAATACTATATTCCTCTGGCACCTTCATCAAAGTTCAAATACCTTTCAAGTAAATGTTTTATGGTTTAAATGAGTGACTCCCACAGACTCTGTAATGAGTGGTGTCTGTGCAAGGGGATGAACAGGAGTTCATCACAACCAAAGGAAACTCAAGGAGAAATAAATGTCACACAGGAGCTCTTTACGTGTGAAAATCTACCAACAGCAGTATGTTTCTTCTACAGGAATTTTTCTGCACATGTAGTGAACAGTCCCAGCGGTACTGGAGCAGATGATGCCTACCTGGATGCCTGGTGAGGATGCGTTGGATGATTTCTGCACAATATGGAGATCCTGACTGTGTAGATGGCCCTGAACAGGGAGCTCTGGGTTGTTTGCTCCTTGCAGGAATTCCAAGGCTCACAGCATGTATCTTGCCAGTGCTGTGTTTATGAAGATCTGTGAGATCCAGGTTATAGATTTTGAGGGCAGAAGAAGACAAGGTGATTACCTCGTTGGACATAAGCTTCATGATAGGTCTTCCTGCACTACATTGGAGAACTGTATAGCCAAATAAAAAAATACGTCCAGTGTTGGAGTGGCCCCTGACTTCTTGGGGATGGACAGAGAGGCACTGTGATTACTGATTTACAGACATAATGTCACAAAATCACTGTCAACATCTAAAGTAAAGAATTCAGCTCATAAAAAATGCGTCAGCTGAACAAACAGAAGAGTTATAACTTTCCATTCCCCCTTCCTGGAGCCAAGGGGAGTGTGTGCTGCTGCAGCACATGCCTGAGAAGCTGACAGTGGCCAAAGAGGAGCATTTCATCGCCCCTAGAGAGGTCCTTTCTGAGTTATTAGTCATAAGTTTCTATTTAATGTACTGATTAGGGCCAAGACTTGTAGACAGACACTGACTGTGCACGTGAATTGACTTAAACATTATTATGTATGACCATTGTCAGCTCTGCTCCCCAGGAAGATTGATACGCAGAATAAATCTTCTCAAGCTGTTTCTGAAAAGATTCATGACACTGCAGTGAAAGTGGCTTCCAATGGGAACCTCCGTGTACTGATGTCAGCGTATATTTTATTCCCCTTGACTACAAGCCTCCCACTGAAATGGGCTGCATACAATTGCCAGATAATTGGTTCTTTCCCTTGTAGGCTGGTCAAGTTATGTTTCACCACTGACTCCCCCAAAAGCAGCAGTCCCTGCACCACACATCTGTCATCTAACCGCACTTGTTGGCTTTCCTTTCAACCTGACATGGGCAGATGGGAAGTCTCCTGAGCAGAGGGCACGGAACAGCTGCTGGACATGGTTTTAATGCTAAGTTTGCTGCATGAGTAAGCAGTGGGACTGTGGGACTGCACGAGTTTCTAGGGTGCTGGTGTAGGAAAGCAGACTGAGCAACCTGTGTTTAGGGTAGAAGGGGCATGCATAAGGTCAGGCTTCAGGCAGAAGGGAGAGAACAAGTTTATTTAAAAAAAAATCCTGTTGAATGGAGAAGTATCAACACGAGGGTTGTGGTGTCCCAGGGTGAGCTTTCCACTCTCTTCATTCTGTCACAGTCCTGTTGCAGGACACTGTGGGCAAGACAACGTGTGGCTCTTTTCTTCCATGCCTTCTTCTTTTCATTTTGGCTACGCATTGACACCTGCGGCCAGGGAGGGAGGTCCAGCAGCTTGAAGTCAGCACTGCTGGGCTCAGCCTTGCAGAGGGGCTGGTGCTTCAGAATGGAGCAGCATGTGCTGGGAGCTAGTGCAGGTGTGGTTCAGGGGTCTGCCCTGCAGGGAGCTGAGGTAGGGAGAGGTGTGGGGATGCTCTGTGCAGTTTCATCACTGCAAATGTAGAGCTCTGCGTTTCTTGTGGAATAGAGGTATAAAACCAGCAGTACATTTCTCTCACTGTTGCAGTGGGTTAAGTTCTTTTATTAGATTACAAGTAGCTAAGGATTTTCTTAGAGAGCAAAGGCAAGTAGGAGGTTGGATTTCTGAAAGCCTTCTTCATCTTTTCATAATCTCATTAATACTTAGTGCATATTTCCTGCTCTGTTTGATAGAAAGTATAAAAAATGATCACAACTTGCTTTGCTGTAGAGCTTATCATTTATCCATCTAGGAGCAGCAGAAAGCCTTACATTGTCCTCACAGTTTACATTCCAAGTGGTGATACAGAGAGAGAATCACTTGACCTCTGCTGTCCTTTACCTTGACAATCATTTCAATGCAGTCACCTGTATTTTGGCAACTGAAGATATCTGTTGCCATGAACTCAGGGCCAGGCAAGTGGTCCCTACGGGGGATCACTGGAAAATAGACATTTGTGTGTGTGTGTCAATAATTGAGCAGCTCATTTTATTCCAGTAAGAATCTTTCAACCACAATCAATTTCACATGCCATCATAAATAATGGAGGTCAGTAGAGCACTGTGAGTGCTTCAGCAAGCTGTGTTGACGATGTTAAAATGCAATAAACAGCAGAGAGATGCAGCTCTGCATGAGTGAGTATATATTAATACTTGGTTAGGGAGTGTTTGATTGGCAGACCTGGTTCTTCTTCCAGGATTCTTCTTCTTCCAGGATTTTTCTGATGGAAAATGCTTCATGTTTCTGTAGCTTTGGTAATTAGAGTGGATTGTCTAATTTCCTGGGCACCCCATGGTACCAGGACAACTCAGCTCCCAGGGTTGTGCAGAGGGAGAAGCAGTGCTGCCACGCACACTGTGCAGCTGGGGTCTGCTCTCGCTTCCCTGAGGTTAATACTTCATATCTGTGCATATCTTTTTTAAGCCTATGTGCTTTAACTAGATCAGTGTTCATTCCATAAGTGATCGAACCTGAAGCTACACTAAAAGTCACAGCAGTTAGAGAAGCACACAGAATCACAGCCCCAAATTCCATTCCAGTGCCCGTCACTATGGTCTTTCCTGCCCAGGCATTGCTCACATTCACTTTTGGAAAAGTGGATTTCCTTTCCAGTTTTGCTACCTTTCTCTTCCAGGTGTCAAATCTAATTTGATGTTATTTGAATAACTCATCTGTTATCCCTGTATGAGGGCTTCTGAGCTCTGACCAATTCACCTTTCAGATACTCTCTATCTGCTGAGCAACTTCAGCCTCTCACTGTGCAGTGGGTTTTGTGGATGTGCAATCATTCTTACAGCTGTTCTCTGAACTCCTTTCAGTTTTTAACTAGCTGGTAGGAGTTTCTGCATCTGCTCTCCAAAGACTTTCTGTACCCTTGGCCCTACTGGCAGCATGTATGCCTGCTGGAGATGTCTCCCCAGAACATGACAGGCACTGCAAATGTCACTGAGCTCAAAAGTACCACTGCTGAGACCTCCTCCTTATGCTGCTGGTTTGCAGTGCTCCAGAATATAAAGCACAGAAATAATTAAGTAGATTAATTAGTTAATGTTTGCACAGGACCTGGAAAATTTAAAGCACTATATAATTGCTAAGTACAGTAGATTAATTAGTTAATGTTTACACAGAGCTTTGTAAATGTAAAAGCGGCGTAGCAGTGCTAAGTATTATCATTAATTAAATTTTCACTATTTGTGAGATTCATTACGAGCAACAACAATGTCAAGTGCTCATGTTCCAGTCTTGCTGAACGCACCCATGCCCACGTGGGGATGATGTGTGGGTGCCACAGCAGTGCTGGGCAGCTTTTTCTGTTCCCCTGTCCTCCAAAATATTGCCCTCCATATCCAAGTTTCTTTTAAAGCCTGGCAGGCTTGTGAGCTTGCCACTGCAAAAATGCTTCCAGCAAGAATGTGGCAAACTCTGTGTTCTCCTGCTCAACAAAAGAGCAGGGAGATATGAAGCCAACACTATTTATTAGCAGATAGAATTTATCTCTGTTGTATACATTTATTTGCGTAAATAATGAGAATGGGATTTCCTGTGCTTGTTCGACAAGACAATTCAATTTGAGTTCTGTCTCCCAGACATATGCTCCTGCACTGTTTGTCATGCTTTGGGTCAGTAGGCAGAAGGCACTCTTCTCATTGAGCTTATGAACTTGCATAAGGAGGGATGTGGCATCTGTCACTGTCTGCTGGATACCTTCTCACAGGTACTGAAAACCAGATACTTCTCTGCAGAAGCAATTGGGAGAGTGTACGTTGATCACACAGAATTTCTAATGGGATGGTGTGATAGGTTGGCTAGGAGAAATGGTGAAGGTCAGCCTTGGAGCACAGAGCTGGCAGCTGGGCAGTGGAAGAACCTCCAAGGAGCAGCCCCAGATTGCCATGTGAATGCAGGAACACAAAACCAAGGAAGTGGAATTTGTCCTTAAATGAACAAGAAATTTGGAGCCCCTGAGTCTCACCACCCACCCTACTCCATTCCCAGCATACTCTTAGAATCCTCTCACTCGCCATGGCTGTGCCAGCCCTGATATGTAGAACTACGGCTCTCTAAAGAGCAGGAAGGACAGGGACCCTGAGTGTCCTGCTCCAGGCCTGCAGATGGGACCCTGGACCGTGTCACTCTGGAAGCTGCATGTTGCCATTCATCTGACTTCCTTCCTTCCAGCGCTGTGTGCCCAGGCATCGCTGTGCATGTGGCAGCATGCCAACAACCATTCCTGGCTCTGAGTCAGTGATGTGCTAGGGTGATGAATGGCAGAGGGAACAGCGTTACTTTGCTGAGCTTGTGAAGAACATTTCACACCCAGGCAACACCGAGCGAATCTGTTCTGCTGGGACAGCATCTGACCCCACACATCTTTCCCTCGCAGGCTGTGCCAGTGCCAATGCATGCAGCCTTGTGGGAGAAGGCACAAGGATGCTCTGCATCCTCGAGAGATCTGTGTCCAATGGGGGCTGGCAGCTCTGGGAGCTAAGGCAGGCAGGCAAGCTGCTGAAAATGACATTGCCTGTGACAAATATATTACTGATTTCTTCATCTGTCATAGAGCAGCGCCTCGACCATCTGCTGTCACTTAGCACTTGGAGATGGGCTTCCCAGTGCCTTTCCCCCACTTCTGTTCATCCTTCTTTTTGCACTTTGTTCTTTGCAGAGAGTAGAAGTAAGTGAAGAGCTGGAGGGAAGAAAAGGGGAAGGAAACATGGTCCTTCCCTGAACGGCAGCTAGCACCTCACAGCTGGCATCAGGGTGCTCCTCTCTGCAACCTGTGCCCTGCAGAGCTGTGTTGATGTGCTCAAAGGCTCATAACTGACAGACTACAAGGGCAGGGAACTGAGTTGATCTTACTGTGTGTGTTGAAGAAAGAAGGCTTTCTTCAGCTGCTTCTTTATATGCAACAAGGGCTGCAGCTTGTGGTAGGTGTGGGCAGGCTTCCCTGCCACACAATGCTCTGTGTGTGTTTACTGACCCTATGTTTGCATGGAACATGACATTTACCATCCATTGACACCTTTGTGGCAAGGGCCTCTGAAAAATAGCCAGGAAGGAAAAGCACAGAATATGCCAATTTACCATATTCTTGGTTTATTCCAACAATTTCTTCCACAGATCCAGTGGCAAAAATGTGCAAGCAGCAGCTGCACTTCAGCAGGGAGGGGAGAAGGGTGTCAGTGTGGGGAGGACAGGGCAGGCAGGCAGTACAGTTGTATTGAGGATGTTCTTTAACGCCTGGTTGCCAGGCGAGAGGGAATGGCTTTAAGGAACATCTTTATTAGGGTACACTACTTAGCGTCAAATAAATGTCAGGGCTGCTGTATTCTGAGTCCCTGCCCAAGGCACTGAACCTGCCTGTCATTCAGCAGTCCAAGTACCAACCAGAAAACCACTGGCAGAGTCCTGGAAAGATTTATTTTTCCACATTTAATTGCCCTTTTTGCTTTGTAAACATAAAGGTTGAAGCTTAAACTCTGACAGCTCCAGCAGCCTTTTTCTTATCTCCTTAAAAAAAATGACATTCAGCTTGTTAGATTTTTCTTTTACCGCAGTCCAAAATCTCACAAAATCTGCACAACTTCTTTTTTTGGGGTGGGTTTTTTTTGTGTTTGTTTGTTTGTTTGTTTGTTTTTGGTTTTTTGGTTTTTTTTGAAGATCATTGAAGCATTTCAGCGCTTACTTTGGGAAATACCCTTCAGCTCACAAAAGCTGGAGCCTGAAGAGCCAAGACCTTTCCCCGCAGCAATGCAGGATAAAAATGCTCAGCCAAAAGAAGCAGAACAAGCAATCAGCATTCTGCCTTTTCACTGGGAGCAGATTAAAGTACGCTTATCTGCTCCTGTTATTGTTCTAGAAAGAAATGCAAAGGCCAAGGACATGAGAAAAACAAACACTAAAAATCAAAACCGTATGTACCATAGCAGTCTGAAAACTTCATGAGCCGAGTTCTTTCTCTGCAGTGCATCCCTGCAAAACAAGACAGCCCTTGCAGGGGCCTGGGCCACCACAGAGGCTCCTCCATCATTTTCTGTGGGTTCCTGTGGGATGCTCCTGACCCTGGAGTTAGCTTATAATGTTAATCATGCTCTTATCCTGTTAATTCTGCTTTCTTGCAGGCTGTGTTGGGTTGTGCCTAAAAGTAGGTCTTGATTTCTGTGTTAGAGACTTCACGTCATCTTAAAATTCAAGGCTCATGCAGGAGATTCGTAAGTTTGCTGTCAGGATGTTGCAGGTGTGATCCAGCACTAATTATTTTATTGTATGTCTGTGTTGCTGCACTTTGCTGTTTGCTGAAAGTAGGCCTGATCAGAAACAACTGAAGCTTTTTACAGACAGAGCAGAAATGTAGAAAGGAACCTTGAAATGCAGACTGAGCAAATTCTGTGATTCTGGTTGCAAGTTTGAAATGACGAATGGGAGAAACTCCGGGAGAATCTATGTCTGTCACAGATCTTTCATCTGCCCACAGCCATCAATAAGAAAACAGCAGTGATTGGAGAAGTCTAATTGCCATTTACTGTGCAGAGCTGAGCACAAGTAGGGCCATGCTTTGTGGTGCTTGAGGAAGAGGTGTCACAGCCATTACAGTGAATGTGTCTCTGTTAAGTTTTTCATCTTTATTTTCTAATTCGTACAAAATTCAATGTTCTGTTATTCAGCTGAGGCTTTCAACGAGTTGTTGAGAGAGGATGACTATGCAGCAGAACAGTTTATCTTCTTTCTACAACATCCTCATCTCTGGGCATTTTTGTCTCAAGACCTCATAGTTTTCTAACTACACATACTTTTTCTTCTTTCTGCATCTGTGTTGGTGGGCTGGTTCCAGAAGTCCCACGTGGTCCTTCCTCTCGTGGTTGATATTGATGGCTTGCTGTGGTTACAGGGAATGCAGTTGGTTTCTTGCTGCTTGTGAAGTTTTTACTGTCTGCCTCTATGCTTTGTCCAAAGAAGGATCTGGTGTCCTTCACTTTATTGTTTTTCAAGCTGTTGAGTAATTGGTACATGCAAAATCTTTTGATACTTCTTCATGTAGAGAATTATGGACTGCAGGTTTGGATGCACGATCTCCCTTGTGTTTGTGGATTGGTTGGGAATTCTGACCTGTTGGTGAGGGGAACACTGTCTCTCACTGCTGACTAATTTAAAAAGTAGCAGCTCCTTGGGTTCAAATACATCTGCTGTGTTTACCGTCATCCAGAACCTTGTTATCCCAGGAGCATCTGCTCACCCACCAGTCATTAGCAACGTAGATGCTCCAGACAGACTGAGGAACTGACCCAAGATCAGTTCTCTCTGAGCAAAGATGTAACTCTGTAATGAATTTTCCACTTCCTTATCAAGCTAAATACCAAATAGTAAGCACTGAAGCATGACACCAGTTATGGTGTCAAGCACACCAGCAACTTAACTTCACTGACCATGAGCTGTCAATGTCCTTATTCACAGAACATCCAACATACTTTCCTGTAGTTTAAACTTTTCTACCCAGTGCATATTTTATTTGCTTTGTGGTTCAGTTCCCATCTTTCAGTTCCCATCTCTGTTGTTGGCTTCAGTTTGGTTCATGCAGACATATTTGGCTGCTTCCTGGTTTATGCATTTCCTGTATACTTCAACAACGCATATGAATTTAAGCAGAGGTGCAGAGGAGCAATTAGAGGATCTTTGTGTAGGTGCTCCCCAGTTTTCCGTGGACCACATGACTCCCCTCAGTAATTAGCTTTGTTTTGGCTGCCTGCTCTTTTTGTATTTCTCCCTCACACTGTCAGATACTTCATTTCTCTCTTGCAAGATGCTCAGCTGATAAGCATCTTCGCTCTTTGCCAGACAGCATGTGTGCTTGTTAGCTGCCAGCCAGCTGATTATGATTAGGCTGTAGTTTTGATAGTTATTTCCTGTCTCTCAAGCCTGAACAGATGGCATGCTCCTCTCAGTGCAAGCTTTGACTTTCATAATACTTCATGGCTTGGCCAAATAGCAGTTGCATAGTCCACACATGAGAAGCTTTCAAGGGGCTCCTTGCAAAGAGAGGATCAACTGTGCCCCCTGAGGATCCTCCCAAATTACTATCTGCATCAGGAGTGCTGGCATTGTCTTGTTCCTTGAATGCTCCTAACTACAGTTTTGTTTCCCAGATTGCAAGTCTGTTCTTGGTAGATGCTTTCAGCATTATATCTTGGCTCTGCATGTTAGAGGACAATTAGCGTTATGTCTGATAAGAAATGCTATTTTTGTATTTTATTTTATAGGATCAAAACACACACTCTGAATGTTTGCAAGACAGATGAGCACAAGACCTTTGTAAGAACCAGACAGGGAGGTCTTTATTATGAAGAGAAGAATCATCTTATGTTTGATAAGCAAATATGGTGTCTCTCTGTATGGATTTAGCCAAAAGTTGTGAGCAGAAAGATGTACCTACCTCCAGGTTTAATGGTTTATCCCAAAGAAAAATAACAATAAAGATAATTCTTTTAAAAGAATTTTAAAAGATTATCTGAGAGTACAGATTGTCAAGCTTTATGCTGCTGGATAAATCAAACTAAGTGCGTAGAGTTAATTTGTCTGACCATAAATCGCATTCAAAAATGTAAGACAAAACTAATTGGCTTTCTTCCATACAAGTTTAATCACACTGTAAAATGTGATCAATGCAAATAAAGAGTAGGTTAAGTGTCAAGAATATAGAAAGAAAAAAATGGCTTATTTCCATTCTTAGAACACCTGAAAATGGGACGGGATTCCATCTCTGCCCTTATCATCTCACAGTTCAGCCTTAGTCTGAACTTAGTGGGCACTGGTGTCTGCAGTTTGTCTCTGCTGCTGTGTGTTAGAAATACCTTTTCTCTCAGTCTTAGTAGTTGTTTCAGTTGTCTCATAGGTTAAAGCTGTTGCTGGAGTGGTACAAGCCTCCTGTGGATAAAACACACCCAGCCAAACACAGGCCGTGTCCTTACCTGTGCAGCCCCTCTTGCAGCAAAGGTAGCAGTTGCAGCTCCAAACATGGAACCCCTCCCAGAGCCAAGCCCAGGCCTGGAGCCTACACAGACCACCAGAACTTCTGCTGGCTGGGCTCTGCTGTGCACCTCATCCCTTCCAGCAGGGAGCCATGGCATCCAGTGTCCTCACTTGTACAAGCCTCCTCCTTGTGCTCTCCTAACATTCCTGCTCCCAACAGCCCTTGCTGCTGATTTCTCCAAAAGAGTTGGGTTCATGCCCCATCCAGGCCTCCTTAGGGGGCTGAAGCACTGCTGAGTTCCCCGACTCCTTCAGTACAGATCTTCAGCTGAGTCTGGGAAGGAGTGCTGTGCCATCTCATGGGGCTCGCCTGGTGTGCAGTCTTCGTTTTGAGCCTCTTCAGTGGATGTGCAATTGCCAAGGCAGCCATCTGGTGAGGTGAAAAGAGGCTGCCAGGACAAGAGCTGCAGCTCTGTCACACATCACAACAGAGGTTCAAGGCAAACTGGATGCAAGCAGCCAAACTGAATCATTTAAAATTAATCAATTGAAAGACCTGCAGTGAGAGGCTGACGGGCAGTAGTTATGGTGATGGCTGAAGTGTGGTTGAGGGTGCTGCAATTGCTGCTCATGCAGAGAGCAGATAAATCCCTCAGATGTGCAGGTTGCCAAGAACTGACATCTTTTGTAAACAGCATCTCTCAGTTTCGCCCCAGGGACGTCCAGCTTGGGCAAGACATGGAAGAAAGCAGAGAGAAGAGATGGGGAGAGAGGGAAAGGAAAGGAGCAGCATAAAACATCAGTGAAACTGAAGGAAACAGCTTCTAGTATGGATGGGTTCCTACTGTGCAAACTGTCAGTGCTGGAGTGGGAAAGAAAACCTCCAAAGCTAGAGGTAAGAATGAAGAGATGTTGCATCACTTCTTCCAGCCCAGGCTTCTTTGCTGGGCTTCTTGTGGTTTCAGAAGACATGCTTAAGTGGGTAGGAATTGCTGCCAGTCTGCACACAGCCTGCTCTCTACCTTGGCCTCTTAGTGAAGAGTGTTAGAGCAATCTGCAGGAAGAGGAGGTGATGAATGGCACAGCAAGCTCCAGCTGTGCAGAGAGGTGGAGGCAGATTTTGTTACTCAGGACCCTTTCTCCTGCCCTAGAGATGGTGTTTCTATGGGCAAGGTCCTTGGAAAAAGGGCTTGGTTTGCATTTAGCTTCCAGTTCATTGGCGTGGCATGCTCATGGGGGCCTCTAAGATCCCATGAGATCTTGGAGAGGTGGGAAAAGTTTGGGGTGGGCATGGAGGTGACAGCAGCCAGGGACTGACTTCCCACAGAAGAATCCCTCTGGGAGTGCAGAGGTGCCCTTTGGTGTCACATTCAGTGCCCTTAGCTCAGGGCTGGCAGTGCTACTGTTTTTCTGTTGCTGCCCTTGATTTCAAGGAGGAAAAATAGTGAGAGATCCTCACTGCCACAGGGAACCTGGCAGACCTGCTTCCCCTTACCTCTGTCCTACCTCCTCCTAAAATTTTGGAATTAAGTTCTAGTATCTCATAAAACATCACGCTCATATCATAACTTCAGTGTGCAGAGAGCCCATGCAGGGGCCGGGATGCATACAAATTGCTGCTCTAAATCTCTGGCTACAATAAGGGAACGTCAGGTGGTGGCAGTTTACTTGATAAATACCTAATATAGCTTAAATAATTATTTAATGCAGACAAATGGAAAAAGAGAGCATCTATGTGCTGTGTTGTAATAAACCACAGCTCGTGACTTGTTGAGGCATGAGAGCAGCAGCTCCAGCAAAGAGGCTCTACCATGGCCATGGCAGGAGGGCTCAGGCTGAGTATTGGCTGTGGGAGGGTCCTGCCAGGAGCTAACAGGTGTTGAATGGCAAACTGATAAGAGATGAGAACCCTCAGGGAACACAATTAATGCAGTGCTGATGACCTAGGTGGAGTAATGAGTGTTTTTTCCTGCTATGTTCCCCACACTGACTGTAGGGCTGAGTGTTGGCACTGTGGGGTGAGTGCAGCCCAAGCTTGGCGTGCTGCTGGGCACGGGGCTGTGCTTCCAGCAGTGCCATCCCAGTGGGGTGAGGAGGGGCTGTCTGTGCTGTGCTGTTCCTGTTGCTGGTCAGACAGCTGCATCTCTGCACTGCTGTGTTACGCCACAACATCTCTCAGCCCCTTGTCTGCAGATGTGCCAGAACCTCCAGTCTGGCAAATAAACTGCCTCTGGATTGAGTCTGTCCACATGCTGGCATCCATACGCAGACATGAAATAACATACATCCCCTATCTGATATATCTGCTCTCTTACCCACCCAGGTACCCCAAGCTTCTCTCATGGCCCTTAAGGCAACAGCAAGCTGGTGCTCCTCCTTTCTTCTGGTACCTGGGGCATTCTCACCCCTTTTTTGTGTACTGGGAAAGCCTCGAGAGCTCATGAGAGACAGCAGCACTGCAGATAGCCCCATTTGCACTGCAGGAGTGTGGAGTGTGGCCATGCAGGTGAGCATCTGATCCACTGTGTAGGCACTGAGGTTTGGTGGTGACTGGTAGCCCGATAGGAAGCATCAAGCAGCGGTGTGAGGCAAGTTGCTCTGTCAGCTTAGCAAGCTCCCAGAGCCAAGGGTGTTGCACTGCCAGCAGGAATGCCTGGTTCCTTCTGGAGCTGCTTTGCACCACCTTGCCAGGAGAATTTTGTGGGTTTTGTGAGTGCAGCTCACGGTCTTTACCTCCTTTCAGCTCCATGGTCGATGACTGTTGATGGGTTTTTGCTTTGCTTTACATGCTCAGTGGTATTTCAGGAATCGTGCTGGTCTCCTCCACGAGCTCTCCGACAGATTACAAGGACTGCACTTGACTGAGCTCCTGGTGTTCTGCTGTGTCTGCCATACAGAAACAGAGCTGTGGCACGCGCCTTTGCATGGCAGAGGATAAACACAGCAGCAGAGATGGAAGATAAGTGGCAATAAAAAGTACAGTGTGGAGCGCCTGCCCTTTAAAATGTATTAGATAGTTTACAAATAAAGCTATGTATTTTTAGGATCTATCTAGAATTGTTTGGCCTGTAGACATAGAGGAATCTGACCTTGAAGGGAAAGAGTGAAGCTGTGGCCAGCCTTCAAAATGATCTGGAAGCAGATGAGGACAAGTATTCTTGCTTATTATTTCAGCAATAATGGTGTGCAAAAATGCCAAGTGTTTGGTGAGGTTTGCAAGCAGGGCTCCTTCCTTCCTTCCACAACCATCGTGGTGGAACAGCGAGGAGGAGGGGGCCTGAGCTGCAGCTTACCCTTCTTCAAGTGAACCTGATGGAGATGGCTGTGAAGTGACTCTAGGAATTGGTGCTGTAATCTTCTCATTTTAAATTTCTTCTTAGAGAAAACACAGATGATTCTCTGTGTGGAGAATCCCCTGCACGTGCTCGGGCAGGGCTGCTGATTCAGGGAGCCAGAGCCTCCATGTGCTTTGTGCTCTGGCAGAGAAAATGTAAACACATCTCCGGTTTTATGTCTGACCGAGGAGATGTAAATCAAGTGTGTGCTGAAGCCTTTTAAATGTTTTGACATTTTCCAATCCATCAAGGCCTTTAATTGTATTTTGAGTGAGTTCTTGTATATGTAAATACCCGTTAATGTTGAAATTGTTTATAGCCAAATTGTCTGTTTATGCAAATCGTGTTCCGAGATCACAGAGTTTCTATTGCGGAATAAAAGTCTCTTTTATTTAATGCTAGGAATGTTTCCCGTGGCTGCTCTGGCTTTCACTGATGATGTAGCTCTGCTGTGCTGTCAGAGCAGGGCGCAGTGCTCAGCAAAAGGATGTGAGGAGAGGAGCAGAACCAACCCCTGGAGCCCATCTCCTATGGCTGTGTCAGTGCAGTGCTTCTGCCTTTCTGTGGGCTTTGAGACCTTCCCTGGGCTTTTGGAAACCTGATGGCTGACTCCTGTCCGCTCCAGGGACTTCTCTGCCTGGCTTATGTGTTAATTCAAGATTCTGGTGCAGGTGGCAATGGGCATTAAAAACTGCTGGGTGAAAAACAGAGAGAAATCAACATGCTGCTCCTGCTTATGCTGTGCCTAAGTGGTAATCGAGATCATCACCTATAGATAAATCTCTTCCTGCCATCCTACAGAAGAGTAGCAGTTACTACAGGCTCTGCCTCCAAGTTTTTAATCATTGGGGAGCACATGCAAATTAATGACTCGCTCATGATAAGAATCAATAGCTCTGGAGTGTTTGCAGGCTGCACTGCAGATACGAGATGTGTCTGATACTCAGTGTGGGGGGCAGAGTTCATGTTGGATGCAGGCATCTGCTGTGCTGCGTGGGTCCTCTCGTTGGCCCCGGCTGCCCCTGAGGAGGGCTGTGTGCCCCAGGACCACGCTTCTGCTCTGGCTTTTTCAGTCAAACAGCACTGTTGATTGTGCTTTTGTGTTTGCTTAATGTCAGCGTCCCTTGGGGAATACCATAGAGTAATAGCAAGTTGCACAGCCTGGAGTTCGGCTCCTGTATTATTTCTTCATTAATATTTGTTGTTCATAAATATATATTCACTCCTATTTATCAAAAGAACACCAATTACCAGCCATAAATTCTAACTGTGGGGAATATTTCAGTCTGGTTTTATTAAGAAGTGATTTTTAAAAATGTTGCTGAGGCTTTTAGCCAGTTATGTGCTACTAAATATTTAAATCTGTATCTCTTGCTGCACGCTGAATTACAGCAGGGGGATATTTAATGCTCCCATTTCCCTGGCATAAATCTGCAAAAGATTGACTGGAAGAAAAGCGCGGTGCTGAGCAGCCCTTGGAGATGTGGAGCATCACTGGTGCCCAGCCCAATGGGTGCAGTGCTCTGGGGGTCCCTCTGGCCGGGGCTGCTGTGCAGAGCCATCCATGTGCTGTGCAGAGCAGCTCGCAGTGCTGCTGGGCTGCTGTCAGCAATGGGTGCCTGGAGGCCCGTTACACACCAGCGAGATGGTGGTTTTATTGTTTGACCACGAGGCTGGTTTACAACATGAAAAGCTTTCAGCACTTAAATAGTACTAATAGGAACCATTCCCGCATGGGCTCTAACGGTCTCCCCTGCTAAAAGTGTGATTAAGAAATTAATTCATCTGGAAGGGATTGGCATGCAGTGGTAAACACTGAGATCACAATTATTATTATTTTTTTTATTTATTAAGGCTGCATGGCGGGAGGAAGTGTGGAGCCTGAGGTACACATAGGCTTCCTGCTGCTGGGACACAGGTATCAGCTCACAGCAGGCCCCACATCATGCTGGTTAGTCTTGAGAGGCTTGAGGAAACAAAATGGAGGAGGAGGAGGAATACAGGGCATGCTGTTGGCAGAGGGGAACATCCAGCAGTGCTCTCACATCGCTGCTGCTGGGCAGAGGACCAGGGCTACCTGGGCCAGTCATGTACATGTTGCAGCATCCACGCTGCCAGCACAGCCTGACAGCTCCCAGCCCCGCAGCCCTTTGGGCAGCCACTTCTTGCGGAGCCCAGCAAGCCCAGAGCAGGACTCAGAACTGCTCAGCACCATGTATGTTACAATTAAATTTTGACAGATGTGGTCACAGCTTTGATGTCCATCAAGAACTGCTGACAGGCGATTCTAAAGAACTGTTATTTGCTTCTGAAAAGCGATCAAAGATTTCCCTTCATCAGACTGCTGGGGAGCGAACAGAGTGGGCAGTGCCAGCAATCCCCATCCCCTCCTCTCTCATTCTTTTGCTCTCCCGCTTTGAGCCCTGGTGGTTCAGGGTCTGTGATGGTCCTTGACAGCCAACCTGCCTGTGGCAGCATCCCACATCCCGCTCTGCCACTCGTGTCCCCAACCTCTGCAGCAGGTCCCATGCGGTGGAGGAGTTGCAAACGCTAGTAACAGTGGGTGTAGGACAATTCTGCATGCTGCTGTGGAATATGCATGCTGGCAGCAAGTTTTTGAGGCAGGGAAAAGCGTCTTATGATTTCATCTCCTTCAAAATCCCGAAACCAGAACAGAAGGGAAACAGCTGTGTAAGTGTCTTCCTGGCTGCATGCAGGCAGTGCTAGCTGGGCTGCAGTAGTGCCTGCAGTAGGGGCTGCCCAGGAGAAGGGGCTCTTTGCTCTATGCACACCACACAGTGTCTTCTTGGCCTCTTCTGACCACCCCCCATCTGGGCAGAACAAGCTGAGGCAGGAGGGAGCAGCCTCCAAACTGGAGCTGTAGAGCTGTTGGAGCCAGCAGAAGGCAGGAGGCTGCTCTGTGCTTTGAGGGATCGCTGTTCCGAGTGCAGGCAGGAGCACACGCTGTGCTTGCGTACAGGCACAGAGAATATTCATATTGTGATTTATCCCATTCTTTTTCTCCATTGATTTTAATTAAGTTCACTCTCTCCTGCCAAGCCTGGGGAATACAAGCAAAAATTAAAAATACTGAAAGTTCGTTTGCTTTGCACTGGAGTTTTCCCATCCTTTCAGAGAGGGGAAAGGGGCCCACACCACCACAATGCATTTCCCGTGCTCTGCTGGTCCCCAAATAATAAACATAAAATTAAAATCCTGTTAGGAGAATCACAAAAGCTATTATAGCTCAGCAGCTGATATTGACTCTGATCAAATCTTTTGTGTGATTTCACGGCTTTCTGGGCTGCTCACCACGCACACTCTGATCATGTTAGCTCTGGCTTGGTTTGTTGTTTTTTTTCTCTTTTTTCTCTCCCCTGCTGAAGCAAAGCTAAAAGAATGGCAAGAAAAAGCAATATCTAATCCTGTGATATAAGTTTGTGTCACACTTTTATTCTTGCAAAAGATACTTGGATAGACAGTACCAGAGATGAGATGAATGTACTCCAGGCCCACGTCTCCTCCTGTGTGTAGTCAGACATTGCACAGCTATGAACACAGGAAGCAAAAGCATGGGATTGTTTTGCATGTATCTATATATGTATATGTATATGTATCTATTAACCATCATAGATGAGCAGCAGCAGTCCTGCACAGCAACCTGGCTTCAATTAGAAACTGGCTGATAGTCCTGCGTTCTGTGGGTATCCATCGTCATTCTATTTTTCAACAGACTCATTTTTCATATCAGATAGGGTGAGAAGCAGATAAAGAAACCTCTTACTCAACTCTGATTTTAATTAATATAGTCATCAAATTGGCTATGAAAAATTAGGAAACCTCAGCAAAAATTCTGGAGGGTTATAAAATGGGACAATTTAGTGTTTGCCGATCTGTGCTTTCCTGCAGTCCCAGGCAGTCAGTCATGGTGACTTGGTTTCTGAGAGATGTCTGGAAATACTCGCTGCAGTACAGAGTTTAATGACCTCGGGTCATTTGGTGTTTGAAATATTTCAACTACTAGAGAATAAAAATGGAAAGTTTGTTAGTTACCCTCCAGGAGGTCATATCCATCCACCTTTGACTAAAGGTCTGAAGTTCTGTACAGCCATCACTGGCTGCAGCACTTCCCCAAACGAGGGGGCTCAGCTGCCTCTGTCACTCAACAAGGTTCTGCCCTGGGAAGCAACAGATGGGGGCCACTTCCACGGCCCAATGACCAGGCAGGAAGCAGCCTTTCCTCTGCAGAGCCAAAGGGCTGGACTGGATGGATGTGCACAGGAGCTGCGCTGCTGCAGTGCTGCAGAGAAGGCGGGAGGGCTAGGAGACTCTCTGATGAGTGTTTGCTAAATGCAAATGCATGTGTGAAATGCAGATAAGTGTGTATTAAATGTATCTCAGCCCTCTCAGCAGTGTGAGTGCCTGGAGCCTGTTTGTTTAACAGCCATGGTTTCAGTTGCTAACTGTTGAGCTCTGCTAATCCCAGAGGTGGCTGTTGTGGAGACAGTTTGCCCCTCTAACCAGAGGTGGTGGGACTTAAAGCTGACAGGAAAGGAAACATGCATGGAGGTTTGCTGGTTTTGATCCTTCCTTTAGTGATGGTCTGCTAGAGGAATTGGCCTTGTGGCCTTTGCACTGGCTGCTCTCTATTGCATTTCATGTTTGGCATTGGCTGTAAGAGAGGACATCAAAACCAGGGCTGAGCGCAGATAGCCCAGCTCCTGCTGGAGGGTGTTGCTCTCATTGGTTGTGGGGCTGGTAATGGGATCACATCTTCAGGGAGCAGGGATAGAGCCAATCGCATGGAGGAGGAGTCCTTGGGCTGTGCCATCCCACCAACCCATGCGCTGGCAGCTCCACGTGCTGCCTGGCCCCATCTGGCTGCAGGGCCCAACAATGGCATCCACAGCTCAGAAGTGGTGCAGTGAGCATAGCCTTCTATGGGGCAAACTATTATTTATGTTTTTAGATACTGCTAACTCGTAGATAATTAATGTCAGAAAGCTGCCATGGTGCCTTTGCTAATAGCTCAGCAAAAGGAGACACATTGGTCAATTAGCAGCTATGTGATCTGACAGTACCAGCAAAGGGCAGATCAAGCTGCCAGCCCCCTTGGCTAATATCATTAAGTTTAGAGAGTTGTCAAAGCCACATGTAGGGTACTTGTGGGAACCATCAGAGAAGGGGAAGGACCCAGCAGACAAAACCCAGCACTCACTTCTACATGTTTGCAGGCTGGGCACTGCCTGGCCCAGGTGTTGGGATGTGCAGGGATGTGCAGGCTGCCATCCTGCTGTCCTGATGTGTAGATGGGTGCAGCTGCAGTGCCCAACTGCCCTTTCCTGGGAACTGAGCTGTGTTACCCCAGAGAAGCCCATGTTATAGCTTCTGCAATATTGGAGAAGTATTAAATTAGAAAGAGACCTCTGAGCAAAGGAGAAGTAATATCTGCATATGTGAAGGCCTCCAGCTGTCGGCACAGCAATATTAGAGGATTTGTGCAGTTTAGCTCTAGTCTTTCTTCCCAGGGATGACACCATGAAAGGAGGCACCATGATTCACTTGGAAATAAAAATACATGGAGGATGTGAGCAGATCTGTTGTTTCCTGTCCCTAAAGGGGCCTTCAGCTACCTGAACTGCTGCCTGCTGCAGTGGCTTTTTCTCCAGAGCAGTATCTAGCTCAGGGTGCAGCAGTGCTATCTGCAGTGCTGCTGTCTCTCATGAGCTCTCGAGGCTTTCCCAGTACACAAAAAAGCGGTGAGAATGCCCCAGGTACCAGAAGAAAGGAGGAGCACCAGCTTGCTGTTGCCTTAAAGGCCATGAGAGAAGCTTGGGGTGCCTGGGTGGGTAAGAGAGCAGATATATCAGATAGGGGATGTATGTTATTTCATGTCTGCGTATGGATGCCAGCATGTGGACAGACTCAATCCAGAGGCAGTTTATTTGCCAGACTGGAGGTTCTGGCACATCTGCAGACAAGGGGCTAGTCCTTCTGCAGACATTAGCAGCAGAGAGCAGTCAGTGCAAGGTAAGGAACCTCAGAACCATCTGAACACCAGTCCTTTGTGCTGGAGGATTGCTCCGTACTGCCCAGGAGGAGTTATGCTTCAGAGTCATTGTTCTCTGCGGGACTTTTGTTCCCTGTTAGTCTCTAGACTGAGAGCAGAGGATGCTATGGGGCTTGTAAGTAGGCTCCTTGCCCCTGCAGGCAGCTCTGTCCTTTGTCAGAGCTGTGTGCACTTTTGTGGCAGGGGTACTTTTTTCCACCATTGTCTGAGGGATGTTCGTGTCAGTGTCTGGGATTACTTTTGCTTTCCCATAGCAGAAGACTCTGATTACCGTTGGTCTGTCTTTGGGAAATGGATGCTTTAATATGCAGTCTTGTCAGTTGAGGGCTAAATTTTATTCCTAGAATAACGTTTAATTAAGCATGCTGGCTTGCTGTCTGTGATGCACCAGTGAGCTGCACAGATGCACTTACCTTCATCAGCTCTTTTAAAACCAGCTGGAGCCGAGGTTAAAGTAAACTGTAAAATTTATGGGCTGTTCCCTCCCTTTTTAATTAGCACCGTAAGTGTGTGACAAGAGGCCTCAGGCCAGGGGAAGGAGCCATTTACTTGTTTACTGGTACTTGTCTTGCTCTGCATCCTTGTCCAGCAGTATCCCCCCTAGATGGAGCTCTGTAAAAACATTTGGAGGCAAGAAAGCAGAAGCTTCCTGTTGCCCTGCATTCATTCACCTGCCCCAGCCATCCCATAAACCTGGGGTCTACATTTTGCTGCCCAGTAGACAGCAGACATGTGGAGGAAACAGTCAGAACCCCCTCATCCTCTTTGTGATTACCCTCCAGCACACCTTTCTGACGTCAGAGTTTATGCTTCAGGGACAGTAGCATTGGAAGAAAAACTGCTATTTGCTGTAGACTGGTGCTGCCTTCGTGCCTGAGCAGTCTCTGCCTCACTGTGCATCTCTTGCCCTCACAGCTCTGCTGGCTCCTGGCCTTCCCCTGTGGGCTCTGTGCAGTCCCCACAGCTGGTACTGCCAGCCAATGGATCACTGATCACTAAATAGGTGGAAACTGAGCTCCAGTGCAAAATCTGGCATTTTGCAGGCTGTAGACCAGAGGGGACAGCTCTGCTTATCCAATCTGACCTGCCAGAGACCTGCGACAAAAGGAGGGGCAAGAGGAATTGATTGCCCAGGAGGGTCTGAGGCAGAAAGAGCTAGAAGAGAAAGTGCAGCTGGCTCTTTAGACACACTCTGGGAGTTCAAAAGCCCAGCAGTTGCAAGAGGATGTCAGTCCTGATGGTTCTGTTATCAGCCAGAAAATCGTGGACTGTAAGTAGCAGAAATACGTAAATGAGTGGGAAAAAAAATCTGTTTGTATAACTGCAGGAGATGGAGAGAAGAGAGATGGGAGCCTGAGCTTCAGCACAGGTGATAAGAGAATGGAAGAATGCAGGAAAGAAGCTGGGTAAAACAGGTGTGGAGGGCCAGGGCTGAGGCACTGCGTTTGTATGCTATAGAGGAAAGTACGTGCTGCATCAGCATGGCCATTCCTGCTTGTGCAGGTGTTTGGGTGTTACAGAAGGCCTGGGCAATTTTAAGACAATTTAGCATTAATGTATGCAAGGGCAGTTGGAGGCTGAGGACACAGCTGGAAGGAAGGAGTGGTGCTGTGGGAAGGGCTGGTGAGCCGAGGTGCTTCCCAGGGCTCCCAGCCCCTGGAAAGGGGGAGCAGTGGGAGGACAGAGCAGCAGGGAAAGTGCCCAGTGCTTATGCTTAGCTTGGAAGGAAAATTAATGAGTTTTTCCTCTCTCTTTTGCTATCTCCTGGGAGAATTTGGGTAACCATGCTGGAAACTACCAACATGAATCCTTGGCAGGCAGAGCTGCATGGAGCTTCATTGGTATTTGAACCACAGGAGGGCTGGCACAAGCAACTTCTATGTTCATCAGTGTCGTGTTGCATCACAACCACAGGAAGCTGGCATGTCATTCCATCCCATCCCTGGCTACTGCCAGTGCTATTACTCCTTTGGTTTTACAAGCATTAAATTCACTTGCAAGTATAAAAAACATGTGGTCATACAGTCAGCTACCTGAGCATTCCCCAAAGAAAATGTGATGCTGCTGCTCCTCAGAAGAAGTGCTAGTGACGGAGGATTTATCTCTTGAATATTTGGCCAAGTCTCACTGCAGCTTTGGTGTCACCCTCAGTGCTCAGCCCTTTCCAGCTCCTCATAGAGAATCCTCACACAGTTCCTGTGCCTGGGCTCGGGGGTTCTGGGGCATTTGTAATCCGTAGAAAAACTGCTGGTGAATTCTGTTATCTTGACAGATAATCAGAGAGATGTTGGATGAGCTGCTGACCACTGAGGAAGCAGCAGAGGTAGGTACAGTGCTCAGAGACTCTCTGGAAAGCTGAAGTTAATGCATTTGACTCACGCTGCACGAGCAAAATGTTCTCCTGCCTCAAAGAGGTGCTGGGGGCAGGAGAGCCATGTCTGACTTGTGTGATGGCTTCAGGCAGCCCACTGCTGCTGTGCTCACACAGGGTGCAGCTTCCTCCTCCCTCACTATGAGCTCCCAGCTCTGTGGGGTGAGCCTGTGCTCCATGCCTGCTGTGCCGTGCTCTAAAAGGGTGCGTGGCTTTGCTTGTCCCTGTGCTTTTTCCATTTTGAATCAGTGGAGCCTGTTCCTAGGGAAGCTCAAAGCTGCAGTTAGATTTTCATATGCATCTGATCTGGGACTGCTTGGAAAATAAAATTGCTCGGGCCAATTCTGCACAATATCCTCATTCTTAATGCAGAGCTGATGATAAGGAAGTGAGACAATGCCAGCATGGGTCTTGGGAGTCACAAACAGGAGCTCAGGGTGTGCACTCCTGTCTCTAGGCCCTAAGGAATGGGTGACACTGATCAGTTACAGCAAAGACACCTGCCCTCTGATGCGGCCAGACTGCTCTGATCCCCAGCTCCAGGTTCCCTCTGCTGAATGGAAAAATGCTTTTCTTTTGACCTCATAAAAAAGTCTCATTTCTTTGGCATGGCACAACACCAACACCCTTCCCCATAACCACACTGCTCCTATATTTTTCTCAGCCTGTCTCCAAGCCCTTATGGCATGTCCCATTCCAGGAACATGACAGGAACCGGCCCATCACACCCTTTGTGCTCATCACCCAGGCAGCACCCCATGCACACAATGGTGATGTCCTGACAGCTCTGGCCAAGGCAGTGCTCCTGACAGCAGCACAGGGAGTGGGGTTCAGCCTGTAGGAGGATTGTGGTCCCGCCTTGCTCAACCATTGAAGATGCAGCCCACAGTGAATCAGCCACCAAATGACAGCTCAGGGTGAGGTGGGTGCGTCATGGGAGCACTTGGATAGAAGCTGCTGCTGCCTGAGCAAGCAGTGAGCACCGGCACAGCCAGGAACCTGGGCTGGCTGTGAGCAGGAGCTGGTGCACAGCCCAGAGCCCTGTAGCAGCTTTCCCAGCACTCCCTGGTGGACAGTGCTGATTTTGATAGGCACATAACACAGTTTGAGGCTTATTATATTCCTAGAAAGAGAGAAGCTTTGAAAGATCCCCCTGAACCAAATCCAAACTGCAGAATGATCAGCTCCTGTCAGCCTTCCTGCTGCTCCATCCAACCATCCATGGCAGGGATGGGGGGACAGGGCTTGCAGGTTCAGCTCTTGGGCTTCTTGGGCTACCTTGGCAGTTGTGCCAAGAACATTTTGCAGAGGCATTTCTCTTGGCAGGCTTATGATCTTTTCTGCCTCAGCTGGGAAGCCAGCAGGACTGAATAAATCTCCAGGCCAGCAAAAATCCAGGGTATTCTCACAATTGCCAGGATTTTATTAATTTACAAGTGCATTATTGAATTTCTTCCTTCTTGAAAACAGCTTTCACTTAGATGGGAACTCCTCTAATATGCTCGGTTGTTTGTGGTAGGCAAACCCAGCAAAATTCATCTTGGCAGGCAGACACCTGCCAAAATCTTCCTTAACCCCATTCTCTCTCAGTTCTTTTTGTTCCTGGATATTGAAGAAGTTAATTTGACATCTTTCCCTTTTCCATCTCAACAGCATCACCTGCTTTAAACACATCCTGGCAGTTCCATTGAAAGGAACCAGTTGCCCCCAGAAACCGAGCAAAGAAGTACATTGCTACGACAGTTTCCACTGCTTCCAGGGTGTAACACCATTTTTCAATCTGTGTTTTGGTGTGGGCCAACCTGTTCTGTAACAAGAACTAAATGGGAGTGCTGAGAGCAAAGCAGAAGAGCGGGATGGCAGATGGTGTATGTGGGCTGTCAGGATTAGACCTCTGCCTGTGCACGTGCACCTCTGCCTTGAGGATGGGTGGAGATGAGCATTGCTCTTGGAGCTGGGCAGCACACACAGCAGTGCCTGTGGTAACAGAGCTTTGTCTAATTCAGAGATGGCAGAAGCTCCGCAGCCCACATTCCCAAATGCAGCTTTGGTGGGACCCCTCGCGGTGCACAGCAGTGCAGTGTGCTGTGTGCTCTGCTGGAAAACCTGCATACGATGAGTAACAGAAGGGACATAGCAATGACTGCAAAGAATTCCTCACTGTTAATGAAACATGCCTGGTTTTACGGAAAGAAAAAAAAAACCCACAAATATAGAGAACTGAAAATAAATGGCATTATTAGCAAAAAGGGAGTCCCTAATTAACCAGATATAGTCCATTACTGTAGCCTTCAATTCATTTAATTGCATAATTACGTAGAAATACTGGTGATGTGCTATTTGGTATATCTGGTATTGTCTTCCTAATAATTAGCTCAATAATTGTCAGTTTGACAGGGTAATTAACAATGTTTAAAGATGTTGTGTCAGCCTTTTCTCCTTTGCTGAGCTCAGTCGGATGTCTCTGGAAGATGATTTTCTACCTGACTCGACCGCAGTTTCATTTTTGATTTATAATAATGTGTTATGGGAACGACTGGACTCATGGATTGCTTCGATGTTCCTGCTAGGCTGACTTCTAAAAGCAGGCGAAGAATGAATCCTTACTATCCTTTACTTTTAGGGTTTCTATCGCCCCATCCCCAAACTCACGATCTCCCTGATGCGATTTTCCTCCAAGCAGTTGTACGGAGGGAGCTTTGCGAAACCACGACATTTGTAGCCCTAAATCTCGGTTCTGTTTGCTGTGTAAAACCTTTCATCCCACATGCATCTTTTATGAATGGATTGAGAAACGCAAGGAAGCAAACACGGAGCCGTGAGCATCGCCGGGCGCAGCGCAGCACTGCTGGGCACGCGGTGACGGCGCTCTCCCTTTGCACCGCAGTGCTTGCAGTGCTGTGTGACGGACAGCACCTCGATGCAGCGCCTCAAACTGCACGGTCCAAACTGACGGATTTCAGTTTTCAACAGGATAAAACCCAATATTCATTACTGAGAAGCGATAGATAAATCTCTCCTCGCACCCAGGAATTTTGCCAGCTGAGTTTTGGCTGGATGGGAGTCTATTTATGAGTGCTTTCAAGGATTTTTTGAAAACATTCTGCTTTGAATCATTAAACAAACAAAGTGATCTGGTCTCCTGGAATAAGCAGCAGTCACATGGATGTGAAGTCTGAACGTCCTTCTTGGCAAGACAGTTTTCAGCACTTCTCCCTCCCTCTCTCTCTCTTATTTTTTTATTCTTGTATCTGTGTTTGTTTACTCTTGCTTTCATTTCTGTTCTCAGGCTCTGCTCCTTACTACACGCCTTACCGGCTCCACCAGGCACAGCGCTCACTGGCGTGCTTGCAGCGTGCACCTTCCAGGCTCTCCTCCCTGCAGCCCTTCCCCTCTTAGCCAGAAGCGTCTCTGTGCCCAGATGGCCCCATTCCACCGCTCTCCAGCCATTAGTTTGTATTCAGTATTCATAATTGCTTCGCTAACGGAGAAACTTTACAATCTGTTGCAGACCATTATATGCAAAACCATGCCCAAATAATTGATCCCCTGCCATCCAAATTGCAGAAGTGCTCGTGCGTTTTGTAATCTTACAGGAAGGGTTTGTATTCGGAGTGTTTGTAATGTATATTAAAATAGAATTGACATGGAGATAACAAGGAGCTGTTTTGTGGCGCTCTGTCATTCGGTGCTCACACACCCATACCTGTGCAGCAGGGCAGCGACCCGCTGGGAGCATGATCTCTCCCTGATGCGATATCTGGAGCTGAATCAATGTGATTTGGTCCTGAGATGTTCCACATTTGCCAGCCACTGTTGTGGCTGCAGCATACTCACCTATTCCTAGTGGGGCAGTGGAACTCCCAGTTCACGTGCTGGAGAAGAACACCTTGGTGGTGATGGAGGGTGAAGTGCTGCAAATCTATCCGCCCTCAGCTCAAGTTGCAAGAAACAGTGGTTTTGTGATCCTTTCTGATGGCAACAGCATTAATTGCACCAAGAAGTGAAATTTTCTCTGCTTTTGTGCCACTCAGTGCTGCCCAAATCGCTGCCTCTGGATCTCCACAGAGGCCGTGGCATCTCGCAGTGCTCAAAGCACAGCAAGGATGGGCAGTGGGAGCAAAGCCAGTCGGTGAGGGCCAACGTTGCATCCCTGACCTGCAGTTCTGATGCGCTGACGCCTGTTTTCAAAACACCCTGTTTAGGATGTGATTCATATTGAAAAAATGCTCAGGTACAAATGCAGGAAACGTGACATAAAGGTTTCCAAACAGAGAACCAGCAAGATCTCCTGTCAGATGATGGATCTCCCCTTAAGTCATAGGAGGAAAGGCTCCTACAAAGAGCAATAAATTCATACATTTCTCTAGTCACCAGGGTTATTTCCCACAAAAGAATTTATTACATGGCATACATTTCCCTGCTCACAATAATGAGATCTGGGCTCCAACATGTGACATTTATGACTGGCATTATGAACAAAAGAAAGAAAAGATGCAGTCTTTCAGAAATATATGTGGGGCAATTCTCCAGTTCATATATTTGGTGTATTCACACCCCTGGACAGCAAAGGCAGGGTTTGGTTTTGACTGAGCAGCCAGCGGTATTTCTGCTAATGCTTTCCTAGGGAAATGAACAGCAGTGGAAGCAGCTATGCAGGGCTCTGTCTGGTTCTGCTGGAGGTGCTGCTACCCACCCATGGCCCTCTGACATGGCAGGAAAAGCCCGCTGTGCTCTGCGCTCCAGAGCTCCCCATGCATCTCCCTGACATCACATGGCAAGGACATTTGGAGCTGCTCTGCTGCCTAATGGAGTAGTTTGGATGTTACAGCCTAAAATTAAAGAGCTCATTAATTACTATGCTGAAAGCCAGGCTCTCTTTGAGCTTGTTCTTTATCATGATTAATGAGGCAGCACAATCTCTTTCCCCCTTCATGTAATCTGTCCTGCCAAAGTGGGATCCACAGTCCTGTCTCCTGCTGGTCCTTTCCTCCCTGCTTAGCAGTAAGAGCATGAGCCTAGTTCAGAGCTGAGTGTTGCCCCACACTCCATGATTTTCATACCTCCAGACCTTGGAGTGCCCCTGGCTTCTGCCAATGCATTTGCCAAAAGGCATTTGCTTCGTGCTGGGAAATAGCCACTCAGACTGCCCTGGGAGCAGGCACCCACCCAGCAGGGCTTCAGCACTCAGATACACTCCTGTGCCTGGCTGGGCTGGAGCAGGTCTCAGTCTGCCAGTGCCAACCTGTTTTCTTAGCCCTGTTTCATCTGTAAATCATGTATAGCTCATCTGCCTGTGGGAGCTGGTGCTTGCCACCCATGCATATATCCAATAAGCTGTGCAGGAGAATTGTACCCACCTCGCTTCTCTGGGTGACTCTCTCATACTCAGTGCTGGCACGGCTTGGGAGCATGGGGTATAACTGCAGCCTGCCACAGATCTGAAATTCTCCTCCTGCCGTCACGTTTCTGATCCTCAGCTTTCCATTTTGCTGATAAGGAGGCAGCAGGAGGACAGGTATGCCTATCTGCAGGATGGTCACTTACTGCCTGGGAGCTTCCAGTTAGATTTGCCTGCAGAAAGAAAGCAAGACATTACCGCACGGCAGGGCTTGCTATGCAGCTTAAACCCGGGATAGTGTTTTTTCAATAAAATAGATGAAAACAATATCGGTGGCAGCAGCATGCACAGCGCAGCGCAGCTGCAGGAGCCCAGGCTGGATTATGCAGATGTGTGTTGGAGAAACCAGCCTACCTTTGTGTATCATAATAAAACTTTACACTTGCTCAGTGTGTTCTAATTAACTCTCTCTGCCCCTCCTGCCTGTGGGAGGCATTCAAACCATCCTGGTGGTGCTGACAGGCTCCCAGCTTTTCACAGCCTGCAGCAATTGCATCTAATGCTTCCAGAGATGCGGGTGAAAAACATCTGCCTTGGCCAGTGTCTGCCGTGCACCCCGTGCTGGGGCAGTGTCTGCTCGCTGCTGGGCTGCTTTTGCAGCAAGTGCTCCTGATAGCTGCTGGGTGAGGACAGCATTCCCGTCTGGGGAAATGGGCTGGGGAATTGCCTTTCGTGAATGTGATGTCCATCACCGTGTGAGAAAGGTTATGCAGGGAAACCCCAGTTTATGGGACAACTGTGGATTATTTGGGCTCCTGAAACAAAGGCAAAACACAGACTGTGACATCTGGTGTGCTGATGCAGGATGGGAGACTTTGGGCTGGAGCTGGGCCCTTCCCTGGGAAAAGCAGATCAGGAGATGGACACTGGGTGACCCTGAGCGCGCAGAGCAGGGCTCTGTGCTCCACAGGGCATGGCACTTGGATTGTGCACTCTGCCTCCCTGTGCAGCTGAGCATTGGTGATAGAGAACACCAAGACCCCCTTCTGCTCCGCTGGAGGATACAGCTGCCCATGTTTGGGCCGGGAAGGGGAGATGAGAGGGTGCCTGAGCATAGAGTTACCTTCATGTGCCACATTGTTTATCCCCTCCACTCTGTGCAGAAGTTGTGACCCTTGTTAATGTTGTGTATGCAGAGAGGCCCTCCCAGGTAATCCCATGGGCGCACTGAATGTCACCTGTACACACAGTTGTCAAATGTGTGCTGCGTTAATCTGTTAAGGCATGTATCTTGCTCATGGGTACCTCAGTAACGTCAGAAAAAAAATAAAATAGGAATTATATTGAAAAGTTGTTTGCAGGATAAAAACATCACACAGTACAAGATTTATAAAACACTGTGATGGAATCTGGTGCAATGAAGCCTCTCCAAGAGCACTTTGAATAGCAGAGGTAATACCTCCCAGGGGAGCACCACCTGCTCCTCTCGCATCTCAGAAGGGACACGTGCTTGTGTGCTAATCCTCCGATGACAGGGCTGTCCATAATTGATACTTCATGTGTAGCTCTTATACAGAGCTAGAACTCTTCTTGGGAACCTTCAGATTAGCAGAATGATTGAATAATTGATACTGCATGTTTTCTAAGATTCTGAAAAATTCACAGTGTGTGTTGTCTGGGGAGGAGCCCAATTAAAGCTGCAATCCCGCCAGCCCACCTCCTCTTTGCTTCTCCACCTCCTGAATCCAAAAGGCAGGCAGGTACAGAGGGAACACACATCATTTGCATTGCAGAAAGAATGTGCTTAATGACAACACTTTATTTGCATTTTTACTGAGCATAGTGGAAGTGGAGATAGGAACAAGGTAAATGTCCCCTCTGAAGCCTAAGGACAGCTTTATACTTTGATATGTGTGCCAGGTAACTTTAGCTGCAGCACAAGCTGGTTCTCTGCATTGTGCTACTGGGCAGGCTGTGCCCTGGGCCTGTGATAAGATCCCTGATGGCAGCATTGCTGCCCTATTTCAGAGAGAGGGCTGCTGGCACCTCGCAACACTGCACGCACCGGAGGGAGCCCAGAGATCAGCTGGAAGCAAGCAAAGTGTTTGATATTGACAGTGCATTTGGCCATTCCTTCTTTGTCCACTTCTAATTCTGATATCAACTGCTTGATCCCTTACCTCTGCCCAGAAGATGAGTTAGGTGTGATTTACCCTTCATTTGTGCCTTGTGATGGCATGGTCTCCCCTTAGTGCAGGTGGCACTGCAGCAAATGGAAGGATCCCATGTGTGGCACCCACCTGCCAACACCTCCCTGGGGTCACAGACTGAGATACACAGCTCTGTCACGATGTCAAGGAGGTAGCACCAGCCAGGGAGAAGTGGTGGCTCAATGGTGGCCCAGAGCCCATGGGGCAGCAGTGCCCACAGCGCAGGCAGGAGGATGGGGCTGGGGCTGGCATTGTGGAGCTGGCACTGTGGGGTTGGCACTATGGGGCTGGCATTGTGATACTGGCACTGTGGGGCTGCTACAGCTGCAGGGCTCCAAGGAGGGGGAAGCCCTGATCACTGTTACTATAGTTACTGCAGGGCCAAGGGTAACAGGCAGAGATGTTTAAAAATTGATTGTTCTAGCAACAGCTCATCCTTGTTTGGCAACATCAGGCGCATGATGTCAGCTTGCTGAGTGGGGATCTGCAGCCTCTGAAAATCCCACGTCCAAGCAGTTCTGGGTGTCCAGGATCTGGCAGCAGCCATCGTGGTTGAGAGGTGAAGAAGTGCAGCTCGGTGGCTGCAGGGAGAGGGGCTGTGTGCTGAGATGTCCCGGTGCTGCAGCAGCCACAGGGGATTCAGCAGCACAGGGGATGCTGAAGAGCACTTAGGAATTGTTTGTAGGGCTGGAAAAGCCTGGCTGAATGGACAGCAAATATTAGGTTTGTTTTGTGTAGAGAAAATGGCTGTCACAGTGTCAGGACATTGTGTTGAAAGTGTTTTCATTCCTTGTAAATTAGCCCAAGGGCTTGTCCTCCTCCTGTACTTCCTGCAGAGCTCCAGGCTGGCTTTATTCACAGCACCGAGCACTGTTGCTAGGAGTCAAAGAAAAGCAGGAGTATTTGTGGTTTTACTTTTCCAGACACCAAAACAGCAAGCTGACCACATAGGCTGCGCTCTGCTTAGATTCCACGTAGAAACAAGAAGGCTTCACTGGGCAAATTCAGAGCCAACTTCCTTTATGTTATGGGGCAGTGCTGGTGCTTTGGTCTGGGATGAAAAATGATACCATTTCTTCAGTCTCTTTCTCTCTGTGGCTATCCACCCATCCCATTCCGAGGGCAGTGTTCCCAAAGCAAAGCAGCATCAGCCAAAAAAAGCCTTGCTGCCATCTGGACAGCTGGGCTCTGAATAACCTCAGGAGGTACCACACCAAAGGAGAGCTCTATCAGAAGTGCAGAGGCAAAAGCAGAGATGAGCTTTGACCTAGCAAACCCTGCCAGCACTGAGGCATGGGCAGCACACATCCACTGGGTATGAGCACACCTGGGCCAGCCCCAAGTCAGCTCCACCTGTCTCCTGCCATCCTGCAGGCTTCGTGCCATGCTGCTGATGCTGTTATTGTCATTTCCTAATTATTAATCTCACTGCCCCCAACCCCCATTCCTCCTTATTAAGAGCATCAAATAGCTGCTGCCCTAAGATGAGAAGCATTCTTTTGTTTTTTGTTTTGTTTTGTTTTTTCCCCTATAGGAAGAGATAAATGGAGGGCTGGTGGTCAGCCAGTGTGTGTGGAGGGGGGTGAGCCTGAGAAAATTATCCTGTGAGAGCCAGAGTGGGTCCTGCACAGCAATGGGCCAGCACTGCTCCTGTCAGACTGTAAGTCATGCAGAGCCCTGGAGAAACGTTTTGATCATTTGCATTTCATGTGTAAGGAGGTTAATTACAATGATGGTGAAGACAGTCATTGGCATGATAATTTGATTAGAAGGGAACTTTAGTTCCTAAATAGATCTAGCTAGGGGCTACGTCTCTCTCTCTCTCTGGAGCAGCAGTTTTTTATCCCAAAGGCTGTGGTACCCTGTGGAGGAGGGACTGGGGAGAGCTTTGGTATGATTTCATGCACCAGTTGGAATATCTTTATCTGAGTCACTGCCTATGCTTATAAGTCCCTGACTGTGAGCAGGGGTGATAAGATCTTGAGGCGTCTGTGCAGTGAGGAATTAAGAAAAAATGCATTAACAAAGTTATTTAATTGCTATGCAGCACTGCCAGGAGCTGGAGTAATAAACAAGAAGATTCAGAACTGCTCATTTCTGAGAGCCGATTTGAACTATTTCTTGTTACTGAGACCTGCTGGGAAGGTCTGTACAACTGGAAAGTTAACACTGGAAAAGCTGTAACCAGAAAAGTGCCAGGCTGCAGCTTCTCTATGAAGCATTAGGGCAAAGGGGGGATGGTGCATCAGTCCAAGTTCAAACGGCATTTCTGCTGCTGGCAGCTCGGATGTGATCTCAGGTAAATAGAGATGGACGTCCAACTCTGCAAAACAGGAGCTGGGGTGGTGGGTACTTGCTATGGAAAACAGAATGTGTGATGGGAGAATGGCATGGGCTGGGTTCCCTGCTGCCAGAGATAAATGGGCGTGGAGGATGGTTCCCTGACTCCTGTGTTGCATCTATTGCAGGAGTGCTGCATTAACTCCCATTCTGGCAGAATGGGACTGGTCACAGAACTAACCCTTTGTGGCAGCTTACATACAAGACATTGTGACTTAATTATGTTTATTATGTGTGAGCATAATAAAACCCAATTCATAACTGTGGACACGCAGTTGGTGCTTTAAAAGGGCTAATTTCACAAAGCTGGAAGTAATTGAGGCTTGTCACTTGGGAACAAGGATTTCAGGAGAAAGATGTAAATGAATGAAAGAAAACAGCCAAGAATAGTGAATGTGAGAAGCCAAGTTTTATGGAATATTGATAAAGGGTGGAGAAAGCTTCCCTGGGACCTGGTGGCCCTGCTGAGGAGGAAGGGATGCTCTCAGCCAGGTGAAGCCCCTTCACGGGTGCAGTGTTAAAACCAGGTAGAAGTCAGAGGTTATCTCCTATTGATGTGGCTGGAACAATGTGCCCGGCTCTGCCTATGTGAGAGTGGAAGCTGGTATGTAATAAGAGTCAAGAAGAGCTGTGAGATGATTACAGAGAATGAAATTATGCCATAAGGTGAGAGCCTGCAGGAGGGAAGTTTTTTCCAGCCTATCAAAGGCAGGCTGAGGAAGCAACTTCAGTCCATGAGTACTTGTGCAGGGAATGGAGCCCTGATAGCAGACTGCTTTGTTGTCTGGCAGACAAAGGTCTAACTAGATGCAGCTGAGGACAGACAAGTACAGATTAGAAATAAGCTACACAGAAGAAACAGTTTAATTAAGTAGCGAAGCGATGCATCTAGGATCTCTTCCTCACTAGAAATGCTGCAGAGAAGATCAAATGTTTTCTTTTTTTAGGAAGATTCATGGTTGTTCAAACTTGAATAAATCTAGGGCAGTCTGATGTCCTGTGCCTGGTACAAGGTCAGGCTGGGTGAGCGTCAGTTCTCTGCTGGCCTCATTACCTGCACATGTATATGCAGACAGGATACAGATGGGCCTCAGAAATCAGTTTGGCAAGGTGTGAGCACAGGGGGTGTTCCAGACGTGCAGCTGGAGTGGAGCTGTATCAGAACGACGTGGCTGCAGCAGAGAGCAGCTCTGGTCCCTGTGGTACCCTTATGAGTGTAGGGGGTGCTGGAGGAGGCAGGAGGAAGGAAGGACGGGGCAATGTTCCAGCCAAGCGTGAAGGTCTTTATCTCGTGCATGAGGGGCTGTTACCTTCACAGCCTCCCTGGGGAGCTGCAGAGCCGCTGTGACCAATGCTGTGTAGGGGCAACCTCTCCTGGCCGCAGGGAGAATGCTGCTGAGCAAGAACGTGTCTTTAAGAGCTCCTCTCTGAGAGGTCTCTAACTTTGATTCTGACAGCATTCCTTGTTGCCAGAGGAAAAGTAAGATCAACTGCTTTTTAAGGGGGGATGGGAGGGTGGATAGAACGAGAAGTGCCAATGCTGAGCTCCAGACCTGCATAGGTGAATCACTGTTTCGTTTACCTTTGAGTGTCCATCAGGAGATTCCCCATCTGTTTCCACAGCTGACTACTGGTGCATTTCACTTTGCATTTAAGTATTGTTATCTGTATTTGTCATGCCTATAACAGTCTCCCCCAGATTTTAGTAGCTGTCAGTTTAAGTTATGGCTGCCTAGAATGGATTATATAGAGCCTTATTTGCATGGAAGAAATATTTGAATGCATCAACATGTCTTGAATGCGTAAGATTTAAGACACGTGAGTATGCCTGTTTAATGTATGGGAATAAGGAGGAATGAAAGCAAGCAGTGTTATTGTCACATAGCTTTTTCAGTACCTTTCAGTGAAGCTGAGCCTCAGGGACTTCTGAACTGAAGTTTCAACATGTGCTCTTGCTGTATGCTGCATCTTGTCTTCCCCAGGACTGCTGCAGCTCCAAGCATCCTGATCTACTCTTGCCTTGGCAGCTTCCAGCAGAGGGGAAAGGCAGCGGCTTGCTGGAATGCTGTAGGAAGCACTGTTCAGGTTCACAGTGCTGGGACAGCAGGAGCAGGGGCTCTCTTGCCAGCAGCTGTGCTTCACCAGCAGTTTCTCACTACTCACTGCTGTGCTTCCTTCTCAAAAGCCCTGCAGGCTTTTACTCTGTTCTGACAGTCTCTCATGCATCAGTAAGACCATAAAGGGCATAGACTGTTTCAGCACTGGCCTTAGTGTGTGGAAGGCAGCACTTTCCTACTCCTGTGACCCCTCTGCTCACTGTGATCACACGTACTAAGTAAATCACCTCCCAGACCTTGCCTTGATCTGGGATTCCCCGGTCTCAGCACCATGAGCAGAACTCTCTGAAGGAGAGCTGCTGGGTTTGGTTCATAGCAGGTGTGTGCACAGCTTATGCTGCCCAGGGAGCAGCCCAGCACCTCCCCCTGCTGCTGCCAAGACCACTTGCTGACATGCTTTTGATGGTCATCTTACGCTTCTTTGCCAGCATTTGTGTATTCTGCCTCTTCACTAGTGTTTGTCTGCACTTACCTTGGTTGGCAAAGACCTCTGAGACATCACAGTACAAGTCCATGGCACTGTTCACTGAACCTGCTCACTCTCCACGTACATCGCCTCCTGTTTTGGCAGGTGTGAGGCTGACAGGGCAGATAACAATTTTGCCACCACTTAGAGATTTGCATACTTGTTTGCATGTTTTCCCTGCAATGTACATAAACGCACCAACATCTGGGTCAATCAGTGCTGTCCTTCTGTTCCAGCTACTGCACAGCATCTGCTTACTGTCTTACTGCTTAACAAAAAATTCTTCTCCTGTTGTTTCATATGCAGGTCTTTGTCCTGCAGCAGCTTATGTGCTTGTAGCTCTGGAAATGTTTAGCATCTGATTCACTTCTGGCTGCCCCATGCTCTCTGCCCAGGTTTCCAAGTGATTACATTTATGATAGGTTTAACTTTTGAGCCTTACAAATAGAGTCATTTTGAAGATAAATCAACCCTTGAGCAATGGCAGAGGACGGAGAGTAGTCCTTTCCCAACTGCTTCTATCTGTAAAAGAGCAGTTTACAGGTGCACAGGGTTGTCTGCTTGTGGAGCCTTTCCAAGGGGCTGGATCTGATCCTTCAGAAAGGTTTCCCTTCCCTGCAGGGCTGGCCTCGCATATCACCCTGCTGCTCACCTGGAGCTGAGCAGGGCAGCTTGTAGAATGGAGAGTTCCTTCTGCAGAATGTACCCAGTGATGTCTGGAGGGTTTTGGCTTGTGTTGTCATTAGGACTTGTATGGGAGGGAAAAAAATATGACTGTAACTGGAGGTGAAAGCTAACAGCTTCTCTCGGCTATTATTATACATGCCAGTAGAGTAATGATTAAAGGGACTGCACTGTGAGGTAAAGAGATGCCATCCTGGAACCAGATGACTGGGTGATACAATTAAGATAAAGAAATCACATATTGTTGGAAACAGGGAAGCAGAAGTGATGAAATGTGTGATTGGGAAGTGCAGGAACAAGATGAAATTAAAGAAAAATCACAATAAGGAGCAGAAAATGAGCAGGACTTGGAACAAGTGATGCAGTTCTTGAGAAGATAAGAAGTGCAGAAATAAATTGAGAGCAAACACCCATGGAGTAGGAGAGACATACAAAAAAATGTTTCGAAACTCTATTAAAAATGAATTGCTGCACAAAAATGAAAGCATTACAGTCTAAAATAAATGGCAATATTAAGCCATCAGCATGGGCATGTGCTGAAGGAAGGACGGGGCAGATGATCGCAGGCTGAGCTGTGCTGGGGTGAGGTATTGTGTAGAGACTCAAAGCTGTGTAATTACTGCATGTCTTGAGAATGGAGCTCTTAAGACTGATGAACAGAAATACCGTAGTGACTAACCTGCAGATAAGGGCTTGATGACCACAGGGTGAAGCAAAATGCTCCTCACTCAAAACCGTTCCCAAATGAAAGTTTTTTGCAAAAAACATTGATGAGCTGGTGGCATAGACATGGTCAGGGCCCTGGGAGTCAGGGTGGCACAGCAGGGTGACATGAGGTATGTGTGCACAGGACGAGGGAGAGGCTCATGAAAGGTACAACGAGGCACTGCCAAGCTCTACTGGAGAAGCTGGTGGCTGCTGATGGAGGAATGCTGCATGCCCATACCTGTGGGTGCCATCAGAGTCATTGCTTTTGATGAAGATAGGTGATGGTGGATGGTGCAGGTGCCAGCAGAGGACTGAACTGTGCCACGGAGTGTTCAAGAACAGATAAAGGGACTGAAAACCTGAGGACACCAGAGGCAGGACAGTAGGTTGAATGCTCTCCTTTGGCAGAGCTACTTGCCTGGCTCCCACGCTGGGGCTCCCTGCTGGTGCTCCTGGGTGGCAGTGCCAGTGGCCCAGGTTTGCTGGTGGCTCACCTGCTGCTGCAGCCCGCAGGGCTCTCCTGCATGCTGGGTCTGGAGCTCTCTGGACTGGAGTCAGGGCTGCATTCAGAAATAGATGCAAAACATCCTTGGCGTAATTTCCTGCTGGCAAGATATGTGCACATATGTATGCTCAGTCTCAGGAAGTGCCAGTACAAGAGGAAGAAAAAAATACAAGCCTCAGTGATTGCTATTTTTATATCCTAGGGAGGCTCCTGGACTTGCTGGTGACAGGGCTGCATAAGCAGGTTGGTAGCACTGAAATGTGTGAAAGGAATTCTGTCCTTGTGTTGCGTACAAGATGTCTGTGCTGAGCTGTGGCTCTGAAACCTGTCACTGCCAATGAGGAAATTGGCTGTCTCCAGAAGGCAGGAGGAAGCTGCTCCTGCTAACGGCTTCCAGCAGGCAGATAAGCCCAGAAATATGTTCACTTTTCAAGTGCAGGTGTGTCCTTGGGGGCAGAGCATCGGCCTCTTGAGGCACTGAGCCATACTGGCTCTGGGTGCTGGGGCTCAGGGCAGACCTGGGGTGGTGTGAATGTAGCCTGGGTGGTCTGGAGGCCGGGCAGATTGGGTCCCTTCCTGTGTCTGTACCATGCTCAGAAGCTGTGTGCTGCACGGCATTCATGAAGCACTGTACTTTGGGATTTGCCCTGTGGCCCTGTGTGGGAGGTCAGCACGCTGTGCAGCTTTAAATCCGTGAAGGGCTGACAGCACGCTTCCCAGGATGGTGATGTGAGATGGAGCTTAGTACCTCTCCTCCTTACAAGTCACTCATGCTTAGAGATACTCTGCTTACAGAGCAGCAGTGAAGTATTTACGTAGTTAAATCCAAAATCTTGGTGTGGTTGTTCAGTTGCAAGGGAATGAGCCTGTTGTTCTCCTTTTGTGATGCTTTGAGGAAGTCACGTATTCTTGAGAAAGTATGAGGGCTTTGACTTTGGAGTTTCCGAGGGTGGGGGAGAAGTTATGAGAGCAGTAAGTCCAGCAAAGTCAAGTGTGCCCAGAAAGTGGTGAGTCCGCATGACTTTGTGCTGCCAGCGCCTCAGGTTCAAATCATTAACGTTAGGGAGCTGCTGCTAAGTATCAGAGTGCAAATCTTTTCGTTAGCGTCTGAATTAAGGAAACATCTGTAGATTACAGGGTTGCAGCCTTGACCCAGCTGAGATCAGACCTGGAAGCAATGGCTCCTGTAAGGGTCTCTGCGCTGCCCACTTCTGCAGATACCTCTGGAACCCTGCAGGAGCTGCGGTGGCCTTGACATGCTGAGAAAGAAGCCTTTCTCCTCCCTGAAATTCACCATGCACACGCTCTCAGATCTGCTCATTTTAATGCATCAGCCTCGTTGCCTGTACACCCAGGAGCTACCACCCCTGAGTGTGCATCTTTATATGTACAGGGGGCAAAGGTGGAGGCTGTGTCCTCCAGTCTCCAGAGGTTCTGGGTATGTTATGGAGATGTTATGCACCCCCATGCTGGTCATGTTTCAGCCCCTTTTGCCCTGTGTCCTTCTCTGCCTGCAGGAAGGATGAGGCAGAGGTGCTCCCAGCTGCCTGCTGTTGATACTCTGGGCACAGGACATGGCTGGTGCTTGGGAGATGGATGCCATGAGGATGGTTTGTGCCTGAGCATTAGAGGCTTTTGTTGTTGTGTGGGAGGCATTGTGAGTGTCTGGGTGGAAAGCTGCCCAAGGGAATGATGAAGGCTGCTTCCAGCTCCCCCTGCACAGAGCTGTGTTCCCTGGAGCTGAGTGCTGGAGCAGAAGGGTCGTATGGGTCAGGGTGCCCCTGGGCAGTTATCTCACAGGTCCTGGGGCATGCAGACATGTCATGAGTTCTCCCAACCCCTCTCCAGTGGTCGTTTCCTTTTTCTGTCCTTTCTGTGCCTTCCTTCAGGTTTTCATGGCTGTTATGCTCTGAAGTAAGCACAGAGGTTTCCCTTCTCAGAATAAAGGAATTGAATGGAATTGAATTCCTGCTGGGCTAATTTCTGTGCAGTAAAAGTAGCTGTAAAGTATGTTTACCGCTACTGTTGTAAGGGGAAGCATGAGTTCGTGGTGGCGGAAAAAAAAAGAACACGGTAAGTTTGGGACTCATCTCAGTCCTACAGCACTGTGGGGCAAATGCCCTGGAGGACTGTGGGCTCTGGGACCCTGATCATATTGTGGGATAGGGCCCTCCACAGCACAGTTTGATTTGATGTTGTCAGGACCATGGCTGTGTTTCAGAGGTACTAAGCCATAGCAAAGGGTGAGGATGTGGGTGGGGAACCTGGGCAGTGAAGAGGCTGATGGTTGTTGTTTCTGCATGAAGCTGTCTTCTGTGCCTCTGTTCAGTCACAAAGTTCTGCGTGACACTTGGCCACGTGGCAGCTGAATAAAGGTGCTGTGGCACGAGGATGCCTGTTCTGCAGAGGGAGCTCTGGGCTGAGCCCAGGGGATGCTGTGGGGAAATGCAGGAAGGAGCTGCAGATACCTGCACAGCAGTTCTGGTACCCAAAGCTCAAGTGAAGGTCTCCTAGAGAAGTTTGTGCTTCAGATGACTTTAAAGCTTTTTATGCAATATCCTCATGCTTTTTGTAGGTACAGGTATAATTATTTCATTATGCTTTCCTGTGAAGTGTGAAAACTATCTTTACCAATCCTCTTAAATTAGTTAAATATAATATTCGGTGAGACAGGAGATAGAGAAATGTTAATTGAAACTGGAGAGGTGTTTATGGGGTGATACAGTGTGGCCAACTGTGACTAAAATTAATGTTCAGGGTGCTTGATAGTGATTCATATTCCAGAGTTTATTAAATATTTCCAACAGCAGCCAAAGCCACATGGAACAGTCCACTACATTTGTGAGTATCATCTTTGCTGATACGTGGCACTTACTAGGAGTGGGTCAGCCAAAATAATTTTTAATTGGATTGGGTTTTCCCTGGGCTGCTGCAAGGACACTTCTGAGTGCTTGCTGTATTAGCAGGCCTGTCATATCCTTCATACACTGGGACAGGACGAAATTGTTCACAAACAGCCCTCTCCATGAGTGGGATTCCATGGGGTCATTATATATGAATGAAGCAGAGTTCTTCATCAGAAAAGAAGAGCCTGCTTTTTAATGCTGCAGGAAAGGGTGGGATTGTTTTCTCCTTGGCCCCACTGCAATGACTTGGCCTGTCCCATTATCAGTGGAACCTCCACTTTATCATACTGAAGGGCAAGTCCTGCTCTGTGCCTGGCTGTTCCTGTTATGTGCCCCTCTTTTGAAGGAGGACCTAGGGACATCGCAGGGCATGGCTGTAGAACGTGTCACTGTAGGGGATGCTCTCCTCCCAGCAGGTTGTGGAGGTCTGTGTGTGGATAGGCAGGTAACCTCATTCATGCAGACGTCTGATTCTCTTTAAGCATTTCCCTTCCTTTGCACGCAGGTCTTTGGCTTCACACATCCATCTTTGAATAGCAGAAATGTAGACTGTCCTCCTGACATTTAGTCTCCACGCAGCTCACGCTAGCCTAGGGACATCATCTCTCTAATTCACTGCTGCAGCCATTCAGCTACACACGCTGCATGGAAAGGAAGAGGAAATGCAACTTAGCAGCTGATGAGTGACAGTGATACATCACAGACGATGGGCTCAGCATTTCTGCAAACCTTCTGCTTGCCTAAGGCACCAGAAAACATTTTAAACTATTGAATACTGCAGCCAATAAGCGGCTGCAGTAATTTATTGATGTTCCCAGCTTGCCTTATTCCTTTCATCTATCTTTATGCCTGCCCTGGAAGGCTGAAATAACTAATGTTGCTATTTTTAATGAAGTTAGGTGAGCTGTTCACCTTTCACTCGGAGGACTCAAGCTCTTTTTTAGGGTCCTGACAGCAGCAAAGGTCAAGAAGTGACCTTCCTTTGCTTCTCCCTGGTGTGTGGTGTGGATGTGTCTTTGTGTGCAGTGCTTTGGTGTGGGCAGACTGACCATCATTCTGTGCAGCTGGTGCAGTAGCTGCTTGTCAGTAGCTGATCTTAGTTTCTATATGCATGGCATTAAAGATTCCTCTCTGTCCTTGGAGAAATGTGGCATTTCCTGGGCAGTGCCTGCTGTCTGCAGGAGCTGCACTTTTCACATAAGATACTGAAGAAGTTCAGACTCTGTGTGTCCCTTCCTCTTTAGGATGAGGCTTTGGGGCTCAGATCTCATTGCCTTTTTGGTTAGGCCCACACAGACTTGTGTTTCTGGCAAATGCCAGTTTCACACAGCTACTGAAAACCAATTGAAATGATTCTGCATAATCCCATTGGCAGTTTGTTAAACTGATCAACACATCCCATTGCCATGGAGAGCCAGCTTCCATTGGAGGAGAATGTACTAAAGAAGAAATCAATTTCCCATATAGCACCATCACAGCTGACACTAAACAAACTCATGTTAGATCGATGCCCTTCAGTGAACTTGTAACTGGCAGGAGCTGCCAGGGCATGAAAGCTCATTGTTGTTTGTTATTTTCCCATCTTTGAAACAGAATGCTGTTATGCTACTTAGAGTGCTCAAGCCGTCTGCTCTTTGTTATTGCTCTGGTGTTTGCATCTCAGATTTTTGGACCGTACTATTTATGCAATGGTTCATTTGCTTAAAAGCGATGGAATTATTTATCCTTTTTGTCACTCTGGTAAATCAGGAGATCCACGGTGGAGAAAGGTGCAGTGCAAGGCTGGTGTACCAGCAAGGCCAGTGCTTCCAAATGTACAGGCACAGATTGAACATTTCCTTCCTGGGGAATGGCAGTTCCCTTGGACCTCTGAAAATAGACACAGGGGATTTTCTTTCTCTTCTCTTCTCTTCTCTTCTCTTCTCTTCTCTTCTCTTCTCTTCTCTTCTCTTCTCTTCTCTTCTCTTCTCTTCTCTTCTCTTCTCTTCTCTTCTCTTCTCTTCTCTTCTCTTCTCTTCTCTTCTCTTCTCTTCCATGAAGCAGTTAAGTTACATATAATCCAAATTATTTTTCTACTAATGTTATGACAGTAAGTGCTTCTAAAATAAATCAGGAGATCTCAAATTCCAAAGTGCTTGCAGCTAGAATACATGCAAATTAGCTGACATTAGTGCTCAGAAATTAGTAATTAACTTCAGTGTTTCATGAGAACATGCAGGCACTAATGCAAGCTAGTGCCTGGTCACAGTAGTGTCAGGAAGAAGACATCTCTGCTGCTGTCTTACAGAGGGATTAGGAAATCTCCCTGAGATTTCCAGTAGAGACAACTAACTAAAAAAGACTTCAGACACTGCTTGAGGCATTCATTGCTGTGGCATATGATTTTCACTCATCATATTGTCTTTTTTTGACAATTTGAAATTTTGAATTCTTTGTGTTAATGCATTAATTGTGGAGGAGGGGAATCCGTTTGTTACAGTGCACGTCTGGGCACATGAAACATGCCTGTCCTGTCTTTGCAGCTGATCGTAGCCTTTTCACAGAAGGAAGCAGTCACAACTTTTTTTTGTTGTTGTTTTTAGTCTATAAGAGGATAAAATAAATGTCCTATAGAATACAAAGAAAACTCACCTGATAAATTAATTTTTAAGCTTTCATGACAGAACAAACAGCAGTTTTGGATTTGCAACCTTGCTGCTTTTCTTTTAGAAAGACCTTGTCATTCCATAGGTTGAGACCTGGATGAATCTGTTTTGTCTGGAAAATATTTCAGTATGGGAATGAAATGTCATTTCCTCACTTGAAGATAAATCAATAGAGCAGCTGGCTTGTTACTTTTTTACCATTGTTACTGCCCCATGCAGGAAAGGCGGTTGGAGCTGGGGACAAGATGGGGAGCTCTCCCCTCCCTGACTTCCAGCAAGTATTGCATTAAGCACGTAGAGGGACAGGCATGCTTGGGCTGCGTACAGCTTCCCAGTTAACTTGTAAGCAACAAAAACTTGCATAGATCTTTATAATTCTTAACACTTCCTGCATATAGAACATTCTCTTTGTGGCGCTCAGCGTTTCATAAGCACACAATTTTGCAGCTAAAGCATCAAAGCTTTGCTTTTACTCTAACACAGGCTATTGTATATGTAACTCTGTAAATCTGTGCAAATGTTTTTTGTTGTTTAACCTAGCAGGCAGCTAAGGAGCACACAGCTGTTTGCTCACTCATTTCTCTCTGAGCATCTTTGTGGTCCTCCTCTTGCCTTTTTCCATCAGTTCCACATCCTTGTGCTGAGAGGCCCCAGGCCTGGATGCAGCACTCCAGATGGGGCCTCAGAGGGGCAGAGGAGAGGGTGACAATCCCCTCGCTGTCCTGCTGCCACCCCTCTGTTAATGCAGCCCAGGATATGGTTGGCCTTACAGACTGCAAACACAAGAAGCCGATAAGATTTAGTTGTTGCTGTTGAGCTGTGTTTACACTAAAACATCAGCATTATCATTGTTATTTTCTCTTAAGTCCAGAATGTGGTACCATGCCAGCAACTATTGAAGATAATTAACTCTGTCTCAGCCAGGAAAAGGACAGTGGTCTGCCTATTTCATGCCAGAGGATGGGAGATATTTAAAATACTTCCAGGAGAAGACTTAGTCTCTGAATCTGAGTGCTGCCTTATGAATCAAGGTCAGCTGGCATAAGCTGTGCAAATGTTCCAAGCCTCTGGAGCTTAGGAAGGAATTTAGGAGGCTTTGAAGTGCTCTTGATCTTCAGAAGGACATCTGCAGTTAATGGTCTGCACTAGCACGCCAAGAACTGTAAGGTTACATTGCGACTGTCTTGAGCGTTCTCTGTCCCAGTGGGTTTCCAGGGCCCTTTAATGCAAGTTCAGAGAAAAGCAAGTTGTAAAAAAATGCACTCTCAACCTAACAGCTGATAATCTAGTGCTGGTTAAGTCAGGTGTAAAATGTCATACTGGGGTTTTAACTGTGGTGCTTAAATGCATGATAAAATACAGCACACAGAATTAGTGGGATTTCAATGGAAAGTTAAGTAAGCAGAGACTCTGTGCTCTTTGCTATATGACTAAAGATTCATTTTCTAATTGCATCCAAATAGACAAGCATCTGTTTATTAGCCATGCAAAGCAGCACAATAGTTTACCAGTGTCTTCATTCCAACT
Organism: Perdix hodgsoniae; assembly: GCA_035772895.1. NCBI lineage: Eukaryota > Metazoa > Chordata > Aves > Galliformes > Phasianidae > Perdix > Perdix hodgsoniae. The sequence continues at coordinate 8,920,497 of JAPSGF010000014.1, read as the reverse complement.
GTAATAAGGGAAAAAAAAGAGAGCTTTGCTGTGAACCTGGATCAATCCTGAATTTTCAGGAACTGCTTTTTCATCTGTCTCCCTTCTCTCATTAGCTGATGGTGCCAAGATGTTCTTTGCTAATGAATGGCTGCACAGTTCTGTGAGGCCTTCAGATGAAAACAGCTATAGAAGCCCAGCACAGGGCACAGCCACCTCTCAAAGCGAACCATGTGATGCAAGTCAAGGCTTAAAGGCTTTGCTTTGCTGGCTGCAGTTCACATCTGGGGCTGTGATCATCTCCTGGGGGTAGAGGAAAGATTCTGCCTGGCAGTCCTGAAAGTAACAGGTCAAGTGCCTAACAAAGTGACGCCGAGGCCTTAGATGTGGTGTCTGGGACAGAGGCTTGTCTGTGTGTCAGACGTCCCTTTGTCTTCCTGTCACTGCAACAGGAGGGGAAGCCTCTGATCAGGCCCAGTGCTCAAATCTCCCTTTGTTATGCCCCTCTTCTTCCAGATCTCCTGATCTGGACTGTCTCCATTTATGGAGCACCTCTGTGTTGGAAAGTGTTGTAGCCTCCTCAGCATATACTTAGAAGCCCTATTTTGAAGGTGTGAAAGGACATGAGATGGTCTCTTGGTCAGAGAAATAGACTTCATGGCCACCTGGTATGTTCACAGCTTTATGCACTGCTTTTTCTATGCATGAGGTCTTCCCTGCTGCCCAGGTGAGTGTCATGCACTGGTCTTCTGCATCCCAGGCAGCTGTGGGCACCTTACAGCCCATCTTGCTGCTGCTGGACCAGAGGTGATCTGCTCTTCAAAACCATGAAGGGCAACACTGCTCCCTCTGGCAGGATCTGTTGCAATGGATGTGGCTTTTCAACCTCTCAAACTCCGAAGTGTTGTTTTATTAACTAACAAGGGTATTAGAAATGCACAGAGTCACTGGGCTGAGTATCGAGGTCTGTGACAGCAAGACAAATTGGACAACTAATAGGTTATGTGAGTGGCAAGTTTTGGTGACAGCCTGACAGTGTGGCACAGCAGAGTCAGAGCAAACTGATGACATAGTGGCTCCTGAAAGGTCACATTGTCAGTGTCTCCATCAGCGGGGAGAGCTGCTGCTCATTGCTGCCAAATGGGAAGTGACAGAGGGCTGTAGTGCCTGGGGTGTTAATGATGGGCTCTCATATGCTCCGAGCACTTGTGAGTTAACAGTGTTTCTTAGTGACATTTCCAAACAGCTGCTCGTCATTTGGAACACTGCTGGTACCACTGTCCTGGCATCCCACGGGGAGGGGGCTCTGCTGTGCACCCCCAGCACTTGTGGCTGGGCAGCATTCTGGGGTGATGGTGAGTGGTAGCAGGTGCTGTGTCCTCACACCTAGTCTTTGGCTGCCGTGTTCCACAGAGGGCAGATGAGAGGCACAGGAGTGGGAGGCAGAGGGTGTTGTGCTGTGTTGGCAGAGCTGGGAGAAGCCAGTGAGGCTGCTTGGATGGAAAGGATAGTGGTGTATAAAGGATGGGATGCTGCAGGCCAGGCTTGGATCACAGTCTTCATTTGTAGGGAAAAGCAAAACATAGTCAGCGTGTTGGGTTTTTTTTGGCACTTGTCAGCAGGTTGTGACTGGGGATTGTAAATGAGGGCAGCAACACTTCACTCACCCCTCAGAAACAGTGCAACTACAGAGGGAATAGCTTCCTGCAAGCTCCACGTCTCTTGACTGCACAGCCAGATCTGTAATTGGACTGTTTTCTTTGAGTCACCAATTCTAACACGGTCATCTGATACCCTCTGGTAAATGCTCATTTCCATCCCGCCTGGCTTGCTCATCTCACTGCAAACTGACCTCTGCAGGAGGATGGGTGTTGTGTTAGCACAGCACAGTCGCTGCGCGTGGCTCAGATCAGCGCTGTTCTCTGTGTCCCTGAGAGCCACCAGCTTGGACGTAGTTTGGGGTGGGCCATAGTGGATGGCAGACTCCTGGCAGATGTCTGAGTGGAGTGTGGGCTGTGCTGAGTGCCAGCAAGGTGCGTGTGGCCCGGCTGTGACTTGTCACTGCTTGGCTGCACCAGGAGACAGAATCTTCACAGCATTTGTGTTTTCCCATACCTGGGAAACAGGGACCTGGCTTTCTTGGTGTGTGTGTGTGTGTGTGTGTGTGCTGTGAGGACAGTCATCATTCAAGCCAAGTAAGCCAGGTGTGGAAGTTGGACTGAGCACACTGGGAATCATCTTGCTGGGTGCAACAGGTCAGAACTCTCTAGACTTCTAATATTTTTTTTTCTTTTTTTTGTCAATTGGTCACTGGAGAGTTAATGTAATTTTGGTTTTAATTACATTGCTGGAGGGCACACGTACCCAAGGGAGAAGACATAATTACCAAGACATTTTATTAAGATATTATTTAATTTTATTGATGTGTCACAAGCAAAGGCGCAGGAATGTTCGAATCAATATATACTTACATCAATGTTTAATCTACTTTCAGCATTTTTGCCTGTTCTACTTATGCAGTTGCTAGTTGATAGATTAACTTACTAGGAATATGTAGAAAATTAATGAATTTCCAGCAATATCACACCTTGTATATTTGTTTCAGTGCAAAAGCAGAACAAGAATAGACTTTATCTTCTTTGGTCCAAGGTTTTCAACCCCTTTTCTTCCAGATCACCAAACGTGTGCTCCATTTTTCCTTGTCAGAACAGGTCTTCAGGCCTTCTGGATCAGTATCCCCTGTGTGGAGGGCAGAGTAGGTGTCAGCTTTTAGAGAGGAAAAAAAATAAACACCCTGGGAATGTATGGAATAGAACAGCTGAAGTTGGAAGGGATCTACAGGGATAGAGCCTAGCTCCTAGCTCAACACAGTTGTGCAGCACAGGTGTTACCCAGGGTCTGGCCTATGTGATCCTGTATTGCTGCCTCCAAAATAGAGCTGGCAGGGACACAAATCCATGCAGACAGGCAGTGATGGAAAAATGGGACAGCACTCAGACGGAAAATGGGGCTCCTTACAGTGCCAGGGCCTGACACTGAATCGTAATTGTTCTGCTCTCGATGCCGAGGCTGATGCAGCACAAGGTTACTTAGCACTGCTCTGCTCACTGCCATTTACATCCAGCTGGCCTGTGGGTGAGAAATCTGACACAGTCTGATCCAACCAGCTGTTGAATTACTATGACTCCGAATGCCAAGTGACCAGTGAAAGGACTGATGTAGGGAAGTGAATTTCGAGGTGCCTTTTATCTTACATGCACAATGCTGCAGCACAGTTCCTCCGCTGTCTTCATCCATCAGCTGCCCCGAGTATATACATTATCCACTGGCTCAGCTGCTGCTGCTTCCTGCATGGGTCTCACTCCCTGCTGCTCTCCTTGGTACTCAGAGGACACTTGCAGTGACAGACTTGGTTTCTGTTTCCCCGTGCATGGGTGGGTGGGCACTGCTAGGCTGATCTTCATTAATGCTTCCCAGGTGCTGTCTCATATGGTCAGTTTTGGGGAATTCTGGCAGTGTCCTTTCCCTTGTTTCCCTGCTGAATTGAGCTGTCGCTTTTTCCCAGGCAGTAGCTGCCATCTGCACCAGGAGGTTAATTTGTTCTTCTTCCCCATAAGTGCATTTATCACATGGAAGTGGCTGTTGTGAAAAATATTGATCAAACACCGGCTGTTCCCTGGCTGGACTGCATCGGAGTGTTACAGTTACTCAATTGCTTGGCATTTTGCTTTGTGTGCAGACAGCTATGAAGAGTGGTGTGCCTGTATGTGTGTGTGTGTGTGTGTGTGTGTGTGTGTGTGTGTGTGTGCATGCGTGTGGCAGAGGGAGGAGCACTCAGTGGCTGCTGAAGGCTGCTTCACCCCCAGTGCTGCTGGCAGGGATTCTGCTGGTGCTGGTGGCACGGCTGGTCCCTTAGCATGCAGCAGGGCTCTTCTTGTCAGAACTCCTCACCCTGCACTGACTGTGTCCGCAGAGGCCCAGAGCACGGTGGCAAAGAGGGGAGGAGGTGTGTGATGAGAGGGTATTAATACCAGTATTTCTGGTACTGGGGAACGGAGAGTCTGAAGTATTTCTGGCTCTGAATCCAGCAGTCTGAGTATTGATTATACTGAGTATTTCCAAGGGCACTTGGATCTGTGGTCTGGCCAACAAGCGTCCTTTGGTTTGCTCTGCTTCAGACCTGAAACTTGGCCTTCTGTGTCAGCCCTGGGACATCTCTATGAGCTCCGTCTCTTCCCAGCACAGCTGATTACTATCAGTCTATGCACAAGAGCACACTTGTCTCCCTATTAAAGAAAAATACAATAACAACTCCTTGTGGCAGCTTACAAATATATGCTGTTTTGACAGCACCTTATTTCTGCACAGTGCTCTGGAAGGCTTGCATGAGCATTTCTTGAAGGCAGCTTCACGGTGGGAGAGCCGTGGCACAATGAAAACGAATGAGTCACCCATTTAAAAATCGTGTTTTTTAGCACCAGGACGACCTGTCTGTGCTCTTGGTTGTCTGTCAGCCACTTGTCTCACCAGGGCAGCTCTCAGGTGTTCCCCCCCCTACTGGGGGAACAGTGGCCCAAGTGTGGCAAAGCAGGGGCAGGTGGGGGACCACAGCTGCTCTCTGGGTTGCAGATGGAGGGAGCCTGGTGCTGCACAGCAGACACCCAATAAAGGAGCGTGAGAAGAGCAGTTCCTAGCATGTGCCCTGGACGCTGCATTCTGCTACAGAGCATGACTGTCTCCCTGGAGCAGTCAGCCCTTGTGGCAGCGCTCTGTGCTGTCTGCTTGTTTTTAATGGGCAAAGGAGTCCTCATTTAGTGAGCAAAAGAGAGCAGCCCTTTGAGGAAGGGAGAGCTGCTTGGTTTCAGACGTACCCTATTAGCAAGCAACAGAGAATTAATACACTGTGTGCTTGTGGCAGGCAGTGCCCTGTTAGAGCTGGAGACTTGGCCGATGTTTGTCTTCTCTGTCCATCAGATCCTAGGAAAGCACTGTACCTCTGCCATGCCACCGCAGTCACATTCCCCTCCCATCACAGTGCGTGCATCGTGTTTCCTGATGGCATTTTCGCCGTGGAAAGACTTGAGATTCAGGGGTGGTGCATCCGTGTGCAGAAGCAAGTAGGAGTGCTGGTGCAGCACTGCAGTGACCCACAGCTCCCCGCATGCCAGCTGGGAGCAGCGCTGCTGACCACAGGCAGCCCTGCCCTGCTGTTTTCTGTGCAGTCGAGCGTACCGTCCAATGCGGATTCACAGGAAGAGCTGTACTCTGCCAGTATATTAAAATTTAATTAAGCAGTAAATGCTTCTTTATTCCAAGCCCCGAGGCTGAAGAAAGCCAGAATGACTTTTGGTTTCTTAATGGGACAAGTGTCCCCTCCAATAGGCTGTAAATGGTTTTAGTGACATTGGGCAAAAGCCTGCCCTATGTTTTACAGTTGTGTAATTACTGGAATGCCCATTTCCAATCTGCGTGGGCTCTTAACACACCAGGTTTGTGTGCACGGAAGAAACAACAGCTTTTTCCTGGGAGCAGTTGAACGAAAGGAAGGCTGCTAAATCGGTTCTGTCGCAGGAGGTGGTGACATGGTGGGTGATGATGAGGAACTCACAGCACTACTGGTACTGCTTTTACCCAGGTTCCCCCTTCCAGTGGCCTGCAAAGGAGATACAAAGGGTGCAGAGCCAGGGCTCCTCCCAGTGCACCCCTTCCTTCTAGCACAGTGCCAGCCTTCCTGGATCACTCGCTGAGCATGTGGGATAGTCATATTTGCCATTATTCTCATCATTATTTATTCTCTCATCACACTGTGGCAGAAGCTCATGGCTTCAGCAGAAAGATTTTCTATCTTGGCTGCTGTATACTCTACCCATATTAACGTAAATACAGTCCCTTCCTTGGGAAGCTCCAAGTGTAAAATAAATTATGATGCAGAGTAACAGAGTGCTGTGGGGTGGAGAGCACTGTTCTGCTGGAGTCACTGCTGAATGTGCCCCATGCTGCAGCCTGGGTGTACAGCACCTCCTTCCAGCCCTCCTCCTTGAGAGCTGAGCTCTGCTGTTGAATCCTCCCTACCTGAGGTTGTTTGTAAATTCTGAATAATGATTCTGAACGTTTAGCTCCTCCTCATAATTTACAGAAATGAAGAGGCTCTTGAGCACTTAGCTTAGTTAAAACTTTCAGCTTAAAGTATTAAATGGAGCACTTTTGCATATCGTGATGTCCCTTTGGGGGAGGGCTGTGCGAGGCCTTTCTGGGGGTACCCAAAGGGTATTTTCTGGGGGAAACTCACTGAAATGCATTTCCATGCTGCTCACTGATCTGGCTCAGACAGAATCCACCTGCAGTGACCATGCTCCCCCAGACTGCACTGTCTGTCCACAAACCTTCATTCATTATTTTATTTGTTTGTTTGGGGCCCATAAGCAGTGTATAGAGAAGCTCAGATCAGCACACTCTGGCTTATCCCGGACTCCTGAGGCTTTGCGGGTTGCTGCTGGGATCTCAGTACTTGCATCTGTTCCCAGGACTTCAAAAAGAGTCTCCCCCAGCTTCTGCTATCAACATTTGAGACACTTGTCACTTTAAGAAATGGCTTCGTTATTTTAAAATGAGGTTTTTGAGGAAAGCTGTTGTTATTTATAGATTTCTATCTGCTATCAAAGCACTTATCACTGTCACATCCCAGAGCCTCCTAGCAAATGCCACGTTGATGGCCACTTTGGAAACGTGGCGAGACAGGGAGGCAATCACTGCTCCTTGCTGCTGGCGGGAGCTGCTGGGGGTGCACATCACCGTGCCTTGCTTTTGCTGCCTGTGAGAAAGGGATGCAGCCAGCAGGTGCAACAGTTAGCCCTGGGGTGAATTCCCTCTGAGGTAGCAAATGCAGGCAGCAACAGCTGCAGGGATGTTTGGGACCGCTGTTATGATCTGGTCTAGGATGCAGCACGATGTGCTGCAGGTGGCCGTGCTGGCAGCCTGGGTGCTGTGTGTGGTGGTTGCAGTGCTGCACGTGCTGTGGGCATCTACGTGCCTGTGTCCATGCCTGGTGCCCGGAGCTGACTCTGCTCACCAGTGAGATGGCAAGGTTGTGGAGCCCACTGTACAGCCCAGAGGCTGAGCTTAGTCCAGATGGGGTATGGTGTGGTGCCACTTCAGCAGCTGGTTTTCCATCCAGAAGCAATTGATTCTCCTCATGAAACAGCCTGTTAGTCACTTGCAGCGCTGTCTGCCTCTATGAAATTTACTGCCATGAAAGCAACCTGGGGTGGGTTGGCTGCTGTGGTGCTGCTCTGCGTTCTGCAGAGGAGATCCCATTTCTGCATTGCATAACAAAGTCTGGCTGGGAAATCCTTTGTGATGGAGCATCTTAGCCCCATGCTGAGTGTTAACATATAATAAAGGGAAATAAGCATCTCCTGGCTATTATTTTCCATTTGCATGGTCAGCTGGAACAGGCAGCGGTTTGGAGTAAGGTCTGATATGCGTATATTGATTTTCTTTATAGATTAGAGTGGTTCAAGCAGTTATAAGGTTAATTTCAGATGATTAACTTCGCCATATTGTAATATTTGATTTAGATTGGCTTTCAAACACTTTCCACTTATTGATTTTCAATACTGTACTGTTAGCGCCACAGCCAAATGTCATTTAAATGGAAGGTTGGCAGAGAAGAAAGTATTCATAACGGAGCAGAAATTTCTGCTGTGTGTCCACCTGCAGCTGTCCCAGCAGGCATCATCCTGTGGGTGCTGTGGCATCAGTCCTAATGGCAGGGCTTTGTTTGTGACACTAAGTCTTCTTGCTAAGAATCAACCATGAAATTGTTGGAACAGGGACATCTACATACAGTCTTTCAGCTCCTCACGTTCAGTTGAGAGACTTTTGGATGGGAATCTTAGCGATGGGGTGCTGGAAGATCAGAACCTTATGGGTTGTTTGGTAGCATTCCAAAGTTGTGTCCTTCTCCAAGCTGCTGCCACGTGGCTTCGCTTCCAGCTGTCCTGGATGGTGCCTCTCATCCTGCCATGATGTAAAAGAAAAGCTCTGTGATTCTTCTTTGAGTGAGATATAGTGCCCTTTATATTCCTTGAGACCAGATTGTAAAAATAATAGGAAAGTGACATTTAAGCTGTTGGAAACAAGAGGTGTATTTTGTTGGATTTTTTTTATTGTTCTGAGCTAAAATGCACAAAGGAAAAAAAATGACCAAAAATATACTGCTTCTTGCTGTCTTCATGTTTCAGAACGGGTAATATGTGCACATCTCAGAACAGATTATATTAATGTTTCTGAACACTGATGAGTCCAAAACCACTCAGAGCTGTACACAGCAGCTCGGAGGGAGTGGGAGTGACGGAGACGCTGGAAGTCAGAACACAGATAGGAGCTGTTTGCTTTTCTCACAGCTCTTGTCTCCTCCTATCTCTCATACATTTATTTTTCAGGGGCTATTTTCTTCCTCGCGTTTTGGTGATGTGCTGAATACAGATGAGGCACAATGTACACAGAGCTATTAGGTTGATGCACGCTCATTTTCGTGTGTGTCTTTTGAGGGGAAAAAAAAAAGCAGGAAACAGTTCAGGTTCAGCTGGCATACTTAGAAAATCATGCTAGGCGCTTGACCAGGGATAGTCCCTAAATGTGCTGGGATCCCTGGTCTGCTTCTAGGGGACTCTCAGTGGGAAATACCAGTGCAGGGAATGTAGCACTGCAGTATAAATTGCATTCTGTAATTTCCTCAAAAATCCGCAGAGCAGCGGTGTTACCTTGAGATCTTTTCCAGAATTCTTCCATATGTACTTTTTGACAAAAGGAGATCGCGCAAAGGTCAAAGCTATTACAAATCTTTTCAGTGAGCAGTACTGCTGATCTCCAAACACTCGTGGCTCTCCAGGGAAAGTTTAAACTTACATTCCTCACCTCTATTTGTTCCAGCCTGGTCTGGCACCCACCAAAAGAAACGAGTGCGGAAAACAACTCTCTGAAGCACCTGAGTCTATCAAAGCAGAGCTGATGAAATGGCCACTGTGTTGTATTAGTTGGATATTAGGAAGAATTTCTTTCAGAATGAGCAGTTAGGCATTGGCACTGCTGCCCAGGGAGGTGGTGAAGTCACCATCCCTGGAGATATTTAAGGAAAGGGCAGTGCTGTGCTCAGGGATGTGGTTCGGTGGGCACACTGGAGTGGATGATCTTAAAGGTCTCTTCCAACTTCAGTGGTTCTGTGATTCTGTTTTGTGCTTGTATGTGTCGAACCCAGAGAGATAAACATCTGTTCATGTAATGCACATGACTGGGAAAGCACGGGGTTTGCCAGATGCAAGGTATTTGAAAATACAAAAGAATATTTGTTGAGAGCATTCTAAGGTACCTGTTGGTCCTGTATTAATCTTCAAAATCACGTGCCTTACCCAACCTTGCAGTGGCTCAGCATACATATGGCAAGGTCTTGTTGTTGCCTGACGTCTTCACCTGCCTTCACCGCATGTGGTGGAAACTTCGGGAGCTCCCTTCAGGTGCTGCTCATATGAATGATGCTCTGCTGAACTTTCCTCTTCCCTGCTGTGCCACTTGTTGACTTGTGTGTTAGAGGAAAGCAGCTCCCCTGCAGGCTCCTCACTAACAGTCTTTGTCCTGTGCACACCTGATTCCTAACTGCTCTGTTGCTGCCTCCTCCTTGCTGGCTGGGGTGGTGGGTAGGGATGTTGCGACCCGTGTCCCATAATGTCACCCTCATCCTGCGACGTTTCTGAGAGATGATTTGAGAATGCCATTGCCTGCAGCCTCTCTGTCTGAGCCAATTAAACAGAGAAATTAAACAACGTCTGAGTCAATTAAAAAGAGAAATTAAACAATGTGACAAACAGGAGACAACAGAGACAGAGCTCGCTGCTGAAGCATCTCCACGAAGGACACTGTGTACGTGTCCAGCAGCCCATGGCAGGGCTGTGCTTCCACACAGGTGCTTATATCATCCTCTGCAGTACAGGGATGGCCTTGTGGTGGGTTGGGGTGTGATAAGCTCATGAGGATGTTCAGCACCTTTGGAAAAGAAAAGCTCACAATGGTCTGCCCATGGATGGCTGCCATGGCATCTCTCTCTGTCTGTACTGTAAGCAATTGGGCCTTCCTGATTATTATTTTTTTCCTACTGTCTATTGAGTGGCTTTTCCAAAGCTGTTAAGAGAAGCAACTAAACCAGACTACAGCTTTGCAGTGCCTAATTGGTGCTTTCTGCTGTAAGTGAAGTGATCTACTAATAGTTTTGATCTCTGTTCAGTTCTTTGATCTAGCTGTTGTTCTCAGGTGCAATACAGCGAAGGCACGAACAATTAACAGCAGGTTTACAACCATTCAGCATTGCCTAGTTCATTTCTGGAGTTTTAGTGGTGAGGTTCTGGGCTTCGCTGTTAATTCTGGCAGGCAGCAGTGATACAAAATCCCACTGCCAGGCTTTTAGTGTGCCCTAGGGATGAGCCCCAGCTCCCTGCAGGGCCCACGTGGCTGAGTGAGACCCAGCTGCGATCAGCACTTCCCAGAGCTGTTTGATTATTTATCGGTAAGTGGTGTATGAAGCACACAATGCAGCTTACAGAGAAAGAGGAGAGAACGGGAGAGCACTTAGGGGAATAACCCAAAGGCCTTTGCTAGCATTAACTATTCTGTATTCTTCAGGTTGGAAGGGAATTAATTAAACCTCCTGCTGCAGGGTCTTGATCAGTCCCAGCTGTGGTGTGGGAAGAGAATTGTGCACAGGGGCAGGATATCCTCCACAGTGTTTCTCTTCTTTGAAACGTCTGGCAGGAAAGTAAAGCAGATGCATCACAAATGTGATTTGTTTGTGTTGTTCCTCTCTCTCATCTGTTTCCTGCACCAAAGAGATAATGGTGCTCTTCCAGCCCAGCAGCAGGGTGGCTGGGATGACCTTGTACTTTGGGTGAGGAGCCATAAGCTACCTGCAGATGGAGGAGGTTGCATTGTAGGATAGGGCAGGAGAGCCCGTTTGCTCAGCAGGTGGCTGGGGGCCTGCTTGGAGCATGTTTCAGCCCTTTGGGGCTGGGCATGCTCTTGGCAGAGCAAGTTCTGCCACTGCTTTCATGCTCTGACAGGACTTGTTCAGCTTCAATAGCATGAGCTCTGAGAGCTGTCAGATGGCTTTGCCAGGAGAGCCAGTGGACAAAAGAGTCTCATCTGTATATTTTGCCTCCCTTAGAACAAGGCAAATATTTCAGTATCTGTTGAAGAGTATTTGCATTTTTATGGATAAATTCAAGAAAAAAGACACCACGCAATCCCAATTTGCATCCCTTATTTCCATAGAAACTACAGGAGCCTTGATTGCTTTCATGTGCTTTTGATGAAAATTGAGTGGGGTATCTTTATACTGCCATAAGGTGGGAAGAAAAATTGGCATTCACAATAATATCTAATGGTTCAAAGGATACTTTTGCAAAACAACTTGCTGTGATTTATTAAATAACTTGGTGTTTTTCAAATAATTGGAAGGGGAAAAAAAAAGAGAAAAAAAAAAAAAAACCACCACAAAACTTTCTGGAAAACTTGTTGCAAGCCTTTGCTAAACCACTGAGATTAACATCTGCTTGTGTGGAATACGGATTGTTTACCGGTACATGACTGCTGCTTGTGAAATTGAGGTCATGCAGCTCCCAATCAAAGTTCAGATGCTAGCGGGGAGCAATAAAGAATTTAGATACCGTAATCTATACAAGTTGTTTCCATAACTGTGGAAAAAAATGAAGTGGTGTACTGGTGAGGGATTGGTGGCTGTGCTGTGAGGACAGGGCCACGCGTGCTCGGGAGCAAGGGCTGCTTGCAGGCAGCTTGATCCCATCACTGTGTCCTGCCTAGGAAGCTCCATGGACGTGCTTTGGTGGCTGATCTCATTAATGGGTGAGAGAGAGGCTCCTTCGCAGTTTCTGTCTCCCGGAGCAGGTTGGATTTGCTGCGTCTGTACTGCTCATCCTGACACGAGGCCATTTATATTTGATGGTGTTTGGATGAATTATGCACATAGCCACTAAGAGAAATTTAATGATGGGTTTCGTCTTCTTTTTTATAGATTTCAGCCTTTGAATTAAGCACCAGTTCACTCTCAGTGCTACGGGGGATAAAGAGAATATTCCAGTCCGTGCATCCATCACAGCTGCTCTGCCAAGCAAAGTTAACAAGTAAACAGTAATCGCCCACAATTATTGCCCATTACATGCTCTCTTCACCTGAGATCACACAACAAAGCATGAGTGTGGAGCCACGGGAGGAGCTGGGTGGCAAGGAGCTGTCAAGATGAAATAACAGCAAAAAGACCTGTCAAATGCTGCCTCTGTGAAAGACCTAAATCCTCTCCTGATGGCCCCTTGGTGCAGTGTACAAGAGCTACTTCTGTGTAATTATAAATTGTCTGCAGGGCTTATCTGAGAGGTTCAGGGCTGACATTACAATAATAGGGTGGGTGAGCTTTATTTAAGGGATAATGTTCCTGGCAGTGCTGTATACATGGCAATAAATGAGTGTGGCGAATGATTAACGGCAGCAGGAAGCCTGCATGGTCCCTCCTGCTTGGCCAGGGGAGAGGAGCCGGGCAGGTCATTGTGTGCAGGGAGGTCCCATGGGTTCCCATACATCAGCCCACGCATGGCACAGGGCCCACGTGTGAACTGGGGCTGTGTGTCACTCGAGGCTCTGTGCTAGGGGTGCTGTGATGGGTGCATGAGGGATGAGCTGGGCCGTATCCAGAGTGGAGGGAGGCAGGATTTGTGTCCCGTCACTCTGAACGTGGGCCAGTGCAATGTCTCCATGAAGGCTGTCTGCCCAGGCTCTTTTTATAGCAGCAGAGAGAGAAGGAAGGGCAATTTGGTGGTGTGGTGTACCTGACCTACTTTATATGCTTACCTTAGGGTGAACTGAACTGTTCTCAGAATTGCATTTTCTCTCTGTCTTCTGTATAAAGAAGAAAGGAAGCTCACATGTGGACCTGTAAGCCAGGAAGGGTTGATTCTGCTGTGGAAATTCCTTGCTTCCTTCAGCCAGAGTTTTTGTTGTTGTTGTTGTTTTGAGCATGCTTCTCTCATTCTACTGTATCTTAAGAATGAATTTGCTACGTCGTTTTCATAGAAGCCTTAGTTAAAAAGAGAGAGTGTAGAAAGCAAGCTTTGCACTTGAGCCATAGCCGACCTCCTTCCAGGCGAGGCTCCTCCCCTGCTCCCATCCTGCAGCCGGGCGGTAACGCTGGGGGTGGAGGGGCTACTGAGGGTCCCGCTGCTTGCAGGGAAGCTCTGCACGGTAGTTGGTGTGCCTGTGATTGTGACAGCAGTGGGATGGGGTTGGCCACCAGCCCTCTGTTAGAGAAGCCCCACAGCTTGGTGGGAGCCAAGCCTGAAACCTGACGCTTCGTGTTAGGGAAAAAAAAATGGACCGTGGATGCACTGTCTCTGGCTCAAACGTGTCCAAAGCCCACACGGGAGGCAGCTGTGATGCTATTGCAGCCGAACGTCGTGGGAGGGCAGCTCTGCTCAGGGCGGCAGCCTTGCTCTCTTCACGTCGGGTTGCAGCGAATTGCAGAGATGCATTATTACTCTTCCGAGGGGAGAGAGCGCATCCCTGCTGCTGGGTGCGGGCAGAGACCGGCGGGATGGGTTTCCTGCAGAGGAGACGGACTCCCCAACTGCCCCCAGTGATGGGGAAGCAGTAAAAAGACGACGTGAGCTCCGGTCCCATTACCAGTCAAAGAGACTGAATGAGACTGGGGGAGCTGCCAGGCTGGTCCCACTCGGGAGAGTTAGTGGTGATATTAACTGGAGGAAATTCTACAGAGTAAGTATTAGCCTTGTATTACGGAGAATTTTTAAGTGCTTTATTAATTTACAATTCTACTTTTTATTAAATTAATTTGCATTTTAATGAAAAAAAATAAGTGGATCTAGCTCTCTTCTTGGAGCAGCAATAACATGCAGCCTGTGTGTGAATGGCTGTGCTTGAGCAGAGGGCGAGGCAGGTCTGCACACTCAGGTCCCTGGTGTTTCTGCCCTAATTAGACACATCCCCACTCCTGCCTGTCCTTGTTGGAGTCTCCGTGGTTGGTCTGATGCCACACGCAGGGACCCATACGCAGAAGTGTGTATTGTTCAGGGAGGGCCTCCAACAGGGCACCGAATGTAAGGCTCTGGGAAAATGCAGGGACAGGAAGCAATGATCCTATCCCTGCAAGGGAACTGCCTCTTTCTGTGGCCCATGGCAGCTGAACTCAGGGACGCTGCATCCTCTGGGCCCCTGCTCCCACTGTGCATCCTTTCCCAAGTTCAGGCACTGACATTCTGCAGTTCCGTACCTGGCAAAGCAATGATTGCCTTTACATGGCTTTTTAGTGCAAAGTCCTTGTGCGCCTTTTCTTCTGGCTCTTCTCCCAGCCCAGCAGCCTTCTGGGCGTGTGGACGTTTTCTTGCTACATGTGCCCAGGGGCATCCCTGGTCCTTGGAAGGGCCATTCAGTCTTGTCTGGAGGCAGATGGAGATCTTCAGGAGAGCAGTGCCTGGCACGGACCCCGGCTGTCTGCGGTGATCTCTGCAGATCTGCAGCCAGGCAGAGCCATGTGAGCAGTGCACCAGGCTCTGTGGGGACCTGGAACTTCTGGTGCTAGGTTCCACAGCAGTGGAGGTGGGAAGGGACATGCCTGCCAGGTGCCAGGCTCCTGGGCTTGGATTGCTCAGGAAGAGCTGATCTTCCAAGTGCAGCAGCCTTGTTGTTCTCGACACAGCCCTCATACATCCCAGTGTCAGGTTTTTCTCTCTTCTTTCTCCAAGGAATCAAGGCTGAATTGAAAAATTAATCAGGACTGTTCTCTCCTCCTCTGGGTACGTTGGCCAAATTGAAGAATTTATCTGAAGGTTAAAAAACCAGGTTCTCCTTGTCAGGCACCCATTGCAAGGCGCACCTGCTACCCTCATCAGTCGTGGCCCTGATGAATGCCCTCAGACTGCTCTGTATCCCTGCCTGATTGGGGATCATTGCCCCCTGGGGAAACGGACGTCACACACCCTTTGGCTGGTGGTGATCAGCTGTGGATGAGGCAGCACGTACTGCTGTGAAGTGCGTAGCAGAGATCAGCATGAAATCGCTGGTGTCAGGCAGCTCAGCTGTATTTAAAGTAGGACAGTGCTGGAGTTTTTTTCTGCAAGGTTTTTTTTTTTTCTTGAGAGTTTCCAACACGGTTATAGCCAGTCAAAGTAAAAAATCCACCAACCTCCTGCCCTCTGCCCCCAGCCTTCAAATCAATAAGGAACATCTCTGGTACCTCCACAGACTCTTAAACTCTTTACTGACATGACAGCATTTCCTCCAAGGCCCTTCTGCACTGCTTCAGAGAGTAATAATTTAATGATTCTATTCTTCGGGGCTTTTCTAATATAAGTTGACTGAAAACGAGATGCTCTCCACCAAACCGTCTTTGCTTCCAACCTCTTTTATCATCAGATTTGCTGTTAATCTCACAGGCAGCAATCCCACAAGTTCTTTTTCCTTCTTAGACAGATTAATTTAATGAGCTTTTTTTTTTCCTTTTCTTTTTTTCTTTCTAATAGCATCCACTTGTCTGCTAAGAGAGCTTTGACTCTATTACCTCATGGCTCACATGCTGGGATGATTTCAACAGCTGTAAGCCACAAATATTAATCTTTTTCTGACCTATGCACCTGGTAGATGATGATATGCTTCCAGATTCCAGGAGCAGGCAAACTGGTCTTTCCAACTTGGCAGAGGAACACTGGGGGCATTGTGTGAGTAGGGTTTGTTGGGTTTTTGTTTTGGTTATTATTATTATTTTTAGAAAAGAAAATTGAACAATAAACATCCAGAGAAATGAGACATTTAAACATTCAAAGTAATTGATACCAGGAAAAAAAATATGATGGGATGAAATCTATTCCTGCAATAAAGTGTCCATTAGTTGGGCCATCAGCATAACCCTAATCTAAAGTTACGAGGATCCATTACAGATATAATCAAATACAATTTTCTATATTCCATGAATCAAAAGCACCATATGTATTAAGAGCCTAGTTTGTCTTTTTGTTCCTGCCTTCTCCTGGAACAGTATATATCTGATTTCTTGTGTTATATTGCTCTGATGTCTGCTAAGGGCACCATGCCCTAGAAATTCACATTAAATAACTGAGAGCGAGCACTAGAAATGAAAAAAGTGAAATACTATCTAGACAGCTGGAAGTAAAAATATGAAAAGTGTTGCACTTACAGAAGGAAAAAAGGCCTATTTTTATGACTTGAATAGACAGTTTGGTATAAAGAGAAATTTCTCACCCAAGATCAGACATACAGCTGAGCTGCAGCAGGCAGCCTGAAACGTTGTAATCCACAATATGCCAGGATACAGCAGAGATCCTGGCTTCAAAGAGCAGGTTGGGATGTGGTATGGATGCATGGCATGCAAAGTACCCAGCCTCCCATGCCAGCTGGGTCTGCAAGCTGTGGGAAGGTGCTGCTGATGCTGAAGGACCTCTTTAGCCTGGGGTGTGACTCCCAGCTTGTCCTTTTTCTCCCTTTGATTTGCATGTTTTGGCCTCACTCTCCACTGGCCACATTGCCCTACTCCAGCAGCCTGTTCCCTTCGCCCTTGCCTCTGCTCAGCGCTGGACTGAGATGCTGGGGCAGGTGACAAATCCCATCTTGTCCTCATGGACACAGCCAAGGTGTGCACTGCGTTGTTGCACCGTGGGACATCTTTGTTTCCAGGCAATGATCACCGCTTTGCTTTGCCCTGGACTTCCATTCCAGTGAAAGCAATGGGTGGAGGGGGTTTGATGAGGGAAGTCTGTAAGGAGCTGCCTTGGTTTGTAAAGTCTCACACCTCTGCTCTGGAAGCTCTCAACATCTCCGAGTGTGATTTTACAGAAAAGTGTGTGCATGGGCTATGTGTGAGCCCCGGTGTGGGGCTTTGGTGTGGGCAGCTGTCAGCGAGAGCGATCTTCTGTCCTCACCACTGCAGTTCTCCAGCTGTTTTCTAACCCCATCTGTAAGCATACAAAAGAAAAAAAAAGAAGACTTCTGCCTCTCCAGCCTTATCCCATCAATCTGACTCTGTTCCTCTCCATAGGTACTTGCTGTAGGAAAGCATGCTTTAATTGATTTGTCACACAGGACTTCTGCACAATCTCCTCCAGTGTTACATATGAATTTCCGCTGCTGATCTACATTATTCAGCTCTACAGAACACTTTGGGCAGCAGCCAGCGGGGCAGGCACTCTCTAGAGCAGCAGTCTGATACCACGTTCCCCTTCAGCAGGGCTCACCGTGCCCAGGGGAGAAGAGTGCGATCAGTGAGACAATTCCTTGAGTGAAATGGGAGCAGCAATGGATCTTATGTGGTGACACGGAGAGCAGCTTTCAGGGCATGCTGTGGGCTTGCTGCTAAATTCTAGGGAAAGGAGCAGAAGGTTGTAAGACTGCTGGTATTTAGGAGAAAAAGTAGCAGTCCTGTAATCAACCAGAACCAATGACTGGGAATTGTGAGAGTCCCACTGCACTCACTGCAGGGGAAGGAAGGAGAATGCCTGCTGAGGCACTGGGTGGGAGAGGGGACCCGTGCCATGGCTGAGGGGGTGATGCCAGCAGCAAAGATGAGAAACGCAGAGGCGAGAAAGAACAAGATCAGGTTCTGGGTTCCTTTCCCTGAGAGCTGGGGATCAGTCAGATAATGAGGCAGCGAGTTCTGAGGGCAAAGGAAGAGCTCCGGACGTGGTTAGCTGCTCATTAGTGGCTAGAGACACGTTGGCTATCAGTGCAGTTGTGAGCCCTTTGCTCTGGCCGTGCCTCTGCGTGTCCCCTGGAGGAGGGCTGTGCACAGCAGCTCCCAGCAGCACGGCTCCCGTGCAGACACACAGCGGCTCCAACACTGCTCTGCTAAAGGCTTGAGAAATTAATTTTGCCTGTCAGAGATTCAGATGTAAGTGCGTGAACTGAGGTTCAGCAAGGTACACTGACCCACCTGGCTGCACTCCAGCTCCAGGAACGCTGCTCACAACAGGGAAGGGAAGACCAACAAGTACCTGCCTGTGTAAGCTGTTATTATCTTCCACATAAAACATGCCCTTAATTAATAGCTAGGATGAACCTAAGCCACTATCTCTGTTATCAATTTGTGGATGTGGTTGGATTGTCTGTCTCCCAGGACAGTAATATCCCTTCATCTTATTGCAAATTGCTCGCAGCATCCTTCTATTACACCGGCTTAATGCTTGAAAAATAGAGATTTAATACTCCGCCATATCACACTAAGTGAGGTCAAAGCAATTCATATTCACGATCCCGCAGAGCTCCCTGATAGTGTTTCCTGTGAGAAATACGGATGTAGAGGAAACAAACCCAGGAGGTGTTGCCCTCTGCTTGGCGCTGCCCTGCAGCAACAGGCGCTGCACCCACCACCCCAGGGAACGTCGAGGAGGGCAGCAGGCAGCCTGGCGGCTCCTATAGGACTGCAGGATGATTGGGGACCCTGCCATGAGGTTCTGCCAGCCAGCTGACACAGCAGATCCTGCACCGCGGTGCTTCATTCCTGTATTTTGCAGTGTTTTCCTAGACTGGAATGGCAGCAACGTGTGTATTTGGTGTTTGTGATGTGATGGCAGCACGCTGTGTGTGTTTCCTGGGTTCTAGCTGTTCCCTAGGATTTGCTGTGTTTTAATAAGCAGTGTGTAAGTAAGTTGCTTTCAAGTTTTCTAGGAACTGCAAGTTGTCATGTTACCTCCTGAGCAGAAAGCCCAGGAGTAGCACATCATGTATTTACGTGTTTACTTGTGTCCTGAAATGTATGCATTTTCCTTCCCAGCAAGAAAAGATTTATCTTCAGGGATGATGTGTATATTGCCAGGACACATTCCTTCTGCATTTGCTTTTATGTGTGTGCCAGGATATGGACTTCACCTGCAACTCATGAGGAAATATCTAAGCACATAAAATAAATGAGAGGTTTAAGTTCAGAGGGATTAACGTGCAGAAAATAAACACGGGTTAGGAGAAATAACCCTTTGCCTTGCACAAAAACAATGTAAGAGACATAATTCTCCTGGTGCAAGCTGGATAGGCCTGGAGCTATCCCCTTCCCCAAACTGCAAGAAATATTGGGCTGATAAACAGCTGCGTGCCACAGTTATGAGGAGCTATGGAGACTCTGGTACAGGAGAGAGCCTTTAGTGGCTACAGAGCGCCTGGGGTTTCCTGTGCTGGGAGCAGTGTGCAGACAGCAACAGTCGTACCAACATGACTGTGGATGGCACCTTTGTAGGAAACGTTTCTGGTCAGGGGACTGTCAGGAGTGTGTGGTGTCTTCCATGGCCCTGTGACACGCTGACAAGCTCTGATGGATGGCTAATTGCACAGGGTAGGCTGACATAATGGAGCCGTTCTGAGAGCATCTCAGCTGTGGAGGTCGTGACGCAGAAGGCATAATTTTTCCCTGTGTTCCTGGTTTCCTGCAGCTCCTGCTGTAATGGACTAGCAAATTACCACAGTATTTAAAAGGTAGCAATTTATAACATTTTGATAACTGCATGCTGCTGAGGCTGTATTACCTGTGTCTGTAGAGAGAGTAAATGAGACAGCTGCCTTCGTACAACACAGTTGCATGCATGTAGACATACAAACATGTGCTCTGCCATCCATGTGTCTTCCCCTCAGAGCAGATGAGAGATTCATTGGGCAGCATCCTGGAAAAGACCTCTACCTCTGGCATAGCCCCTCTGTCTCCCACTCCTGCTCCATTCAACCCATTTCTGATTTGGGGAACCTGGTAAGGTTCCAGTGCCCACCTTCACATCCTAGCTCTACTCCCTGAAGTCCGTGTGGGCATTACTCACATGGGTGCATTTGGCAGCTCTCCTGTATAATTCCCAAGAGGTGTCAGGATAGTTGCTGTCATAGAGAAACAGCAATCATTGGCTTGCTGACCAACACCCAAAGCCAGGCTGGATCAGATGCTGAGCAGCCTGATGAAGCTATGGATGTCCCTGTTCATTGCAGCGGAGCTGGACTAGATGACCTTTAAGGATCCCTTCCAACTCAAACAATTCTATGACAATGATCTTATTTACAAAAGCCCAGAGTCAACAGGCAATGTTTTAAAATCTCTTCTTGCCTCTTATTGGGAATGAACTGGCTGCAAATGCACTGTGATTACCATGCACACATCTAGGTGTCTCATGCACCATATTTTGCATGTGCTGCCCCTTCTCTGCTGCTGTTCAGCACTGATGTCTCCTTTGCTGTGTGGGAGGCATCACCCTTCATTTCTTGTTGAGAAGAACCTGAAGATTGAGGTTGAGTGCCTGAAGAATTTGCATGGAAACATTCATCCCTCTCAAGTAAATAAAATCTCACCCCCAGGTCATGGCAGCAGGTCAGCTTTTCCTGCACAAATTGGGCCCTATGCAATTTTCATCACTGAAGCTGTTGCCTTTAGCAGAATTGCCAAGTGCTGTACCCTAGGAGGAAGGGAAGCAGCAGGATCAGAGCACGCTGGTGTGGCATCCACGCAACTGGCAAATTGCCCCATAACACAGCAGTAATTAGGAGAGCACAGGAAAGTGCATATCCAGCCACAGAAAGGCTGCATGCAGTGCCTGCGGTGGGTAATGGAAAGGATTCCTGTTTGCAGACTCCAGGCAGCGCAAGAGCACCATTAACCCTGTGAAGAGCCATAGGGTGGTAGGGGGCATGGGAGTGAAGTCCCAGGAACAAAGAAAACTGGCTGATAGCCCTGGACTTGGAGGACATTCTCTGGAGATGCTGATGCTGCAAAATGTGCAAGCCTTGAGCAACTTGTCCTTTCCAAGAGCAGATGTGTGCCTGCTAGGTGTGCTTAGCTACACGTGTGCAGGCAAAGCCACACATCTGTGCCTGAGCAGACAATTCATGGTAAATGTGTGTGAGTGTACGTGCTTGATAGCAGACAGTTCCTGCATTAGTACTGCAACAACACTTTTTATTAACTGCTTTCCCTCTGGAGTGATGCAATTTTGCTCCATGCAGTAGAGATGGGTCCAATTAATCGGATGGATAAAAGTGGTTAATGCACCTTGGAGAAACGTAATTTAATTGAAATGATTATTACATGCAGCTCCTATGTAAAGAGTGTGAGAATCAGCACTAATGACTCTGTTATGAGCATGACTTTTAATTGCTGTATGGTTCTGTGATTTAAGTCTTTCTCTGGATATGCTTTTGTTTCCCAGTGATTTCAGCAGAGATGCTGACTGCAATGACACACTGGGGATGAGCGAGGCACGTTCCAGTGAGTTTGGGCTGTCAGTCCTGTCTGTGCTGGTTCTCAGATGGAGCAGAATTGCTGATTTGCCTTTGAAATCTGCAGAGATTGGCTCTGCACTGTGCCAAGGACTCCTCAGCAGCAGCACCCTTAGCTGCGGCATGAACCCACACCCTGCTCCTTGCTGCCTGCTAGTTCCTCAACTGCCTCTTTGCTTGAGGTTTGCTTTCCAGCAGTTATGCCCACTGGGACAAAAGCTGTTCTCTGCCGCACTGTGTGCCTTGCAGGTTGGCACTGCCTTTCTCTCCGTGTCTCTGCCAAATGTAATCCATAAGACGGTGTTCTTTCCCTTTCTGTGTGCAAACTGTGCTAAGAGGCAGCACAGCAGTTGGGCTGAGTTGCACCTGCACAAGAGGCAGTTCTCTGCTCTTCCCATATAGGTCATGTTTGCCATGAGATTAAAACTGGTGAAGCTGTTGGTAATAACCAAGCTCCTGCCTGTCCCCCTGCCACAGGACAAAGTGCACACGGGATTGTTCTCCCCTGGAGCTAATGAAGAACATCTGGAGAAAATGAAGCCTGTCCAACCTGCAAAGAACAGAGCGAACTGAGGAAGGGGAACTGCCTCTCCTCTGGAGCTGTGCAATGCTCCTAGTTCACAGTGGTGTCTTTTACAGCCCCTTTGGATTTTGCTGCATGACATGAATGGTGCTTACACAGATGGTAAAAATATGTTTTTTTGAAGGCATAGTAAATGTCTGTGAGTAGACATGATATCAGGCTGTCATCTGCACAAGCGTATCTGTGCATTGTTTTCCTGTTTTTCTGGGCTTCTGGACAAGTGCCACTACAACCACCAATTTTCCTGTCTTTTTTTCCTTTGCTTTTACAAGATTCTCAATACAAACCCCTTCCTTCCCAGTGGAAACAGAATGCACTGCTGGGCACAGAATTAAAAAACTCGTGGTTTTGGATCCATCTGGGTGAAACTGGGAAAATTTTCTGTTGGATATCAATCCAACCAGTGCCAACTGAGCTCCCTGCCTTCCCACTCCCCACTCCCCCTTGGGGTCATGGCTGTGGCCCTCGACCCTGGGGGAGTGCAGCAGCACCCAGGACCTGCAGTGCAGGATGAGACTGAGCCACTGCTGGCTGTGTGACCCTGTGTGCCCACATGGCATTGGTGCACACTCTTCCATGTGTGAGTTGTACCCAGACCGTGGGGGTCATGCCTGTGAATTCTACTGCCATGCCTGGAGCACGCTGGGGCTGGCACTGCTCCCCAGCAGGCAGCAAGGCAGCAGAGGTGCGAGGCAGCAGGAGAGAATGAGGTGCCTGGGCTGACATGGCCATCCACTGGGATGCAGGTGCATTGGCAGAGCTGTTGGGAACCCCATGTGTTGCCTGGCTGCTTCTGTCTAGTGTTGTAATGCCCTGCTAAAAGCACTAAATTTGTTTGCAAATCTGCAAGGAAACAAAAGATGTTCTTTTAAAGTAAAAATGCCATTCACAAGTTCTGTACTACTTATTCTGCTTGAACCTACTTTAAAAAAAGTGACCTTTAAGTATTTTGTTCACTCACTCTGATGTTAGATACAGTTCTCTCCAATAAATCTCATTTTAGCTGTTGCTTTAAATTAAGCGAATTCTACACCTCCAGGGCTGCCAACGACATCCACATCTTCCAGACGTTTCCTCAACTGGTGTTCCTCTTTAACTGATTTCAAATTGTTAAAAAATAAAGATCAGTAATGGGGCTGTGGTCCGTGTAAACACAATCTCTGCAAGCAGGTGCTGCTTTTCCTACTGAATCCAGAAACACGAGGGCTCTGCAACAAGTCCTTCCTGTACTGTTTCTTAGAGATGGAGTTGTACACTGCTGAAAATACATGGGACAAAGCTCATCTGGCTCCTGTATCTACAAAGGGGCAAACATGAAATACGTTGTGCCAGTGCTGGCATAGCACTATGGGACTTGATCTGAAGCACTAAACTTGGAAAGACACTCAAGAGAGAATCCCCCACACCTAAAACCAAATCAGAAACATGGGTTTTGTGCAAGAAGAAATGGGGGAGGCTTCGGCTGAAGAGGGCTGCAGTCCATAGTTTGGGTTCCTGTGAGCAAACTGGGATTCTCTCAGATCTCCAGATGATTGCTGTTATTATCGCTCCTGTCCATTCCTTGGCAGCACAGCAGCAGTGAGAAGCTTATCAGCTCTGACTATAAGGTGCTTGGAGCAGCCCTCCCTTACCGGGTTCCCAGCTGCTGACATTATCCTCTTTGCTGGCCTGATGTAATTATGCCCACATCTGTTGATAAAAACGTGGTGGGGATCAGTGTAGAAAGACCTAGAGGTTAACTGGAACTGAGATGCAGGGACACTCGGTTGTCACCTTGCCTGGAGCAGCAGGACACTGGGAGAAGGAACCTGCTGCTCCTGGGGAAGGATGGCACAGGAGGGGCTCTCCTGGTACCCATGTGCTGGGGCCCTCCAAAAGGGCTGGAACAGAGTGGGCGGTGTCAGCTGTGCCCAGGGCTATGGGAACTGAGGGGGAAGCAGTCTAAGGATGATGCAGGCAGAAATCTCCACCACCATCTAGCAGGTAAAAACAAGTAAAAGGCAGTGGCCTGAGGAGGAGACTACACCAGCAGGGGAAATTCTACTCTTACATGTCAGATTTGTGCACTGCAGATGTAGGAGAGAGGGGAGGACAGAGAGCTGCTGCGAGGCAGTGTATCTGAAGTGGGCTCTGGCTTTGTATTCGTGCCACCTCTCGCGCCGCTCCTGGTCTGGCATGCTCTAACTCCGCTCAAGGAGCAGCGCAAAGCAGTCAGAGAAGATGCTGCCTGTAAATAACGAGCCCAGGGTGTGCTGCGTAGATTGAAGCACAAAAGGAAGAAGGCAGTGTGGGCTCACCGTGTGTACTGACAGTCTCCACTCTGCACCTTGAATTTCATAAGCCGTATTTTTCTTACCAGCACTGTTGTACAACAAAGGCAGAGTGAGCAGGTTCCTTGGGATCACAGGCAGCCCTCAAAGCAGCATCTTTGCCATGCATAATCAAAACCCAGCTCTTGTTATTTATTCACCACAAAGAAAAAGAAACTCCTGAACCGCTGTGAGGAGGAGGAAAGCGTGCACATGCCTGTGTGTGTGTGGTGATATGTGCTCTGAAGCTGGGAACCATCCACAATGGTGGGCATCACGCTGCTGAGTAGGACCCCCGTGCCACCCCCACGTGAATGCAGAGACCCCAGCACTGTTAGGGAGCTGTGCAGCTCCGGGAGCTTTTCCTGCCTCTCCACTGCACAGCCCCGGCTGCAGCCTGAGGAGCCGATGATTTATTTATGTGCATTTGCAACGTGCACAGCAGCTGCCTGCCCTGAGCAAGGGCACCCTGCCCGTGGTGCCCCAGAGCATGGCCAAGCTCTGCCCTGTGATTTGCAGAGGGGGGGTGCTGTGCCCTGGCCGTGCCCTTGCCCTCATGCCGCCCATGGGCCGGGTGCTGCTGCCTGTTCCAATGGGCTGTGCTCTGGGCTGCTCGGCAGTGCTGCCAACAGTGTCTTCTGTTCCTTTATTGCCAGATTTTTGCTCTCGGCTTAGATCAGCATGGAACTGGTGTCAGATGTTACAGACTTAAAGAGCAGCCGACAAAGACACTGCAGCCCCTGCTGGAGGCTGAACTCCAGCACAGCAGATCTGGTCCCCCAACTTAACCTCTAACCACGCTGCCCAACATTTGTCTATGATGGAACCATTCCTGAGGCCACCCTCAGTGCAGGAGAAAGTGTTAGACTCCCATCTTGCTGGGACAGCAGGCACAGCCATAGGGGGCATGTGACTGCCAGCTGACCTCACACCACCCAGAGCAATCAGGGGCAGGGGATTCCCAGCTGGTTCCAGCAGCTGCTGGCTGAGCTCATCCATCATCTCTCCTGACCACACGTAAACACAGGTGGAGGGGAATGAGGCTGCTTGGTGGCATTCTGCTCCCATAGCTGCAGGGAGGAAAGGGAGGCAGCAGCCCAGACAGTCAGAGTGGTGCATGTTTACAGAGGGACACAAGCAATGCTGTCTCCAGCTCTGCCTCCTTCCCAGCAGGCACCTGCAGCTTTCCTCCTGCAGTCCCTCTCAGCACAGAATCCTTCTAGAACCCGTGTCAGGTGCTCATGCATGGAGGCTGTAAGCCCCAGGCTGGCAAGAGGAAAGTGTTTGCTGTGCAGCTGCTGTGCAGCCCCTCCAGCCCCAGCAGTGGAGGTAAAGGGTAGGAGTGGGGCTGCTCCGCATGTGATCTTAGTGAATGCAATCAGTAACAGGAGTGCTTTCCAGACCCCATGCTGAGCTGTATTCAAAATACATTTGTACGAACATCAATTTTTAATGCAATTTATGCCAAATGTTGTTGCAAAAAGCAGCCGTTAACATGACATTAATTCAATCACTGGAAATACAGTACGTGCTGCTAAATGAAAACATGTTATTAGTCAATTAAATTAACTGGATGTAACCCTTCCAAATGCAATGTATTATGGTTTCTACATGGTTAATTACGTTGTACAAATTACATGGCAATAAGGGTTAGTGCTGGACACACACATACCATTAATGTGCAGAAAAAAAACATAGCAATTCACAGTTGACTTCTGTAGAATTCTATGAAATATAAATATCTTGCAAGCTTGAAATAAAGAGGCAGAATTATGCTGGTGTTACGGTGGTAACGGGGCAATTTCTAAAAGCAGGAAAGTCTTTGCTGTGAGATCACAGCTGCCGGCGGCAGCTTTCATAATGAGTTTTAATCTGCTTTAAAAAGACCATTTTAATTTTGAGCAGAAATTCTCCTGGTCGTGGTGAAGTCCCTCTCTCTGCGGGAATCTCTCAGCGCCCACACAAGTGATGACTGCTGCCTCCCCCTGTGTTTGTGTTCTGGGATGAATTTGTGCCCACTTGCAAGGAGTGGTGCCAGACGTTGGTGCCAGGAGCGGGCACTGAGCCTGGCAGAGCGTGGTGCTGCAGGCACTGCATGCCCATGGCACAGCACAGGCAGTACTGCCAGCACCGGTGGGACGGCAGCACCGTACAGCTCTGCCATGGGCTGCTTCCAGAAGGGCCCCCGTGTGCGACCCCAGGAAGGATCATCCCTAGCTGTGTATGTATCTCTGCTGTTAGAGATTGGGCTCTGAATTTCTCAGCCATGATTGCAATAAGTATTTTGCCTCTTCCCTGCCCTGTTGCTTTTCTGCTGCTTCCCAGCTGCTCTCCCATCCTATCCTCTCTTCTCCCAGTGTGGATCACTACACTCACTTTGCTCATGTCCTACTTCACAGTAGGATGTCCTACTTCACAGAGATGTGCCTACTTCACAGGGATGTGCCACGCGCCTCACGGCCTCCCCAGGAGGTTCTTTTACACAGCAATTCTTCTCCCAGGCTGGGAAATGTGGACGGGCACTGCTGGGGCCATTGTCATCACAGGGTGCTGGGACATGGCTAGTGGCCAGCCCCCAACTTGGGGACCCTCAAGGCCCCGCACTGCAGCAGCACGCAATGCTCAGCCTACAAATGGGCTCCAGCACAACTCATGGAGCTCTGCAGGTGTGGGTGAGGGGGAAAAAGGTGCGGTAGTAAGGGGATAAGTGGCACAGGAGGTGCAACACATGGCTGTGGATGGAATGCAACAGGTGTGCAGCACTACACAGGGACGATGGATCAACACTCGCTGCACACATCTCTGGGTACCATTACAGAGATGGGGCTCTTAAGCAAAACCGGGGAGGCACTGTGCATGGCAGAGGGGATGGTGGGATGCTTCAGTGCTGTGGAATGCAGAGCCTGAGCTGGTTGTCAGTGCTTGGCCCATACCAAGAAAGTGGTTCTTGTGCTGCATGGGGTGCTGTGCCCCTTGGGAAGATGATGCTGAGCTCTGCACCTAACACTGGCTCCCACCACCTCCCACTCCTTGGGGCAGGGGATGCTCTGCAGTGCTGGCAGTTCACTGGTGAGAATCTGGGGATGAGATTTAATTTGAAGTAACCACGGGGCATGGCTGGGAAGCGGGCAGAGGTGGTGGAGGATGGCTTATTGGTTTCAGCGGGAGCACAGAACGATGTGAGCAACCTCAGTGCTCCACTGTCCAGATACACACCATTGCACTGTTGACTTAGCGGCAGCCACTGACAGAGAGGAGTGATAAAGCTCTTGGAGATATTCCTGTCTCATCCATCTCGTGTAAATCAGAGGAAGGCTGCAGACATCAGAGCAGACAAAATGCAAAAGCAATAAAAACCTCCCGACTCTCATTGAAGCCAGAAGCCGGTCTGACATGACCACTGGCAACAGAAAGGTTTCACACGAGCAGAGAGTTGCTTACTTGAGGAATTGTTGATTATTTAGTGTCTGCTTAGGGGGCTGGGAAAAAAATCAAAGCTCCTGCTGTTTGCTGGCTGATGAAAGGACGGCGTGCTGCCCCAATGCAGCCCTTGTTTACCACCAGCTCTACCTGCTCCGAGGAGCTCGAGCGATTTCTGACTGCTGCTCAGAAATAAAAGGAGCCCAAGAATCAATCATTTGTTTACATTGTATAACTTGTTGAAAATCAATTGGCTCCACATGTTGCAGATCTGATTGCATTTTGTTAGTGGTCACACGGAATGGTTTTCCCGTGACATGCCTATATTTGCGGTTTCTTCAATGCATCAATTGTACCCAGCTTTTAGGATAATTGAGAATGAGCAACAATCCCCTTTATAAATATTAACTCCGATATGCTTGGGAAGGTCCGTCTCTCTTGGATGAATTTTTAACTAGCTTTTTAATCTATCACCTCTTATTGGAAAAGCAGTAGCATTTCTTGGTGCCTGTTTTCGTACCTCTAGCACTGCTGCCCCTGACTGAGCCCTGCACTTGGCTTTGGGCATGCTCAGGGCTCCTGCAGAACTGCTGTGTGGGGTCATCCTGGGCATCCCAACATCCCCTTTAGATTTTGTATTTGTACCATTTGGGGCGCTGCCATGCACTTTCTTTACTCTTGAATCTGTTGTTCAGGCTTCCTTTTGGGGAACCAAGGAGTGAGCAGCACTCCAACTGCTGCCTGCATCAGCCGTACAGCTGTGCCCAGGGCTGGATGTGGCAACAGGCAATTTCCAAGCATGCAGCCTGGCGGTCCCCACTCCACGTCCTTTCTGCTTCCCTCTTCTCCTTGCACTGCTTTTTCTGCAGAGCAGCACAGCCCTTTCGCAACCTCACATGTTTGTATTTCGTATCTGACTTCAGCAGACAGCTGCACTCTGGTTGCTCTGCGGTTGGCCGTCTCCCTGCACACCAAACATCATCTCAGAGCTGGGGAAGCACTGCTGGCCCCTTCCTGCCCAGCCCTGCCCTGGGACACCTCCTGCAGCACCGAGCCGGGCTCTGGGGTCAGGGCTGCTGCAGGGCTGTGGCTGCAGAGGGGACGAGGGCCCTGGGTCTGGGTAGTGTGGGTTGGCAGCGGTGGGCTGTGTGTGTACCCACCCACTTCTGGTTGGTTCTGCAGAGCAGCGGGTCAGGGTCCAACAGCTCCTGTCCATCTCAATTAAACTGTTTCCTTTTCCCCTCAATCAGAGGTTGCCTTCTTTAATATCATCTGAAAGTCTGTCAAACTGTGTATTTTCTTGTGAAACCTCTATACAGAAAAAGACAAAAGGAGAAAGGGATGCTGTTAAAATGAAAGCCCTACTTTACATTTCAAATACTTTGACAGGGTTTTCTCTTCTCTTTTTCTTGGATCTTTAATAAAAGCTTTTAAGAGATACTCTTTTAAAATGGTGATTGCTTCCCAAGGGCCGTGTCTGTGAGGGCGTGGGGAAGGCATTGCAGACAGAGGCTCCACCAGCTACTGCCCCATGCTATGCTCAGCTTTCTGGGCTGGTGCTCACCTGTTCCAGCCGAGCAGCTCTGCGTGCCCATGGGGGAGGCTGGGGGAACTGCCGGCACAGCCGAGGCACCGAGGCTGCAAGCATTTGCCTAATAGGCGCTCGGAAATGCATCCTGGGAGCTGTGCCTCTTTCCTGAGCGGCAGCTGTTTCTCTCCAGTAACTATGTAAATCCCAGCACGTTCCCAAGTGCACTGCGTTGCTGCCAGACTCCAGAGGCTGCACGCTGCTGTGGGGGCTGCGAGACCCCCGGGGTCAGCTGCTGTGCTGCAGTGTGAGCAGCGCTATGTGGAATAGCTGTTCTTGGGCACTTACCTGTGGAACGGGGTGATACACTTTATTATACAAACTGCATCATGCTATGAATACTCTTAAAATGTTCTGCCAGTCAGTAAAATTGCAGCTTGCTCTAAATAGAGTGCAGAAATGTAAGAGCCAGCAGCACTTTAACATTCCTGTGGGCCGTGTGGGAGGTGGATGTCCATACGGTGCACACAGACCTGCGCAGCTCTGCTCCAGCTGTGCTCTCTGCAACCCCACGTGGATGTGAATGGCTGTTTGGGGCAGGTGGGTGCCATGCACAGGTGCTGGTGCTCAGCCCCATGCTGTGTCCTATGGCAGTGCACCCCCCTTGGCAGGGATGCTGGGTATAGGCAGGGCAGGGAACTTCCTCTGGATGGAGCTTCCAGGTGAGTGTTTTCCATCTGCTGGGGTAAGAAGGGGGAGAAGATGGGCAGGGTGAGTGAACTGCTCCCTGCATGCTGCCTGGGCCAACCCGATCCATATTTCAGCATGTGGGAGGGCAGGTTATTTCCTGGCTGCTTGACATGGTTGCAAAATTTAGCGAAAGAGCTAAAACAAACAGACTGTAGAGTGTCACATTCTGTTAGTGCTGCAAGGGGAAGGGTTGTCACACTGGCAGAGAAGACATGGGAGAAGCCTGAAAGCAACACAAACACTGATGTCGATCTCCATTGAATATGCTCTGCTGTGAGTGGACGTCAAAGCGAGAACGGGAACACCTCTGCTAGCTGCCAAACATAGTGCTGAAGTCTGGAGCACTAACCAAAGCTGATGGAAGTGTATTTATTTAAATTGTCAAGATAAATTAACTTTTAAAGCCACAATGAAAAAGTCTTAAAACTCTGTGCTGCAAATCAGGGGCATGAATATTCAGGCACATGCACTCATTGAATTAGTTTGTTGCAAACATATTTGGAGGCAGCTGTTCATTTAATAATCAGGGATAATCACAGAAAGAGACGACCGGTTACTCCATCTAAATTGCATGGTTAAATTTATAATTTTATAACTATATCTCAGCAATTAGATTTAATAGCTATGAAAATCCAGCAAAACTCAGTTAAGGAAAAGCTGTTATTCTTTTAGTGCAGAAAAGCCAAGGTTGGATTTGAGCTGCTGCTACATGCAACCAGCAGCAGCTTCCCCAGTGTCTCCTTCCTTTCCTGCACAAAGTTCTGTGCCAAAGAATCTAATGCTAAAACTCGTTCAGGCAAGGGTTAATTTGTTTGGCACTTCCTGTCTTCATTACAATATTTGTCCCAAGAACAGATTAATTCCTCTCATTCTTTCTGCCTTTCCAGCCTTTTGTCACGGGAATGCATTTCACAGGACTGTAATGTTTGATACTTGCTCTGAGTTATAGCTGTGCCGTATGCTGTAAAAGTTTGACTCTCTTGGTATTGTACATTTTGATTCTGCCCCTGCAGGCTATAAACAACCCAAATTACTTCTTTCTTTAGCTTCCAAGAGGACTAATCCCCTGTCTAGTGCTTTATCAGTCAGTTGAGAAAGAGTGAGACCAACCTGCCAATCCAAACAGAATATATTGAAAAAAATCATATTACCACAATACAGAACCTTGCCGTAATTCACCTAACAGCTCAGTCAGTGAAAACCTAATGCCGTGTCCACCTCTTTTACTGTAATGATATCAGCAGCAGATTAAACACCCTTCCACCCATCCATCCATCCATCCATCCATCCACCTATTCATTCATCCATCCATTCACCCATCCATCCAACCATCAATCCTTTACGCACTGTCCATCTTGGACACCTGTTGACAGTGTGAGCAGCTGCCAACTGCCAGCTGCGATCCCCTTTGCCACAACTTGCTTTTGCCATTTTGCTGATGGGGACTGTGCTGCAGGAGCAACACAGCCTGGGGATGGGGACAGGGACATCCCAGCCTGGAGATGCAGCTGTCATGGGAAAGGGAAGCAGAACTGCCCACTTCCATTTCAGAAAGGAGCGCTCCAGCCAGCAGCAAGCGGCTCACCAGCTCGGCTGTAACACAGGCACCCAGACCAGCATGGGTTGCTTCAAGGTTTAACGCTATATTAGAAAATGAGAGGTTAGAGCATGTTCGAGAGGAGAGAAAAATTTATTGTTGCCCTGGCCCTGCAGCAAAGCAGAGCTCAAATAACCCAGGTGCAGGGAGGACTATAAATCCCCCAATGGCAATCACGCTGCGAAAAGGACGGTGACAGCAACAGCAAAAATTGGCCAGTTAATATTTCTCTCATCTGAGTGAGAAAATAGCAACATTTAAAATGAAAACTCTGCTGAATTATGCAAGGAGAGAAAAAGTGAACACTGTGGGCACTTCTCAGAATGCTGGTCTGGTGCTGTGCTGCAGGGCCACAGCTCTGCTCTCCATGCTGGGCTCTCCAGGCTACCATTCAAATCTCCCTTCTCTCTATGGGACCCCCCTGGTGCCTCTGGGCCGTTCTGAGCACATGGAGAGTTTGTGTCCAGCAGGACCTCCTGCCTCATTCCGGGTGAGGGTCCTCAGCAGAAGGTGCCAGGAACTGTAGGGAGCACATAGCACAAGGGAACATTTCAGCTTGGCGGACCCCATAAATTTCCAGCATTTATTTTTGTTTTCTGCTCCAGGTAAAGGGAGTAGAAGTAATCAGTTCTCTCTCATGGCTGACCCTGAGCTGCAGAGCAGGCAGCATCTGCCCACGTCACCACTGATGGGATGCAGATCAGCAGGATATCCTTGGCCACTTTGGTCTGACAGATCTGCATTTAAGAACTGTTTTTCTATGGGCAGAAAATACAAACAGTGAGGGTGTGCTGGGGCAGAGATCTGGACCATTGTGGTCTGACACCTGCAGGAACTTGCTGTTAACCTCTGGAGCACAGCTGGCACCAGGAATGGCACATGTTGCTCCCCCAGCCTGCGGTGCAATTTAAGAGCCTTCACGTCTGTGTCATTAGCCCATTAATCCCGCACCTTGCTCCAGCTTCCCACCACAGTGAGGATTTATGGGTCTCACAGACCAATTTTCTTATCCCAGGAGGAAAATCAGCATCTTGTTACGGGTAAAATGACAATAAATGAAATGGCCGTTAATTTACGATCTTGCCACACAGTGGCACTCAAACAGATTCCTATTAATGGCTTGTTATTATCACCATCCCATATAGGGCTAATAACAGTTCATGGAAAAAAACACATCCAGAGCCAGAGCCAGTGCTGGCTACAGGGCTGTGTGGGGCATGGCCACATCCCCAGGGCTGTCCCACTCCCCATCACCTGGATCCTGGCCCTGCTGGGATCTCCTGCCTTTTCTGGGGGAGAAATGCCTTGGCACTGCTCATGAAGCTGTTCCTCTCTGCATGGTTTGTAATTCAGAACCTTCCTTTTGCAAAGGTGAAGAGAAAAGCGAAGCTGCAGCTACTGCATCTTTCCCAGGGTCAAATGGAGCCAGAAATGTACTTGTAAAGATGCATGTTGGGAGAGTGGGGAAACCCCATGCCCCTCTTTCTCTGCTTCCCTTTGTGCTGTAGACAATCCCAGGGGACTGCTGCCTGCTAACCAGGAGCTCCATTGGGCAGCAGTTTGATTTTCGATGCATTTCACTCCCTCTGATGGTAAATACAATTGTAGAATGATGCAGTCAGACTGGTGCAATTCCTGCCCAGCCAAAGAATAAAGCACCGGGCTACTGCCAGTCCCATCACCTGGGAACCCACTTCCTGCACATGCAGTGATGGTGCTGCAGTGTCAGGTGCTCACAGTGGAGCTGGCAGTTGGGTTCCTGCAGGCACAGCACTGAGAGCTGCTCTGACAGAGGTCCAGGATGGGGAGTGCCATGCAGGATGGAGTGGAGCAGCAGCCGCTGCCAGCTGGGACAGCTGCCAGGGAGCAGTGCAGCAGCTGATTCTGCTGTCTGCTTGCAGCTCAACCAGCCCAAGAACGTTGCCTTGACATTAAACAACTTCTCCAAAACTTTGGCAAAGCGAGAAGCACTGTAAAACCCAAAGAGAAGCCAACCTTCCTGTGTGATCAAAGAGATCAATTTGGGCCAAAACGGAGAACAGTTTCCTCACTGAACTGTATTTTTCAAGAATACTAAGTTGCTTCAGGTGGACACTCCCAACTTCTGTTTTGAATCTTGTCCTTTTTACAACCTGACACAGACAGGGCTCTGTGCAGGGCCCCAGCACAGGCAAGGGCAAGTGCAGGATCCTGACATGGGCACGGATCAGTGCAGGGCCCCAGCACAGGGAGGGCTCAGTGTATGCTGAGGGCCATGTGTTGTACCCCGGCTACCAGCACCTGAATGCAGTGCTTCTGCTCTCACTGTGCAATGTTCAGTTCTCAGTTTGCTAAACAGATCTTTTCATGACAAGAAAACATGCTGGGCTTCATAAGCACACTTCTGCAGCAATAGAGCAGTATAAATAACTGCTCCAGTATATTTCCCGCTGCCACTTTTATTTACATTTTAAGTGACCTGTTATTACTGACCCCTCTGCCATAACCGCCTAATTGAGAGGAGGCCGCAGAGTAAGCAGGGCTGATGTGAAAGTGCATTATGCTAAATAATTCATAACAAGCACTGTGGTTGTTTCAGTGATATATGTAAATAGGGGAACCTTATTTTTTAACTTACAGCCTGTGTTGGTTTATGAATTTTAAAAGGAGAAAATCTTCATTCTCTAGTTTGGCACTGAAGAGAGTTTCATTCTCCCTGAAGTCGCATCCCCAGAGCTGACTCCTGACTGTGAGACAGGAGAGATGTTCTCGCAGAGCTCATTCCACGCCAGCATGTTTTACATCTGTTTGTCCCCATGTTTTATCTGTGGCTCGGTGATGGTCCCCGTGGGTGCCACCAGCAGTGCTGAGGATGGACACTGGCACTGGGGTGGGCACACAGCACCAGGGCAGCGCAGAGCATCCTTCCACCACACTTTTGTCTCCTGACATCAATGCCTGTGCTGGACAGGACTGAAGGCTGACCACATGCGAGTGGAGGAATCCCCACCTTTTCACCCTCGGTTGTCACAGTTCCCTGCTTTGCACAGGGAGGTTTCCTGCCCTCCTTTGAGGAGCTGCGGTGTCCTTTGCATGCCTCTGGAGGACTGTGCAGGCGATGAGGGCAGAGATGCAGAGGTGGCACACACTGCTGTTGGAGCAGCCTGAATACAGGCAACTGTAAACGTGGTGGAGTGCTGCCCACTCTGTCTAACAAGGAAAGCACACAGAAGGGCAGGGTGTCTGCCATTTACAGACAACTCACCCTGCCTGCCAGCGCAGCCGACAGCTAATTGCCTACAAAATATGAAAGTCAGACCAGGCTGCAGCCTGGACAAAAGCAATGAGAAGTTCCCTGCTTGTTCCCCAGCAGCCCCGGTGTGGAGAAGTGCTGTGTGCACTTCGGGCACCACAGAGCCCTGGTTCCTGCAGAGCACAGCCAGGCTGTGTGGTGGTGCTTGTGCAGTGCTGAGACTTCCCACTTCTTACAGCTCACATGTGAAAAGAAAGCACTTCCTTCTGTTACCCTTTTATTTCAGCTTTTAATTCAACATCATGTTTCCTCTTCCTTTATTATGAGTGTGGGATAAGAGAAGATTCTGGATTGTCTTCTCAAGACCATTCATTATTCTTTTCATTCTTTTTACCTTGTTTTCCTGTCTGTCCTTATTTGAGATTTTTTTCAGCCCCTGATATTATTCTTGTCCCTTTCTGGTTCTCATCTATTCCTACAATACCCTCTAGAGATAGGGTAATCACTCCAAGAAAATTGACTTACATTCAATGGCAAAAAGCTTCATTAAAACCCAGTTAAGGTTCCCAAAGGTACCTTCTGTTCCTCAAAAATATTCAGCAGAACTTGTGCTTTCAACAAGACGAACTGAAGAGTTACGGTGCTGCCCAGATGGGGCTGAAGCCGTCTGTGGGGTCTTCTGCACTGCTGTGCTCACCTTGAGGGGATGCCCTGCAGCAATGCACCTTCCTGCAGCTCTGCTCATCCCCACAGCACTGCTCATTCCTGCATCATTGCTCAGCCTTGCAGCTCTGCTCATCCCTGCAGCACTGCTCAGCACCGCTCTGCCCCGCTCACAGCAGTGCCTGTTCCTGGGAAGAGGCAGTGCAGAGCTGCTTGTCTGCAGCATGCAGAGCTCACCGTGCACAGCCTGGGGCAGCACAGAGCTGCGGCAGGGGGCACGGGCAGAGTGAGCTGGGAACGGGATTTTCCTCCGCTTCAGCTGTCCTCAATGAGCCACTTGAAAGTTTTTCCTGGGTTTCAACACCACACACATCACGGTGCAGCACTCCCTGCAAGCGTGGCAAAACTTGTCATAAAATAACATGGAGAGTCAGTCCCTTTTCTCCTACAGCAGAGGAATAATTATCACTTTGTAAAGCTTTTAATTTTTTTAACGCTGCGTATAAATACTACTGCTCAGGAGTTCAGAGGCAGGGATTTTAAATCTAATCCACATTTAACAAGGCTATTAAAGAAAATGTTTAAGCTGCCAGAATTTAACTGATTACAATATTTAATAAATCTTACCCCCCCCCCCCCCCCCCCCCCAAAAAAAAAAAAAAATGTCTTAAAGAAAAAAGAGGGAAAAGCAGCACGGAGCCAAGATCACATGGCTTTTATATATGCACTACTGAGAATGCTTTAATGGGAAATGGAAACCCAAAAGATGCAATAATCCTGCCAAAAAGGCCCACAAATGTATTATAAAAATGTTTAAAGCTCCATTTCAGTTTTTCTAATTAACTCGATAATGACACCAGCGTCCCCTCTCTATCAGTCTCCTGGAAGATCCGATGTGTCTTGATTGTGAGAGCAGCGGGAAAGCGAGATTTCCTTTCCCTGCAGCCTGAGACGGGGCTTTGAAGCTGCTCTGTGGCACTTGACAGCTCTCAGGGTGGCCCCGTGGCTCCTTGCTGCTGCATGCAGGGAGAGCAGTGCCTGGGGAGGGGATGGGGTGCGGCGTTTGCGAATGGCATCCCAGTGAATTAGCAGGGCACGCTTGGAGATTGCGTTTCTCGTCGGCTGACTCAGAGAAATGGCCCTGAGCTGCTGTGTATATTCTCTAGGAGATATTAACTGTAGAAAATCAGAGGTCAAGGTAGAGCCATATAATTTCATGGTTGAGGACTCCGGGCTGCAGCAGAAACCTCAGCGCCATTGGGGAGCGGCGCTGACAGCACTGAATGCTCAGGGCTGAGGGATGGCCCTGGGCACCCGCTGTGGCCCGGGTGGGATGGGGGGCAGAGCTGACCCTGCCCCCAGAATCCTATTTCAGCAGTGCTCTGGGCTCTCAGATCTCCACATCTGGGCTCAGACATGCACTGCCTGCTGCTCCCAGGCAGATGAGACAGTGCCAAAGAGGCGCTGAAATTTTCAAATGCCCATGGGATGGACCTGAACTCACTTACTGGCTTCCAGGGCTACTGCTGGTGCTTGCTCTTTGGCTTATCTGAGCTGGGCTTTGCTTTCCAACAGCAGTTATCGTCTTTAGCTTTTCAACTGTGTTCCATGGCTCTCATTCCTCCTCTGCAACTTGCACACCTTATTGCAGCACAGAAGACATGAGGCGTTCCTGTGGAGTGTCCCCAGAACAGTGTGGTCAGATTTCCTATCTTATCCATCTTACTGTGCCCCAGAAGCACTGCCTTGATGGGAGCTGTGCAATCATGGGCATTTCAGCTGCTGCAATCCATTCAGTGCAGGCTGTTGTGGAGTGCAATATTTCAATGGAATGTGCTACAGAGCCAAACAACTGGTGGAATTCAGTTACATCAATGTAATTGCCTTAATCAGCCAAACTTGTAATCTCACTGAAGGAGTGGGGGTTGTTTGACAAGCTTATTTTCTATTGCTCCGTGTGAACTGGACTTATCCCACCTGTTAAATCTTTATAGGTTCCCCCTGAGTTTTCCCATTATTTTTCCTTGGCTGCAGTTACTCCCTGGTAGTTTATAAAACATCTCTGTAACTCCCCTGAGGGCAGCTCTTCTGTTCATCCTTTCTAAATATCAAGCTCCTTATTTGTCTCCTTACAGTTTTCCAGGGCACCGTAATGTCACCCTAACTCCAAACCTGAATGGAAACAAACACAGGAGTTGGACACATTTTTCATTTGCTTCTTCTAAGAATTCACAGACACAAATTTTTCAGGCATTGGATATTGTAAGAATCGCCACCACTGGTGTTGTGACAACCTCAGCAAATACCTGATGGAAAGCACTTATCTGTGCGTGATAAATGGGCATAATGGTTCTGAGACAGAACAAAAGTACCTGCTGAACGTGTGGAATAGATGCATACAGGTCAGGTACGTGCACAGGGGTGCTGGGCTGCATGTCCTCAGCGCAGGGTCTGCAAGGCAGCAGCAGTCGTTGTGCTCCTCAGCTGTTGACACAGCCTGCCTGCAGAAAGTGATGGCTGTGTTTGTAACAGATACAGGGCATGTCAGATGTGTGGTCGCAGCACTGCCTTGTGTCTGCAGTGACAAGTGTTCGGGCACATCTTCGCACCGTACACGTCTGATGCTTACATCTGTCAGGCACAAACTCATTAGCCAGGTGTGCTCCGCAGATCGGATCTGCAGGGCCGACCCGTGCTGTCTGCAGGTATTCAGGCAGCAGTGATGCTGCCCCGTGGGGTTGTGCCACTGCTGAGCACCCAGCAGCTGCCTGCTGTTGCCTCCTGGTGTGGTTCTGCTTCTGCTTTCCCCTCCAGCTCTGCACGATTTGATTTGCTCTGCCGCATCTCTCAGCAGTGTTAACCTGGCATTATTCAAACTGAGGTTTGGGCGAGGGGTTATGGATGAGGGGTGGAGCTGGTCCTAACGGGGCTCTCGTGGCTCTGCACTTTCTTCTACAAAGAGCAGCTGTGTGTGAAGAGCAGGTTGCCTGGCTCCATGCTGGGAAGGCTCCACGGATCCCAGTACCACGCATCCTCTGGGTACGGCTAAGGCGGCTCTGGAGGCACCTCTGCAGCATTTCTGCTGTCACATGGAAAGCGCCCTCAGAGAGAGCCTGGAAAAGATAATCTGTCTGTAGCGTGTGTTGTTGTAGGCTTTGGGTGAGACACAGCGCAGGGTCAGTGCTGAAAGCAGCGGAGTGCTATTTGTGGGCAGCTGCTCTCCCTTGTCTGGGCAGTGTGAAGCAGCTCTGGTAGCACATGGCTGACATGACAACCGTTGAGGTATTCACCTAATGCAGCAATTCCACAGCTTCAGTGGAATTCATAAAATGTGCCTGGACAGATTCCCTGAATCATCTCAGCAGGGTGTCCAACCCCCACCGAGCCCTGCAGCGTGGGCGTCACCGCTACAGTAATTGTATTTCTGAAACGTGTCTCTGCTGCTCAGGGCCCAGCACAGATGGGCTCAGAAGGGAGGCCTGAGGAGGAGACGTGAGAGGCTGGGCAGTCCCAGGGCTTCTTGGTGCTCCTTGTGCTGGGGCACTGTTGCCCTCCAGCCAGTCTGTACCCAAGGGCACGGATGTTTGCCACCCTGGCAGCATTGCATGTCCCCAGATGACCTTCAGGAGAGGGGCTTCCAACTGCACTTGCACCTGTTAGAGTTGCTTCGTGTATCATACGGAGGTATATAGAGGATCTTCTCTGAAATACAAGAGATCGGAAGAGTGGGGCTGCTTTATTGGCTCATTCACTTACCAGCACATGCGGCTCCTTCCTTGCTGTTTGTGCTCAGAATGGATTTTTATTGCTTAATTCTCTGTAAGTGAAGTGCTAGCAAATTGTAGAATCCTATTGCTTAACATGTAGCATTAAGTATTGAACTAGCAAAAGAATCAATTACAGGTTTGGTCACTGATTAGCTTGACTTTTTATGGAATTTAATGTCAAATCTCATTGTAATTCTGCTCTTTAATTTGAAAAATACAGCACGTGTGGGAGGGAGAACAGCTGTGCCCCTCCCGCAGTGTGCAGTGGGATGGATGCTCAGCACCTGCTTCTGCGTGGCCCCGCAGAGCTGTGCAGCCCTGGGCTCTGCAGTAGGACAGCCTCCCATCCTGGAGGAGCTGCACCCAAATCCCTGCCCATGGCCTCTGGGTGCCCCTCCTTGGTGCTGCCTTTGCTGACAGACAGGTGCAATTGGATTTCCAAACCACAGCAGCTCTGATTAGATTCACCTCCTTTTCGTCTAGCCAGAAAGCCCTTTAATTCCTTTTCTTTCAATTGTTCATGGACCCTTCCATTCTCCTCAGACCCTTTGGCAGAATATCTTTGCTGTGCAGAGGCTGTGCATGTGCCACTGCAATAAACTGCAGACAGCTCCAGCACAAACAGCGCGAGAGTGGCAGCTTTTCCCTTCCAGCACTGAGATTTTGGAGTCTCCTTCTCGTCTGGCAGAACTTCTCCCCTTGCAGGAGGAGATCTGCCCGCATACTAATTCACACCATACCCAGGTGATCCCTCTGCATCCTGAACGAGGATGATTTGGGAAATTAAAGTTTGTAGGAAACACATCAAAAATCGTATGTCCTCAAGCAAGACATCTGTTTCTCCTCCCACCAAAGGGGAGATAACACCAACACAGTGGTGGTCAGCAGAGAAGGGAGGGATGCCTTTGCCAAAGGTGGGGGTTCAGCTCGGTGCTGGCATCCCTGGGAGCGCAGTGCCTGGGGGTGGGGAGGTGCGTGGCTGCCCTGCACAGCGCTGCGCTCAGCACCGTCCTGCTGAGAGGCAAGTAGTAAATAACAATAACGATTATGAAAGCACTGTGCATGTGCCCCTAGGGCTCTGCCAAGAAACTTTTACACTGAAAGCCAACTGGAACATTTTCCCCCTTGCCTAATTCACAAAATATGCCCATAAAAACAATAATTTATCTGTACAAGGGCAATTCCCTGGGCACTGAAGGCAAGATTG
This sequence comes from Perdix hodgsoniae, assembly GCA_035772895.1. NCBI lineage: Eukaryota > Metazoa > Chordata > Aves > Galliformes > Phasianidae > Perdix > Perdix hodgsoniae. The sequence continues at coordinate 8,880,138 of JAPSGF010000014.1, read as the reverse complement.
ATAGTTCCTGACTGTGTCCTCTCCTAGCAGCGCAGATCTGTGAAATTCCCTGGAACTTTGCAATAGTGATGAAGCATTTGACATTCGCGTATACAAGAATCATTAAATGCAGTGATATTTACTGCCTGGGATTAAACTCTGAGGTAGGTCTGTGCCACCCTCACCTGTGTCCTCCAACTTGCTCATGTGCTCCCTGAGCTCAGCTCACCCCCAGATTTGCAGTGCTGGTTCCTTTCTTACGGCTTGACTTTCACATCTAGGCTTTTCAATGTGCTTAAATCAGAGCGGTGTTTAAAATTCAGCAATGTTTGTCGGAATTCAATTACCCCTGAAGATTACACAAAGATTATCAAAGTTGTAAACAGCAGAATATGCTCAGAGATCAATGAAGCGCAACAAAGACCATATTTAACAGGAGAAATAAAAGTAAGGGCATGCTGGCAAACTCTGACAGTGGAGCGTAATGTCGCATCATCACGCTGAAGGTTGGGAAGTAATTGAAATCTATGTTATAGCACAATATATCCCTGCGCAGATATGCAGTCATGGAGCACTGTTTCAGCTCAAATATCCGAGCAATTTGTTTGGTTTAAGGAGATGCAGGGTCTGGGTGGCTCTGTTAAATGCTGGTGTGACCTAAAACCTTCTTGCAAAACAACTCCCTGCTTTGTGACTTGCAGGGTACATTTGCTTCCTTGACCACCTAGTTCCTGTATCCTGAGGGCACATCTGGATAACTCAGAGGTTGCAATTTGCACGTTCAAAACAATCACATGAGGCAAACAAAAGGGAATTTACAGCTTCTGTGGTGGTTCCCTGACCTGTGGAACCTTACGTTAATGATCTGAGGGGAAAATATTGAATCTGTATGCACTTTCTGAGAAAATCTTTAAGTATGTAACACAAGTAATGGATACAAGCCGAAGATCTTCTGTGCCAGATAGGCACCTTAGGTGGAACAATCCCTGTGCAGCCAGCATCGTAATGACAAATGCCTGCTTCTTAGTACCACATTGGTCTTAAGGAGCTCCATTCAGACTGGAGTTTGTCCAGTGTCAGCAGCACTCTGCTGTGGGCACAGTGTGGGGCATGGCACAGCCCTTTTGTGGCAGAGAGCTGAGCCGTGCAGCAGGACAAGAGCCCGGCTACCAGCACCTCTTCCCATGAGCTGCTCCTATGAAAGATGTCTGTGTGCCCCCGGGCTGTGGACACTGCCCTGGAGCATCAGCCCTCGTAGCGCCCGCAGAGCCCTCCTCCACCCGCCGCACCTCCATCATCTTTGTGGCTTCCCATTGTCATTCCGCACGCAACGCAGCCAGCTGATTTTTCTTCCCTTTAATATATTGCAGCTATAATACCAAGTCTAGCAGAACAACGAACTCCAGAGGATGGAGATGCCTTTCCTCCTGTTTTGCAAACTAAACATAATTTTTATTTGCGCTCGGATTTGTGGCTCCTGCGGGCGGTGCGGGGCGGGAGGGACGGCGGGCATGGAGCTGGGGCTGAGCACTGCGCCCGGCCTCACGGCATTGAGATGCAGCGGAGGACTCCTCCCTTTGTCAGACACCACGGGGGCTTCAGAAGAAACCCTTCAACCCAGATTAATTACTGTTATCTGTACCCGCTGGGGCCCGGTCCACCTGCCTGCCTCTCGTCTGCCGCAGCGGAACGCACTGAAATTCTCATTCCCTTTCTGCTTTTCTTTTCTCTCTCTTTTCTCTCTCTCCTTTCTTCTTTTCCTATTTACTTCTGCTTTAATCTGCATATTATCATCAGTGCAAAGACCTCTGAAATAACATCTGACAAATGATGCCTATTAAAAAAAACTCCGCACTGTCCTCTTTCACCGCCTTCCAATTTGGACTAGCACTATAACTATGCATCAATAGACAAGCAATATTATGTTAAGAACATGATAAAATACCAGCAGCTTCATAATGGCAGCAGCCAAATGGTAATTTCTGCTTCAGAAATTGGTCATTTATTTTGCTGGTCTGTTCTTACGTTCAAATTAGATGAAGTTTAATATACTGTAAAATTGAATGTATTCTATCCTCTTCAACAAATATGGCATGTATGAAATGATTTATGGGTCCTACAAACCTTAAAATGTTAAATAATCTCCTTTTTCCTTGTGCCTTAAGTCAGCGATGCCAAATAGTTTAAGTACAGAGGAGCAAAACTTTATTAGCTCCCATCCTGATCATCACTTTATTTTGCTGCATTTACAGAGGCAGGAACAGTATTTAACATATTAGACTGAGTTTTAGAAGCAGCCATATTAATTGGTACATTAATTTTACCCCATTAACTGTAATTGGTAGGAAAGCAATTCTTCCCGGGTGAATGTTGTAATTTGTGTTCTAAATTTTTAATGAAGTCACGGTGGCACTGCAGATGCTCGGTGAGGTGGTTCTGGACCCGGCCCTCAGGCACTGCCGGCACTGTCTGACCCTGACTGTGCCCCTGTGTGGGTTAGAGCCAGGAGCTCCGTGCAGGCAGGGGCTGCTGCAGGTTGGCATCCCTTTGGTTGCCGCTGGTGGGTCACAGCAGTGCCTGGGGCTGGTGTCAACACGGGGTTGCATGGCACTCCGCCAGGCATGGGGAGGCTCAGCGATAGGGCAGAAACGCTTTGCCCTGCCTGACCTGGCAGCACTGTCCCCGCTCGC
>JAPSGF010000014.1:8843297-8876969 GCA_035772895.1 Perdix hodgsoniae | reverse complement strand
GAGCAGAAAGGCTGCAGTGCAGCTGTGCCCCCCTGCACTTCCACCAGCGGGATGGAATGGTGGACATTGGCCTCTGAAGAGGAGCAAGAGGTGGGCCCTTGGGGAGCTCGATCAGAAGCATCCACCCAAGCTCTTGGTGGGTGCCACTCAGGGATGCTGCCTCAGCAATGTGTCACACGTCACCCCCCACTGCCTGCAGCCCTGCAGCAGCACCCTGCACAGCCCCCGTCCTGCACGCGGGCAGCTGCCCCGGGGAGGAGGCAGCAAAAAGATCTCACACCTACAGAGAAGGGGCTGCAAATTGCATTCCGAGTGGGGGATTTTGCAGCCTTAATTGTGTTATTTTAACATCGTGTGTGTAGGTGTGTGCAGGGTGCACATGTACCGTTTCCTAGGCTCTTAACAAAGCGAGTTCCATCAGAATCAAAGTCCATGTCTTGAATTGCTGTGGTCCCTGGATGGGACCCCCTTTGCCAAGCCCTGCACCCTTCCAATCTTCACTGCATGGCAGACCCTGACCCAGGAGTGAGTGTGGAGCTCTGCCCCTTGCATCAGTGCAGGGGGCCCTAGGGAATGTGCAAGAGGCTGTGAAGCCAACAAGGACCTGGGACCTTACTGCCCTGGCATGCAGCTCAGGCTCTGTTGGGCATTGCTGTGATGGCACAGCCCCTTCCACTCCAGCTCCATTTCTGCTGCTCCCTGCAGCTCATTGCTGTGTCTGTCAGTAGACACCTGCTTGTGGGCCTGTGCCCTTCTGAGCTGGGCAGAGCAGAAATAAATAACAGAGTCCAGAGTCTGCTGCAAAGATTTGAGTTGTGCAGAAAATAAATTAAAAAAAAAAAAAAACGAAAAAACAAAAACAAACAAAAACAAAAAACCAAGCTGTCCTTGCAGACAAAAATGTCCTAAACCAAGATCTGTTTGGCTTTGTCCTTCCAAATCCAGTGATGAAAGCTCTGTTGCTTTTAAACTGGCAAAGTGACAGAAAGAAGGTAGTCAGAAATAATCCCTCACTGGATTAGATTTCTTTCCTTGAAGAAAGAGAGATGCTGATCCGTGGTGAGCTGAGGTTGTTAGCAATGCAGCACGTTGCTGAGCTCTGACCTTGCCTTGTCTGCACCTTCCTCCTCCTCGGGCTCCAAGGGGCTGTGGCTGCAGACCCTTCGGCACATGGCTTCATCCTTCCCCTTCCTATGAGTGGCTTCATCCTTCCATTTTCCTACACATGGATTATTTTTATCTGCACATGCTTTGGGAGCGCTGGATGCAATCCTGTGCTGACGGGACCCAGCAGTGAGGTTGACACAGCCCCACCCTGTGTGCAGCTGGGTTTGGGGTGGTTCTCTGTGCTGTGGCATGGGCGAGCAGTGCTCAGTTGCCACTGGCCACCCCAGACATGGGGGGGGACACGAGGTAAGGACCTTGCTGGGACATATTCATGGTGCAGCAGCCCCCTGCCCGCTGTCTGCGGTGCATCCGGCTCACGCGCTGCCCGCCTGTGCAGCTGCCTACCAGCTCTGCAGCTCCCTGCTGGGCTTCCTACAGTTTGATAGCAATAAAAATAGCAGGGGAGAGAAACAGAAACCTGCTCTTATTAAGGCTGCCTATCATGGGAACATGCACAGGCTACGCAGGAGCGGCCATGCATGGGCAAATGAGAGGCATGTGGACTATCTGGAGACGCGGGTGAACAGCCGTCAGCTGCTGCATGCTGAAGGCCGTGTTGCTTTGTCCACACCTCTGCTTTCCCATGCACTGCTGGCATGCACCACCAATTGCATCTTTTTTACCCCATTCCCATACACTGGGAGGACAAAACAAGCCCGGCTCAGGGAAGTGGATGACACGGGGCAGCGAACTCCATGCCAGTGCTCAGGTTCCCAGCTGCTCAGTGCGGGCTCCAGGAACAACGTACAGGTCAGCTTCTTCCCATCACAGCAGCACCAAAGCGGACAGCCTGGCCGCAGCCCATGGAAGGGGATGAGGGAATCCCATTTCCAAGGTCACAGGGAGAGCAGCGTCCACGTGGAGCGTGGTGCGCTGGGACGGGTGGGAGGGAGGAAGAAGATCAAAGGGATTCTGTAAGGCAACTGTAGCATACAAGTAACAAAGGAACAAATAGCGGTAGATTAAGAGATATTTTGAAGGCTGAGCCCAGCTGGATCACTCCGAGCCCCCGTAGAAGGTTTGCTGTTACCCCAACCCCCCACAATTTAATTGATTTCATTTAAATTCTTTGAAGAAGAAGCGGATAACGAATAATGAGGCAAACAGGATTGTAATGCAAATGAAAGAGATGAAAGATGGCTTCAGGGAGACGGCTCTTGAAGGTCAGCGTGTAACGTGGAGCTGCTGCTGGTCACTCATTCAAACACTAATGAGGCTGCGTTCCCCCAGATGCCTTTGATGGAAAGAGAAAAGGGAAGCATTTGCCATGCTCGTGCTCAGCCTTTCTTCTCCCCGCTCTAAGCGAATCGCCCCCCGGCCTCGGTGGGGAGGGTTTCACCTGGGCTGTCACAGACACTGAGGTTTCTGCTGCCCACGTCACACCGGTAAGCAGACTTCTTAATCGGGTTTTTCCAGATACTCTGATGGAGACTCTAACTTCAGAATTAATTAACTTCACTATCAAAAGCTGAGTCATTTGTCACAATGGTTTTGTCATTAGCTCCCATAATTAAGGAAAGTGTCACAAAACCAAATGTTTCACTTGCAGAAGCCAGAACGACTGAAGCTCAGGAGCGTTTCCGAAATGCCGGACATGGACACACCGCTGCAGGCACTGCACCTGGAGGAGCTTGGCCAGACCTGCTGAGATCGTGTGCTGGGGTCACAGGAGGGAAGCCCAACCCTTGGCCACCCCATGCCACTGCACTCTCTTGTTCGAGGGATTGCCCCTATGCCATCTGGGCCATCCTCTGATGGCCTCCAAGGCCACATGGGCAGGGATGGCCAACAGAGCCCTGGTGGCTCCCGTCTGACCCTGCCTGCTCTCTTTGCTGCAGTCACACCCCAGCTTTGCCCTTGGGTTGGCTTTGGCATTGCCAGCCACCTTGGATTGTTCCTCTAACCAATCTCACCTCAGATTTCAGCTTCTGTGTGTGTGTGGAGACAGCAAACCAGAATGCTCAGGCCTCTTGTTGGGGAGCAGGGAGAGATGGGAACCTGCATGCACCACAGTTGCCCTCTAACCCCCTGCATTCTGTGATGCCATGGAGTGCTCATGGGGTGCTTGAAAGAACACCTGCAGTACTGTTAACTTATCCACCTTTGTCAGAAAATAGCTGAAAAGCCAAACAACCAACACTTTCCTTTCCTTGTGGTCTATGTGCATCCCTAAGTACAGTTCCTACTGTAGGTTTCCAGTCCTGGACCACGCTTCTGTGCTTTTGGTGATGCTATCTATCCCTACAGATCTGCATCTTTGTTACAGAGATGCTGCAAGGTTTCAGCATCTGCTCAGTGGGGCCACACCAGAGTGCAGCAGCCAGAGCCAGACACAATGTGGGACTCTTCCCCAAGCATGAACTGAGCCTTGCAGGCAAAGAAAGGCAACTGCACAAGGTTTCTTTAAAATTATATATTTTATTTTATGTTTTTCAAACATGCAGCAAATAGAATAAAGAGTATATGCCCATCTAAAAGGAGGTCTTTATGAGAATCCTTCGACAAACACACAGCAGGTAGTCTAGGATGTAGAAAAGTCATCAAATACTTGCAGGTGAAATCAAATTCACAAACACAAACTGTTCAACAATAAACATTTTCTTTTTTTTTTCCTTTTTTTTCTTTTTTTTTTTTCCCCCTCCATGTTTTAATTGCCAGTTGGAATGTGATAGAAATAAACAGCTTGGATGACACTTCCCTGCATGGAGCAAGACGCTTCTTGCTGCTTTTGCTGATACAGGTTCCACAGACAGCAAAAGCAGAGGAGCTGCAGCACGTTGGGTTCATATGGGCCAGCTCCACACTCCAGATACGACCCTGCAGCCTGGCACTCTGTGCTAGACATCACAGCTCTTCGTTTGTTCCTGGGACCAGACTGGGACCCAACATAGCCTCTCTGCTGCCTCTACCTGCGGGCAGTCCCTGCTGCCCTGCTCCATGTCACTTCCCCCTTTCCTTGTGTACCCTTGTCTCTATGAGCCTGCAGACCCCTGCTCCATCTGCAGCTGTGCTTTGGGATGGCCTGCAGGATGCAGCAGTGCAGGACAAGCAGCTACAGCCCTTTGCCTTGCCTTAGGTGAAATTTCCAGGTGACAGAACCATGCACTACAGCACTGTTGGGTTGGAAGGGACTTCATAGCCCCTGCTGTGGGCTGGTTGCCCCTCACCAGCTCAGGATGTCCAGGTGCTCAGGACACCCACAGCTCTGTGGGCAGCAGTGCCAGAGCTTCACCACTCTGACACCACCCTAAGAACATGGCATACCAGATACATTTCACAGCCCTCATGCCCTGGCCCCAAGCAACCCTTTCCTATTCCACAGCAGTAGTGGAGAAGAGCAGCCACTGGAGATGGTTTTGTCCCTGCCCCACAGTGAGCCTCCCCAGGCAGCCCACACCCCACTCAGTGTCAGTGGCAGAGCACCTGGTGCCTTTCAGCATCTCCTGAAGTCTCTCGGATCTGAATCTCTTCCTGGAGTACTGCTTTCCCCATCCAGCACTAAAGATTAAATCATCAAATTACAGCAAGAGGTGAGTCAGCCACTGTCACTCTACCCTTCATTGGAGGAGTTCACAGAGATTCCAGCATCTGTGCAGGATAGATTCCATTTTACATTTCTGCACAGCAGAATCAGGTTATCTGGAAATAAACATTAAGAGCTTTGCACGTAACGGAGTGGACAGCGTCAGCGATGCTCACACCCTGCACCCTACCCTGGACATAGTGCTGAAGAAAAGCTGCTCTGTGCAGTAGCTTGGCTGCAGGAGGCACACAGCCCCAGGCTGTGGGATCCCTCCCTCTGCAGCAGCTCTCATGGGGTCAGGCCCACAGCATCCCTTGAGCGACTGCACCATGGGAGCATCCTCAGAGCTGAAGGTATAGAAATTGGAAACATTCACCGTTGAAGGAATACTAATTCTGCAGCAACAGACTTGAAAGTTACAGTAACATACATGCTCTGAACATCAACTGTGGTCTGCAGAAGATGGTGAGATGTCTTCTGAGACGTGTGCTGGAGTTATGAGCACTCCCATCAGAAGCTACCTCTCACCTCCCTGGTCATAGCATGATGCAAAGTTGCCCATAAGCTTCCTTGCACATCTGGCACAATTTGCAGTTTTGCTGTGTTTTGTTTGGTTTTCTTTAGCCCAGCTCAGCACCTGAACTCCAGACAGAGCTCACACATCACAAAGCGTGCAGCAGGACCAGGCTTGGCCACGCACAGTTCCAGCTTCCAGCAGCCTTTTCATTTCAGGAATCATTGGAAGAAAGAAATAATTGCAAACGGTTGAGTTGGATGTCTACAAAAGATCTACAAACCAGAATCGCCTCGATAGGATTCCTTGTGATTCATAAAATTCCACCCCCGCTTTTCCCCTGTATTCATGAAGCAATGTATATTTACATTAGAATTGGTCGAGGTTTGAAAGAATATACATGCTTGGTTTGCAAACCAACCAAACTTGCGTGCACCAGGAGGGGAACGAGACAGCACCACAGGAGATGTGTGTCTGCAGCACAGCAGTGTCCTCTGGGCTGGGATTTTTGAAACGATACAGAAGGCCCTGGGTTACTGAACAAAATCCCCAGGAATTTTGCCTGAAATCTGGTAAGCCGAGATGCCTGCAAAGTTCATGATTTTGAGCCTTTAAGATAGTAGCAGAGGGTATAAAGTATAAAAGTTACCTTTATAAATAGCCCTCAGTACAGCCCCTTTGTAGTGGGCGTGTTTTCAGTTGGTAAACGGAGAATATAAATGTGTTTTGTTTTGGTAGAATATTAATATCCTTTACACAGCTGTTAAATTTTGACAGTGTCTGTGAAAAAGAACAGGAGAAAGATTTATGGGAGTGCTGACAGAGTATATCAAAACTGCAAACTGTTCCAGATGTTAAAAAAAAAACAAACCAAAAACCAAAAAACCCTACCGTTCACTTAGAAAAAGATTTGCTCTGATTTACAAGAACAGGAATGGAATTCATTTTGTAGTCTTGATGCCTGAGTAAGAGGAGGGGATGTGGTGGAACGCACGCTTACAGCAGGCTGGGGAGGAAGACAGCCTCGGTGAGCCGGTGTGACCGCATGTACAAGGCATTGAGAGATGTCTACAAGCAGAGGTTTCCACACTGATCAAATGTATCCATGTCTCAAACAAAAGGCTCTTCTAAGACACGTTCACAGTCATTGCAAGCTTCAGCACAATGGTTTAAAATATCAACCATGCTTAGCATTCAATGGCAACAATTTGTGAATACCTAAGTTCACAGGAATTTCAGCATCTGATTTCGAAAATTACAAAGACCGTAGCAATTTGGTATATTTCTGTTTAAAAACTCTATTAGTTACCACCAACTACAGTTCCTAGGAGTATTACTGCTTGTTGACTCAAAACCCCGCGCGCTTCCAGCAAGGGCAACCAAGCTAGCGGGTGACAAACACACACAGAGGCCTCCTACAACAAGCGCTCGTTGCGTGCCGGGGTGTGGATGTACGCACTGCTGATCCCGGAAGACTGGTGTGGTATTTACAGGGCGAGCTGGAGTTTGGGGCTGCGGGAGCAGGGAGGCGGCGTCCGTGCCGTGCCTACACGTTAATGACAAATTCCGGGTTGGTGTATGAGAAGCCAGCGAACTCGTTCTGGTCCAAGTTCATGATGAAGAGTTTGTCGGTGGGCGTGAGCTCCACAGGCTGCCGGGTGAACTCTTTGTCGAAGTTGGAAGTGTCGCGTTTGTCCTTCTGTCAAATGGAAAGCACAGAGTTAAAGAGGGCAGCGCGGGCAGCGCTTCGTGCGGCCATCGGCAAAGGGAGCGGGGCCGCGGGCGCTGCGGGAAGGATCAGCACCACGGACAGCGCCGCGCCGAACGTGCACCAACCCATCAGCCGGGGGGGGGGTCCTCGTGCTTGAGTTTTCTCTCTCACTGTTATCATCATTATTTAGGTTCCTCTATGATACGGTATTGATCAACACAGTGTTTTACTGATTTAATTTGAAGATGTCATTTGCTCCAGGGCTGTATATAAGAAATATATAAAAAGCTCAAAGAACAAAAATTCCACATATGCAACCTTTCATCATTTTAATGTCACCAAAAGAACAACTTTGCAGCTACATCTGAGGCAAGCAAGCAAACAAACAAAACTAAAAACTACCCAAGAGTTATTGTCTTAATTAACACTGATAACCTGCTATAAGAGCTGTAGTTCCATTGGCAGGACTGCACTGAGATGTTTCGCAAGTCCTGCAGCCAGCACTCACTGAGCTGAACCAGGGGTTCTGCAGGTGCTACACTTGGTGCCATGTAGGAACCTGCCAAATGCTTTTCTTTAGCCTCTCTGCCTCTGAGCAGCAGGGTGCCACCTTTGTTCATGATGCCAGCTCATGCCAAAGGCTTTGGAGGGGCAGCACCATTGTATTTGCACTGTCACATCACCACAAGAACTGCTTCCTGCCCCCCATCATAGCCATCCACCAGCTTTCCTCACTGATGGAATACACGGGCAATGAACTGTGCCTTCACTACAACTCCTCCTGGCCCAGCTGACACAGCCAAAACGTGACATATCATCCAGCCCAGCTCCTCTGCAGCCACAGCTGGAGACCCTCTAGAGATGAATCCAACCTTGACAAGTAGCTCAGGACCACGATCTCCTTGTGGGGACAGTGCTCTGCAAGGGGAGAATCACGTGGGGACATCTCCAGATCAGAAGGTAGAGAGAGCCAAGGATGTCCAAGAAGAGACAAGGTAGGAAGAAACACAGAGATGGAGCTCAAGGAGCAAAGATGAAGCTGGAGAAAAGACAGGGTGTGCATGTGAAATCTTGTTAGCCCTGAGCCCTGCTGTCACAGTCCTGGCTGGGTGCTTCTCTTTGGACAAAAGGCAGCTGGGAGGTGCTGCAGCCCTACGCTCCCCTCCCAGCAGCACAGAAGAAGCAGAGGTGAATCCAGGGCATAGTGCAGAAGTGGGGAGGGAACGATTTCAGATGCAGATAAAGAGGAAGACAGCAGAAACACAGGTGTTGGACAGACCTGGATAAAAGACAACTCCTGGAGGGGTCAGTGTGGGCCCAGCAATGGGCAGAGGGCTCTGCCCATTGGTACACAGGCTGCAGAGCTGTCAAGTGGCTACTGAGCCAACAAGCACCGAGATGATTCTGTCCTACCTAGCAGGAGAGTTGCAAAGGGGAATATAAAGTGCACATCTGGCTCCTGTGCACTGCAGACCTTGGCCTTCCAGAGCAGTGCTAATGGTACCAGGGCTGTATCCCTGCAGTGAGTGCCCCACTCAGAGTCCTTGGGGTGAGTAGCTGCAGAAATGGCTGTGCAGTGCCAGGTCAGGGCTGGGGCTGCCCCTGCCTTGCCTCCTCCTCGCCCTGCTCTGGGGCTTTGGCACAGCCAGCAATGCCCAGCTGCAGGCACAGCAAAGCAACTTCTGCTGACTTCTTACCTTGTGCTTTGTCCAAAATTGCTGGCAAGTTGGCTTCTGCCAAAGATGATGAACAGCCCGTGAGCAGGTGGGGATTGGCCACACATAGCTGGCAAACAGGGACGAGGAGGAAGGGGAAGTTCGCGGCTGGAAATGCTCCAGGACTCCAGCAGGTACGGAGAGGCAGAGCAGGGCAAGGAGCAGCAGGGCAGTGACTGTCCCTGTCCCCATGCTCCCGCTGGAACCGGCTCCTGCTGCTGCTGTCCAGTGCTGTTTGGAAAGATCCCGCAGTGATCCCAACTGCAGCAATTGAGCAGAAGTGGGTTTCCACAGGCAGAAAGGAAATTCTGCACGCGTTCAGGAGGAGGGAAGATAGCAGGAGCCCCGTAATCCCTCTTTAGCTGAAACTGCCAATTGCTTTTAACAACTGCTCCTTTGAGAGCGAGCAGGCAGGGCGATGAGTCACCGGCACAGCGCACACTGCCGCACTGAGATAGCCGCGGCCACGGCTTCCAGAAACCCTCAGTGCTTTCCGAGATTGTCTCCGTTTGAGGCGTTCAAAGAGCCACCGAGCAGCAGCCCCTCTGCCATCCGCCGCCCCTCCTGCGGGGCTGCCAGGAGAAGCCCCTCTCCCTGTGCTCAGGGAAGGAAGAAGCGATCCCACCAGGCTCAGCCGCAGGGTGACGCGGCGCAGTCCCGGCGCATCCATCCTGCATGGCGCCGCGTGGGGCGGATGCTGAAAGCAACGGGCAGGCGCTGGGTGCTTCCACCCAAAGGCCAGGGCTGCACAGTGCTTCCAGACAAATGCAGGTTCCTTTTACGGTATTTCTTACTTTCTTTTTATTATTATTATTATTATTATCACCAGTATTGGAAAAAAAAAAATAATAAATTGGCACATTACAACTTAAAGCAAATCGATACAAAGTGACGGACCACCAACGTCTGCAGAACAGTAAAAAAAGGAAGCTGTGCGGCTGTTATCGCTTCAAGAGGAATTCATCCATCCTGAAACTTTGTCTTTGATGCCAGAAACAAAACGGAGGCCATTTAAATATCCAGTGACATTTCTTTTTAAAATAGGGATATTAGTGGAAACATCTCTTTACAAGCTTCACAGCAGAACTCACAATACTGTTCAATGTTAAATAGCATCTAATTCGTGTTAATACTGTTTTTGACACATTTAAAGCACAGGTAACAAACTCCATCAATTGCTTTGGCATTTGAAAAAAAAAAAAAAGTTTTGCTATGAGAACCAACATCGTGTGCTATTTACTAGGGTGACCATGGATTTGAAAGCATCTACAGCAGCTCTTAAAAAATTTCCTGCTTGTAACTGGATACGTTTCATTCGATTAAAAAAATTGCTACTTGGAAACTGCACAATCAGGAGAAATCTGTGCTGACAACAGAGCTGCTTCCCCAGCAATTGACCACGAAGACCCAGCAGGGGGAGCCAGCTCTGCCCCCAGCTGCCCCGCAGCCCCCAGCTGCCCCGCAGCCCCTGGCTCCATGGGCAGATCCCGTGCTGGGTGAGGTCTGGCAGGGAATGCTTCCTCACACTAAGATCAGAAGGCTGCAGATGGAATGTTCATGATCTTATTAAAGGACTTGGAAGGGGAAGAGCAGGAATCACAGCACGTGTTGAAGAGATTTCTCCCAGTTGTTGTGGCCCACACCTGTCTGTTTTACCTGGTAGCCAATGAACCATTTCCATTTTCTACAAATAAAAATCGATAAAAACGTTTTTACTTACTGCACATCACTTACACTTCAGGCATGCCCGAAATTATGTGAAGACACTTCTGGCTTTGAAATATGGTCACTCTAGTAGTATTACTAAAGAAAAACCATGAATGCAATGTCACCACAGCAGCAGTTGGGACTGGATGATGAAGATGAGATCTACACAGCTACTTAGCTCTTGGCTTCAGGTTTAAAAAACTCAGAGTTAAAAAAGGAAAATCCTTCGAATTCTGACTGGTCAATGTTCCTGATGACTTCCTGGTCAGGAGGTGTTAACACGGGTGGATGGCGAGTGAAAAACCGGTCGAAGTTTTCAGCATTGCGTCCACACTATGAGAGGGGAAGAAAAGAACGTATGGTGGGTGGAGAAACAAAGCAAACGGGATGCGGTGTGTGCAGCAACCCCTCCCAGCACACCTCGCAGAGAGGGTTATTTCAATGAGGCAATGGCAAAAAAGAAAAAGGTGCAAAACATGTATGAGCTTTGTTAGTCACCAGGTGATGTTATCGCATGAAATAGCCAGAGACAGGCAGGAACTGCTGGCTGCACCATGGCAAGGAATTGCAGGGAGCAATGAGATGGGAGTGCAATTACTTGCTGCTTTCCCTTGCCTGCACACAGGCCTGCACCACCTCGCACTGTGCCACACACATGCAGTTTCTCTGCTGAAGACGGTTCCAGGTCTAACCATGCACACAGCCATGCTCAGGCCCTCCTCCTGCACCTGGCATAGGAAGCTCTCACCCTGTGCTGCCGAGATGCTTCTCCCTGCTCCTGCTTGAGGAGGAGGCTTCCATCGCCTGTAGAGCACCCCCCCCAGCTACGGCACTGCTGCCTGCAGCCTGTGCTGCTGGAGCTGCCAACTCCTGCCCCATTCCTGTCCGTGCCCAGCCTGGCACGGTGCTGCCAGCATGGCACAGTGAAGCCCCTGCAGCCAGCACCACCCTGGGCTGCCCCAGTGCCATTGCATAGCAGAAGCAAAGGACCCATCAGTGCATCTCCACCTGCAGCAATCAGGGAGGTCGGGAGCAGGCGACATGCCAGAGACTTTATTTAATTTCCTTAGCAATCACAACAAGGGTCCTGTAATTTCCCGTGCTACAATTATTTAATGTATTAATAATAGTGATCGCTATAAACAGGTGGAGGCCGGGTTCCTGCAGCAGCTACAAATTGCACTCGGTTGCCACCCAGCACACGCGTGTCACATCCCAATGAGCTGCAGCTGATGACTTTGCTTTCTGGCTGCCGAACTCCCTCACACACAGCGCTGCCCTGGCCCTGCTCCCCAGGAGAGCTGCAGGAATGGCACCTCCCAGCCCTCACCTCTCCTCCCCTCCATCTCCCTATGGAGAATGCACGCTCCAAGTGCTGGGATGTTTCTCTTGGTATTTAACTTACATTTGCTGAGGAAACAGATTTACATTTTTAATAAACATCAGACTAAATGTAATGAAATATTGAAGCAAATACATGTAAACTTCAACATCCCCCAGAGCCTGGCTCTGCCAGAGAGGAGGCTTCAGGGCACGCAGCAGCAGCATCCCGCAGCTTCCACTGCTGTGCTCTCCGGGCAGCCCTTACCACGCTCCTACAGTGAGACATTCCTTATTCCCAGCTCTCTGGAAAAGGTCCAACAGGTGACAACAGAGTCCATTTAACCCCAGCTACAGCCACTCCCCTGCACTGCACTGCACTCTTGCACTCACTCACCCACGTCCCCAGTGCACTCCTGTGCAGCTCTGGCCTCGAGCACAGCTCCTGTCTGCACTCCAGGACACACAGCCCAGCACAGTGCAGGATCCCTGCGAAGCTTTGGCTGTCTGACAAGTCAGCATCAGCCCAGTGCCTTCCTGAAAGCCATCGTCTTAACATCAAAATAGAAAATAAATTCCTCAAATTGAAGTTGCCGGCAGCACAAAGCCCGGGAGCTAACATCGGGAAACAAAGCAACAGGGGCTTTTCTAGGCCAGGCTGTCAGCAGCCTTCAGCTCTGTGATAAAGCACAGTGCGAGTGAGATTAGCACGGAGTCTGCAGTGCTGGAGGTTATCAGTGCGGGAACACGCGGCAGCGCGGGGTTCACCTGCTAATAAGCAGCTCACCTGCAGATCATATCAACTGCCAATGCACTCTGAAGGCTGTGCAGCACTTTTGACAATGCAGAAAAGACAGAGCTTCGCAAAACGTGAGGGAGACGCGGGGCAGCCCCCGTGCTGCAGGGCAACGCACGTCTTTGCACCATCAAACCCCATTGGGATGGCTCCAAAATGCATCCTTGGGCAGGGCTGCCAGTTTCGGGATGGAGGGCGCCAATGTACTTTCAATACACATATTGACAAGTGTTGATTCCCACCGCAATGCAATGAGGCAAGAATACTTAGTAGGGAAACTGTCAAATTTGCATCTACCTGTAGTGTTCCATGGATACAGGGGGCAGCATCCCCACAGCTCCGACCACACAACATCCGCCAGCCCCATAGAGTCATATCAGAGAATCATAGAATGGCTTGGGCTGGAAGGCACCTTAAGGATCGTCAAGCTCTAGCCCCCCGCCGCATGCAGGGCCACCAACCTCCACATTTAGTACCAGCCCAGGCTGCCCAGGGCCCCATCCAACCTGGTGATGAACACCACCAGGGATGGGGCATCCACAAACTCTCTGGACAGCCTTTTCCAGCACATCACTACTCTCATAGCAAAGTATTTCCCTGATATCCAACCTCAATCTTCCTTCCTTCAATTTAAAACTGTTCTCCCTTGTCCTGCTATTGTCTACCCTTTCACAGCTCTTAAAATTAAGTTCCTCTTTAAAAGACAGAGACATGCAGTGTCAATCTTTACATTTATCCAACACCACGTCATGAAAAACCGCCGTTAGCACTATATTAATGTACAGGCATCACTCCACCCTGAATGGAGAAAGGGGGAGGGTGGGAATTTATCTTACATAAATCCCCAACATGTCCTGCCTAATATTTATAGCCAGCACCAAACGACTCTTTTTTCTGGCTGCAGAAATAAACCTGTCACTTTCAAAGATAGCCTTTTTATTTTATCAGCTTCAGCTTGATTTCAAATAGAGACAAAAGGGACCATAAAATATTCTCCATTGATCCCCAAGATGCAGTCAAGAAGGCTGAGTGGGCTGTTGCCACGTCGCAGCCACTCCATGGATGTTCTCCTTTTTTGGGGTCCTATTCAGTAGCGTTGGGAGGAGACAGGGCAGGGCTGTGCCCATGCAGGCTGGGAGCAATTTGAGGTAGCATGAGATTGGTTAATGATCCCAGCTCAGTGTGCTTTAAGCAAGGGTGTGGAGCAGCTGCTGAGGCAGTTCGCTGCTGTAGAGCTGGCTGCCATCCTCCCCCATTAACAGCAAGAAGACTCTTCCCAATGCACTGAGGATAGTGCTGAGTGACAGGGGGAAATCTCAGAGAGCCCTCAGAACCTGAGCTTTTACAAATCCAGGTCTGTAAACGGCAGCTCACTATCAATTAATTCAAAGTAATTAGAGGAATAGTAATTTATGCTATTAAAATTATTAGATTAAAAGCCATTTTTTAGAACCACTGTCCTGTTGTGAGCAATGCTGCGCTCTGCCATGGGATTTCAGTGCTTTCAGCTTGAGAAGACTTCTCAAATCACCAGGCGTTATGAAAAGTAAAGGAGTAATTAGGTTCCAAAAACAATAATTATCTCAATGAGAGATGGGGAGAGCAGGCGAGTGGAAGCACACTTCCCAGGGCAACTGCAGATCTGGGGATGGAATTGTTATGCACAAGCCCAGCACAGGAGCAGCCAAGCACAGCCCCATGTCAGAACCGCTGCGTTTCTGCACACCACAGACAGCTCAGGCCCTGATCTGTCTCGTTACCGTCTCTGTGATAAAGGTTAATCAAGCACAAAGCACGAAGCAGCGCATGAGCTCCTGGGGATTGATTTCCAGCTCAGGGCACAGGTTGCGTGCTGTCCTGCTGTGGGTTATGGTGCTGCAGCTCTGAGGGGGGAGCGGAGCCCGCTGCAGGCTGTGCTCAGTGCTGCACAAGCAGCCAGAGGTCCCTGAGCAGAGCCTTTCCCACCCAAACACGTTCCAACATCACCCAAACCCCCATTTCCCCTTCTGTGCTGCTCTGACTGCACTCACAGATGGCACAAGGTAGGAGCAGCGCTTTGAAGCACAGATGCATTGCTCTGAAATATCAGCTATCAGCAGTACCTGGCTTGGCTTAATCCTACCTAAATCCCGAACCAGCTGTGCTACCTTCCCATTAATCTCCCTGCTACCCAGCACTGCATTTCCCCCGCCGGCAGCCGGTACGTGTGCAATGACAGGCAGCAGCTTACGGGCCCCGTTCTGCGGGCCGTGATCAAAAGGATTTTTAAAGAAATAAGACATTTAAAACAGGACAAAATCTGCATATTTCAAAACATAAGAACAGTGAGAAAGCACTTTAGGCAGAATTAAATTGTTTTCAGCTGCGACAAGACAAACAAGCAGTAACACTGTGTCACAGCACGCAGAGAACAGCAGTGTGGGGAAGGGGCAGGCGGCAGGAAGGGAGCACAGAGCTGAGAGCCAACAGCGGCTGCTGACCTCAGGAGAAGCTTCTGCAGAGCAGGGAATGCCCAGCACCCTGCATCCTGAGGTAGCAGCTCAGCCTCGCTCTGCCCTCAGCTCTGGATTGTTTGCACAAAGGCGGGGTCCCACTGTAAGCCAGATCGTGATGCACACACACACACAGCCCAGTACCTTCTGCACTGATGTGCTTCAGTAGCAGTCAGTGCCTCCCCATGTTCTCCTGATCGGAGCAGAGAGGCTGCACACATTGTGGGCACTGCAGCAGAAGGCTTTGAGGTCAGCAATATCCCAGCACTGTGCAAAGGCATCACAACTCAGGGGCTGAGTTTGCAAACACGTCTGTGACATTAAAATGTGCAAAGTGCCCTGATTCTGCTCAGTCAAACACAGGAACCACCTCTAAGCACTGAGATGTGGTCTAGGATGGTGGATTAGGAGAGCCAGGATTGCCCCAACCTCCATTGCTGGGGATATACCTGTCAGCCTTAGCCTTGCCAATCAGAGTTAACTCTGGATTTGCTCTTTTCTGTAAAGCTTCATTTCCCAGCATGGGCACAGAGCCAGCGGGTGCACAGGGGCTCTGCACCTCCTGCCCGTCCCTCGCAGCACTGATGGCCTCACCCATCCTGAGCTCTGTACAAATCATGCTCCCACCTTGCTGACCCTGCTGGCAGCCCCTGCCCTACAGCAGCACGCTCACTGCACACACAGCCCCACTGCTGAGCGCACCCAACACAGCAGCATGGTGCAGAACTGCAGCTCCGAGCTCTGCTCACACCCACACCAGCTGCGGCCTTCCAGAGTTCACCTGGGAGAGAAGCTGCAGAGGGAAACACAGCTGTGGTGCCACTGGGGGCAGACGGCACTGCGGAGCTGGATGGTAAAGTTTAGACTGAGGAAAAACAAGAGAGATCTCTGTGCAGCTAGAGAGAGAAAACAGGAAGGCTGAGCCCTGAGACAGCACAGAGAGGCGCGCTGTGATGCAATTAAATCCAAGAGTGATGCGCGTGGTGCTGCTACCCCTGTAAGAGCAAGACTGAGTGCCCAGCGGCATCGGAGTGCTGCTCTCACCGCAGCGGTGCCAAACCTCAGGGTGACCCAAACAGATGCACGTGGGGTTCCTGCACACTGTGGGGGCATGGGCAGCACCCACACGACTTCATATGGGAACAGTGAGTGGGGCTGGGGACTGTGCAGTGAGAGGGAGGGAGGGAGGGAGGGCGCAGAGCGCAGCACTTACAGCCTTTGGCTTGAAGGGTGGCTGGATCTCCTTGCGCTCCAGCTTGTCCCAGTCGATGTAGCGGAAGAAGGCGTGCTCCTTGATGTCGCGCTCCCCCTCCGGGCCGCAGCCCAGCCGCTTGGCAGGGTGCTTGGTCATGAGCTGTGGGGAGAAAATGCAGCAGCTGTCAAATCTGGAGTGTCATGAAGTGTCTCCAGGGCTGGCAGCAGGAGGTGACATCCCAACAATACTGCAGTGCCCGGGATGTGGGCACGGGTAACCCTGTGCTGGGAGCCTGCACACCCCCTGCCAGCACCACTGCAATGGGGCTGCCTGGGTGTCGAGCACTCAGTTTTGCAGCATGGTTTGTGTTTAAGACCACCATCAGTTTCAGGAGAACAATCTGCCCTCAAAAGCTTCCATCAGCCCCAGGGGATCCCTCTTCTCCAGACCCAGGGCTGCACAGGTGGGGACATGCTGTTAATGAAAGAGTCAACGTGCAGAAAAAGGCACACACATTATTCAATAAGAAAAGTGACAGGGGCTGCGGGAACCAAGGGCGGCTGTGCAAACATTCATGTCCTGGGGCATTTTTGGAGCTGTGTCAGGAGGCACAAGGAGAGTCCAGAGATTTATAAAGCACTGAAGGCACAGAGCACACCTAACAAATGGGAAGGAGGAGTGGAGCTGACAGCCACCCTGCTGGAAAATGAGGCTCAGTCCATGGCTGACCCACTGATGTCGGCTCTGTGAAACACAAGGAACTCATCCTCCCCCCCGACAGGCTCTGGACAGCATCCTGACAGCTCAATCCGATCCCACCTCACTGTGCTGGAGCAGGAACATAAAAAGCCGCCTGTGATTCAATAAGGTTTTCCTAAAGCAAAGCTCTGACAACAATGCAAGAGCCTGGAATGTGCTAATAAACTGATGGAGCGATTTGGCTGTCGCTGCAAATGGCTTAGTTTGCATTCAGCCAAAATGAAAAGAAGTCTGTCCTCCTGTCTTTGGCGTTGCATGCTTGTCTTGAAGCAGCATGGGGAGCAGCTCTGTGCCCCCGGGCTCGGTGGGGCAGTGGGGCTGCACCCAGCACTGTTCTGCTTTGCAGTTACTCTATGCACAAGCAATGCTCAGGTACCAACTGGCTGCTCCCAGCCAGAACTCCATTTCCTACCTGCTGCTCTGGGCTGGAAGTGGTTTTGTACACACACCGCCTGCTTCAGCGGAAGTGTCGGTGTTAAACCCATGGTTTCCTCCTTGCACCACCAATGCACACCGCAAACAGAGCAGCTCAGCCTGATTAATGAACCGCATGGGATTTTCTACTTCATATACCTGCTGTGAAGCTGAGCAGAGCTGTACTGTAGCACACAAATCCAATATTTTCAATACACGCATCTAGAAATTACATTTCCTTGTTTTCCTATTGTACTTTTACGCATGTGAGCACAAAGGCACCATCTATTATTGATATATAGGACCCATAAACATGCAGACTGATTCTCCAGGCTTACATAAGGTAATCATTCAGCTTTGTTTGTATTAAACAGGAACAAGTTGATTTAACCCCCGTCCCTGAGACTCTCTGAGGCCCTGCAGGGGAGGAAGGAGGCTGACGGACACCTGTGATGGTGTTTGTGGCTGAGGTAAGGGAAGGTCCCCGCTGGAAGTGGTTCTAAGGGCTTTGCTCAGCTGCAGCTGTGATTTTCAGCTCCCAAAGGCAGCAGGTGCTGAGTGCCACGGCTCAGCCCTCCACTCCCCCACAGCACACCACAGCTCACAGGGACACTGTGACACCCGCGTGGCTCTGCAGGCACTGAGTGCTTTGCTCAGGCAGTGCCAGCAATGGGAATGCCACTCAGAATACACCTCCCTACACACCTCAGGCAGCAAAACATGCCATGCTACGCCTCTGCTCCCAACAGTCAGAGAGAGCGTGTGCTTGCAGCAATCTGTGCACCTGGAAAGGGCTGCTTTGCTCAGACACAGTGAAACCCTCCATATGGGAAGGAGAAGGGCTGCTATCTATGCCAAGGCTCTGCGCACACAGACGTGCTGCTCTGCGAGCTGCAAGGGGAGCGGGTGTGATGGGAGCTGGCTGCTGTTACCATGCAGGGGTCAGTGCAAGGCCAAGTGCCTGCACCACTGGGACAGCAGCTCCTGCATCAGCCCTCAGACCAAACCTGAGCTGACAGCTGAGAAGGAAAATGCTCCATTTGATCTCCTAATTGGTGCTGCCTGCAGCTAGGGAGCTGTGTCCTGTTAGCTCCACATCCTGCTTGCTGGGCAGACAAACACTTGCTTCTTGGTTCACACTGACGCACATCAGACACTTCATCTTAGAGCTGTACAGCACCACACCTGAACTGACAGAAAGTGGTGACCTGAACCTGCAGTTCAATGCAGGAGCAGCAATATTCCTCTGCAGTGGGAGAGCATGCAGGAGAACACTGGACTTTTCACATCTGCACAGAGAGGATCCTAGGGCTGCTTCGTCTCTGGGCTGACACAAGGCTGGTTCTGCCCCTCCAAAAGAAACGCCAGGTACCAACACATGCAACACCACCACTCCAGTGTGGTGAACTCAGATGCATTTTGCTGCGTTTGAGGGGGAAAATGCAAACACTTTGTTTCCAGCTCAATAATGGTTAACAAATACTTTGGTGTTGGCAAAGAACATCACAAGATTTGCACACCTCCCCACAGCAGTAGTTGTGCACAGGGAACCTGGGGATTACAAAGCACCAAGCTTTCTGTGCATGGCCGAATTTCTTCCCATGCAGCTTCACATTTCCAGAAGTGAGAAAAGCCTTTGCAGCTACACCCAGCAGACGTTCCAGTCACAGTTCCTCCTTGTCTCCTTCCAGCATTCAGACTGTGATTGGTGCCATGCAAAGCAAAGCAGACAGCTCGATCTGTCCCCACTGCAGCCCCGCTCGCTCCCTCAGGCGCTGCAGGATGATCTCAGCATCACACAGCATCCTCCCACCCTGCACAGCCACGGAGCCATGGGCTGTCCCCTTGTGCCCCAACCCCAACACCGGGAGGAATGAGAGAGGGCGAGGAAGTTTGGGGTAACTCTTTGGTCACTGGTGTGGTTCCTAAATTCAAGTGTGGGTTTTACTGCGTTCTGCTGGAGATGACTGCACAGTGCTGTTTATTCCCTGGGACTCAGAACACCTCCAGCAGCACCTCCCCATGGAGAAGTGATGTCCTGTTTGAGGCACAGCACTGAACTCCAGTAAAATCGGAGAGGGACTTTGAAATGCCATGGCAGCACTGAACACAAGATGTGATGTTTGTAGATAGAAACACTATTTTGAGACATAGAACACTCAGATGTTTTAAGTATTAACTATTAAAAGCTAACATTTTTTAAATTCCTACACAAACATATTTATAGCCCTGCTTGACACTGGCTGGCTGAGATGAGGCTCAGTGCCAAGCACCAACCACGCGCACAGCACCAGGACTGAGGCTCTCCACCTCATGTAAAGGGAACTCAGGGCACGTCCTGCCCACACCTGGGGCATGGAGAGCGCAGGGCACTGCAGGTCAGGAGATTTGAGAACACGACAGCCCTCATGTAAGGGACATGCCCACCAATGCTGAACTTCAGCTCCAAGCAAGAGACCTGTTGTACCTGAAGTCAGTGTCTGCAGGATGAAGGCTTTGTGTCTGAACTCGGGAAAACTATAAATCACATTCATGCCATTTCTGATCAGCGCAAAGCTGCACAGCCCTGCCCTGCTGCCAGCCAGCAGGCCCTGTGGGAAGAAGCCCTCACATTCCAAGTGCCACCCATTACAGCTCCCTCCTCACCTTCATCCCAGCAAGAAGAGGTAAGCCCTCACATCACAGAATCATAGAATCACCGAGGTTGGAAAAGACCTCTGGGACCCTCAATCCCAACCCCAGCCCCTTCCACCATGCCCTGACCACGTCCCTCAGAGTCACATCTCCACAGTTCCTGAACATTTCCAGGGATGGTGACTCCACCACCCCCTAGGCAGCCTGTGCCAGTGCTGACTACTCTTTCCGAAAATAATTGTTCCTAATATTGAGCCTGGTGATGCCAGGCAGAGCAGTTTGCTCCTTGCAGGTGCAGCATCCAGCCCTTACCCCTTTGCAGATTGCCACCGCCTCCTTGGACATGGACTTGGGGTAGGCCACGTTGTGCTCCATGATGGACTGGAAGAGCTCGTCTTCATCTTCTCCCTCAAAGGGAGCCTGGGGTAAAGCAAGCAGAGGCTCAGTGCCATTCATAACATCACAGAATGCCTGGGTTGGAAGGGATCTCCCAGCCCCACCTCTGCCATGGGCTGGCTGTCCTCCCCAGCTCAGGCTGCCCAGGGCCCATCCATGGCCTCCAGGGATGGGACACACACACTTCTCTGGGGAGCCCATGTCCGTGTACTGGAGGTCCCGCTGCTCCTGCAATGTACAGCCTGGAATGCAGCCCATGTCCCCCTGTCACCTGTCCTTCACCTCTTATCCATCAAACCACAGCTCCATCTCCCACACAGAGCAGAGCCCTGCTGCTTCCCAGTGACAAAACAAATTACATATCGGCATATTCTCATGATGGAATTTAGCACCTTCCCATAGGAATCAATTACAATTCAATTACCTGGCCAGCCAACATTTCATAGAGCAGGACTCCAAATGCCCACCAGTCCACCGACTTCCCATAGGGCTGATAAGCAATTATCTGAAAACAACACAAACATAGGATTGCACTTCCAATTTTAACCCATTAGCACAATGCAAACTGATTTCACACTGCAGGCCAGGTCAAAAGGACAAGTTATTTACCGAGACTCCAAAATGGTGAGAAACCGCAATTATAAACAGAGCATTTGATGGGCAAAGAGTGTGGGCATTAAAAAAAAAAATAATCAGTCCTCAGCTGTGCACTAAATATTAGGAAAAAAAACGCAACAATATTCACTCAGCCTGGCCTGTGCCCTGCTAAGGTCAGATCTCAGAGATATCCCCACTGAGAGCTTTTCAAGCTCCTCTGTGTTGCGCTCCAGCTGCCCTGAAAGGAGAGCCATTACAGACCCTTAAACTTCCCTTCCACTGCCAGCAGCCTCCAGTGTGCTCCCTGCATACTGTAGTGATTTGCATCCCAATTTCTCATTCTGTTTTTCTTTTTTTGGGGGAAAAAAATAATTAGAGCAAGTAGAAGAAAATAAGAGTGCAAGTGATAATGCCCAGCCAAATACTGAGGGAACTGGTCATTTGTCCTGCTTTATAAGAATATTAATCACAGCGAGCAACAGAAGTGACAGGACACCAATATTAATCTCGGTGGGACGAGGGTACGCAGTGCACATTGGAGTTGGCAATCAAAAGTCTCTCTGGCTGCAGCAGAGTGCAGGGTGGTGAGGCACACAGGTGCACCTCACTGCCCTAACAAGGAGAATCTCTTCTCTCAATTATTTAAATGAATAAATATTAATCTCGTTATTGAAAATTCTGCAGAATGAGAGGATTTCAGAGGGATGCTTTTAGTTTAAGGCATCTGGGTATGATTGCCTGCCTGAACGTCACAGATCCAACAGTACCCTGCACTCGCGTGGTGCTGCACTAAGTGTCCCATGAGCAATAACCCATGAGCAGTAACCCAACGCTCAATCATTACTGGGCACTTCTGAGCTGTGGACATGGAGATTGTCCTCACCACACACCCCAACTCTGCCATGTCTCAGGGACCACCCCCTCCCCAGCCCATGCTTTCTGTCCCCACCTCGGGCGCGATGTAGTCAGGGGTGCCACAGAAGGTCTTGGTGGTCACCCCATCCCAAATGTTCTCCTTGCACATGCCGAAGTCCGCGATCTTGATGTGCCCCTCACTGTCCAGCATAACATTGTCCAGCTTCAGGTCCCTGCAATCAGAGCAAAGCAGTGATATGGACAGCCCCACGTGTAGCCGTGCAGCACAGCAAAGGCTCTGACCCTGTGGCCACGTGCCCAGGATCACATCTGGGAGCAGAGCACAGACAAGCCAGAGCTGGCAGCACTAAGTGCTTATTTTACTTTTTCATTTTACTTTTTCATTTTACTTTTAACCCATGGGAACACCACGCTGGGCAAATCGCTTTTAAGTGTATGACAGAAAGTGCTCTCGCATGGCAGCAAGACAGACTTCACAGAGCTTTTGCTGCATCTATGAAAAATCAAAGTCTGCTTAAGGCTCAGCAGCAACAAAGCAGGCACCTACTCAGCAAAACTGCCCGCATCACCTGTGCTTTCTCCCCCATGAAAATACAAATCAACTGCTTCTGATCCCCCTCCACAGACTGTTCGTGTTAGCCCTACTGCCCCTGTCAGAGCTTAGCACAGCTGAGGCTGCTCCAGCTATGGAGATCCCTGACTCAACTCCCAGCACTGCAGTTCTGCAGCAGCCATGTGGCACCATCTGCACATTACCAGGCATACATCACCATGCAGTGAGGTGCTATGTGCCGTGCTGGTTTTGGGCAGCAAGATATTACTCACAGGGCTACAGGGCTGCAGGTGCCTGCAGGATGCACCCTGCCTGAGGGCTGTGTTAAAGCCACAAGGGCAGCACCAGCGCTGACACACTTCAGCTTGGCTTGGTTAAGTAAGAGCATGATAGTAGGAACAGCCATAAAAGGAACAGCCTAAAATACAACTTCTTGCTGATTTTTAAGATAACTTTTTTTCTAGACAGTGCTTGATGGGCCAAAGCCAGCTACAAACATGTCAGCATTTGGGGTTGGAGGAGGAGGTGGGCACTGGAGACCGGCAGACCCAGAATCTCTGTAACAGCTGATGGCAAAAACCATCCCTCGTGTGAGCTTCGCTCCACTTCTTTCATCTTCAGAGCGCTCTCAGCAGCACAGCCCAGCAGTGCAGCTCTTCTCTTCCTGCAGAGCAGAGCAGGCGGTGCTGCTTGACACTGACACTCATTAGGATGCTCTGCCCTGCACTGGGGATGCTCTGGGCAGGGGAGCACAGTGACATTGAGTGCCAGCACTTAACCCAGCCCCAGGACATGGCCCCCACTCAACAGCCGCTCACAGTCCCTGGAGACTGCACATCGTACTGTGAACAGAAGAGAAGGTTCAGTGTCTGAGTTGGAAGTGACAGACTTGCACTGCAAGTCTCAGAATAGGCCATTCATAAGCACTTACTTTAATGTTAATAAGAAGAAACCAGCGCCCTGCAGCAAAGCACACAGCTCAGAATCAGTCCCTGCTGCTGCCAGCAGCATTGGTTTTGTATGAGGATAAATTGTGAGGCAGAGGTGAGAGAAGCATCAGAACCACTCTGCTGAGCTCTCTATCCTATAAAGGTGGAACAAAGCTGAGCACCTGTCAGATCTCAGTGGCACAGTGTGGCTCCTGTTCCCTTTAGGGCACACACCGGGAGCAGGGCTGCAGCCCTCCCAGCACAGAGAAGGGCACACCTGGGGCCAGCCCTGCTCTCGCAGCCCATGGTGTCCCCAGGACTTGCTCACCTACCGGTAAATTATGCCTTTGCTTTGCAGGAAGAAGAGGCCAATGGCTATTTCTGCTGCGTAGAATCTGCAATGAAAGATTTAGAAGGAAGACTGATAATTAAAGGAGATAAATCAAAAAGAAAACCTTTCACATCCAATTGCACCACAAAAAGCACACAGGACATGCATGGCCAAAGGATAACGACAGCCACTACAGTAAGATACCAGACAGGCATCACATGGGGGGACACAGCATAACCACGTCGGGCCAGGATGCGGTCAGGTTGCTGGGGGCTGGCAGGGGGCTGTCACTCCTCATTACACAGATTCTCATTAAGAGAGAGCTGGGATCTATAGCTGTTTGTTACTGAGTGCTGGCAATGCAGCTTGAAAAGTTATTGGTCATCATAGGAGATAACAGGAGCCACTGCTACCTTTAGATAATACCTAAAGCTGCTGTGCTGGAGCTGCAGGGTGCAGCTGGTGAGGACTAAGGACTGCACTGGTTAAACCCACCTGGGCTCTGCTCACTGCCTCAGGCACTTACAGGTGCCACATGTCCTACAGAATTGCTGCAGGCAGAACACCCTCAGCACCAGAAAAGGAATCACCTCACCTCTTCCGTTCCTGCTGCCCTTTATTTCCCTTCCTGTTGTACTCAGGATGTGCACCACAGAAGCCTTGGACTATGCTACAGGGATATGACACAAGCACAAAAATACCCACCCTGAAGGCACCACACCTGGGCACTGAACTTACACAGCGTGTGGCTCTTTAAACCTCCCAACCTGTTGGATCTGGTACATCAGGTCCCCACCGTTCACATATTCCATCACAAAGTACAAGCGATCCTAGAGGAAAAAGCAAACAATTAGCAGCAGAACTATTAGAGTAAAGAACCTGCAGAAGTCACAAACATTGGCCGAAGCAAATGACAGCTCCAATTTTTCACAGCAATACAATTATCCTGGCTGCCCTCCCCATGGAGTGCAGGTGGAGCTCGTGTGCACACAGAGCTGCAGCCATTCCTGCCCCATGCTCCAGACTCGATCGTCGCACTTCTTTGCAGGCAGATACAGCAGCAGCCACGTAGGTAAGGTCTGAGAAATTCACATTTTTTCATTAAAGTGCCATTCCCTGCAACCTGCTGTCCCAGTGCAAGGCACAACTCTGAGCAGCTGCATGGCTCCTGTGCTCCCTGCTAACAGCACTCCTGCTGGATGAAAGCCCAGTCCTTCAACACCGCGAGAAATCTGACAAGTGTGGGCCATAAGCAAAGCCCCAGAGAGCAGCACAGTAAGAAACAAGACCTGAGTATTTCCACAAAGCTCAGAAATGCAGATTAAAAAACTGAGAGCGGCTGCATCCCATCTCACAGCATCTCACACAGAGTGCCAGCACAGCACTAGCAGTGCGGAGCTCAGGAGCTGCAGTGGTCACATTGGGATGCCACTTCCCTCTGATCTTTCACAGTTAAATGGGAATGGCCATGAAGAAGGTGACAAGATTGCCCAAAGCACCGGCCTGGACATGGCAATTTCCCCTGATGGGCTCAGAATATTTTGGAGTGGAGGGAAAAGCGAAAGCTTTGGGCAAAGGCACAGCTTCACATTTGCAGTATTACACCCTAATACATAGTAATTCCATTCTTCACTTCATTTCCTTCCTAAACAACCCTTGCCATGCATTTAGGACACTGAGGACATGGAGCTAGAAGATATGCAAATGTGATCATTATCATAACAACTGTTGTATAGTAACTCCCTCATTTGCCCACTCCTTTGGCCACACGCAGGGCAGCAGTGACACTTCTGCACAGCACTGAAGGGGCAGTTGGGCTGTGTACAACACGTGGCACTGATGGGACAGAAAAGCAATTTCAGCTTTGTCAGATGATGCGGAATTTCTGCACATTGCACTCTGTATGCCAACCCCGAAAGTCCCAACACAGCAGCACCTGGGGCTGAGGGTTGGAGGAGCCACACTGCTACGTGGTGACCCCCAGGGCAAGGCAGAGCGGGCTGCGATGTCTGCAGCTGCTTCCTAAACATATTGTCTGCTTCAAGAAGAGAGGATATTAAAAGGATGGTCTCTTGAAACAGCCAGCTGAGCTCTAAAAGCAGAATTAGAGCTTTCCTCATTTGGGCGGTGAAGGGGATGCTGCTGCTTCAGGAAAAAAACACCCTGAACTGAGCAGGCAGATGGTGGCCAGCCCACGGCTGGGACAGGGACATGTGGACTGGTGCTGGTTGTGGCTGTGGGAGGGGGATGGCTCCGTGGGACTGGAGCATCACCTAGCAGCAGCACAGAACACCCAAAGACCTGCAGGGAGCTGGCACACGTCTCTTTCTGGGGTTCCTTCCAATGTCTTCCTTCCTCTAAATTAGCCCTTCCTCTAATTAAACCTTCATTTAGTCCCTCTGTCCTGCTCTTAACTGTGCAGCCCAGGCTGGGAGGGATGCTCTGGGCAGCGGTCCCAGAAACCCAAGTGCTCTGTGCAATATTTGGTAATACACCCCCCACTGTACATTTTGTTTACATTACAAACATGATTACCACTAAGCTTCTACGGGTCTGCCAGGAGCAGTGCAGCACTGACTTCAGTTCAGATGCGGTGTGAAACAGCTTCCCCTTCCTTGCCATATTTCCATGTCTGCTTCAAAGCCAGCCTGCACCCTTTAAGAACACTGAATGTGTTCGGTAAATGAAATTTCTGAGATAACATTAAATGTTAATTAAATCCTCGTGAACAGGACTGTCACCACTCCAACAGGCTGCACTGGTTACCTGAAAGGCATCAGTGCCGCTACCTGGTGATGGGGGGCCTCCAAAAGGGGTTTCTGCCTACAGCAAGGGTGATGCCAAGGGACCCCAGAGTGCACAGCATAACGTGGGGCATTTCAGCACTCACCATGGTCTGGAAGCAGGAGTGGAGCTGGGTCAGGAATGGGGGCTTTCCAGAGAGTGCCAGCACACGCTTCTCAACCATGGTGCACTCCACATCATCGTCCTGGATGACCACGTCCTTCTTCAGGATCTTCACGGCGTAGAGTTCATCCGTGCCCTTCCTCTCAGCCAGCATCACCTGAGTGGGGCAGTTGACAGCAGATGCAGGTAAATGTGCGCCTGTCTCATTCCCAACTTGCCACTGCCAGCAGTCAGAAACCCACAGCCTGGTTGTCATTGTACAGCTCCTATCACAGTCATGAAAAGAGATTCAGCTGCCAAAGAACGCAGACAGCTCTCAGTAGTACTTCCAAAAGCACTGGGAAAGCTTCATCCAGCAGTCTTAACCCTAACAACACGCTGACGTGCTCACTGCCCAGCCCTGGGGTGAATCCCCTGAGCCCTCCACATAAGGACTGGCACCCACGGGTGGGGAGAGCAGAGCTGGGTGCCAGCAGAATGCACCCAGAGCATGAGCACAGAGCCCATCAGATCACGGAATGGTAAAAACGTGCAGCAGAAAGTTACTGTAGGCCAATGCATCCAAACCCAGTGAGCTTCCCCTGCCTCGCACACACCCTGCACAGTGCTCAGAACCTCCCTGTGAGCCGGCCCACCGCCCAGCCAAGAATCTGTTCAACCTCACATTTTACACCGCTTTCACCTATTTGTGGATTTATTTACCGCAAGGAACGGGATGTGCTGTGGGTCCTGGCACGGCACTGAGAGTCTCACTGCCGCCCGCTTCCCAGAGCTGAGCTACAGCCCCACAGAGCAGTGCTCTCCAAATGCACGCGGCTGCTCCTCGGCTTGGTGCACGCACTTGGCTCTGGCTCAGTGCCAGGTGGGTGTTCTTGCCACACTGCTTGTCATGAGCTGAGGAAGGCATCAGGGCTGCTCAGCGCCAAGTGCTTTGGAAAAGCCACTGACATTTCCATTTCCATCGCGGGGGGGGGAGGAGAAGGGGTGCCATAGGATTGCAACAAACACACACGGCTGCCATCCGTCGGCAGCACTCAAAGCAGGCTGACAGCATGGCAGTGCTTCAAGATCGGATTTATTTTCTCACTGCTTAAAGGAAGCAGAGATTCTGCAGGACGGAGTGATGCTGGGCTGCACCCAGCAAGGCACAGGGGCCAGGATCACAGCAGCACTCCATTCCTCCTGCCCTCAGCCCCGTGGTGCTTTGCAGCAGCTGAGTCCCTTGCACTGCACACACCTCCAGGCCCGTGCCCTGCATTAAGCTGAGGGCAAAGGGGTGCCCCCCCTGCAGGTCCAGGCAAACAGAACCCTTCAGTTCTTTTCCTCCTGTTACCTTCACAGGCCATAAGCAGTTGAGACTTATAGGATGCTGTGCACATTGTTAGAAAGTGGGGCTGATTTTTACCTGACAGAGGCAGTTCAAAGCTGGCAAAGAAGGGAAGCAGCCCCTCCAAGAGTAGTTTGAGAGAAAATGAAGTGTTATGTGTCCATAAGCAGATCCCACACAGTGCTGTCAGCACACGGATGTACCTTGAAATCCATAATCCTTTCCAAGAAAAATAAAACTAGGACTCTGAACCCAGTGTCTGCTGCCAGGGATGGACCTGTGGGGGGGCCCATAGGAGAAGTACAGGAACTGCAGAGTGCACCAGAGCTGGGAGGCATCCTGCTGCTTTCCCAGACAGTTTGCTTGGAGATTGTCAGGGAAGAGAGCATGTTGTTGTTGGTAAAGGGCTGTGTCTGGGGATGAGTGCACCAGGAAATTTCCCTGGAGTAAAAAAGATCAGATGTACGGCCAAAAGCAGCTGCTGGAGAACAGGCTTGCAGCAGGAAATGGCACTGTGTGGCACTGGATGACACCTCGACATCCCCACATGCTCCCAACCCGGGGCAGAGGCTGCCAGCACACTGTTGATGCAAAGAACTGCTGGCGGCCTTACAGGGCTCTGAATGTTTCATGTGTCATGTTCCAATGAGAGCGATGTTCCAGCTGATCCAGCCCTGACAAGGGAAAGGCAAAAGGGCTTCTGTGCAGCTGCCAGTACTCAGCTGTGCTGCATGCTGCCCAGAGGCACCCGACAGCCCGAGTGTGAGCACGCACATGCATGTGTGCAGAAGGGATGAGGAGCATCACGTCACTGCATTGCTTCTGCACATCTGGGCTGGCATAATGAGCAGCTCCAGAGGGGTAAGTCAAGACTGGTGCTGCCCAGAATGCTGTCACCTCTACAAGTTTGCACATGCATGCAGAAGAGACTGCCCAGAGAGAGAATAACCTCCACACCTGAACACCATGCATCAACCCTGCCTGAGCAGCAGCAGAATGGGGCTGCTTCCAAGCAGCAGAGGAGCAGTAGGACCTGCAGGGGCTACCAGCCTGCACCAAACTGCCCAAGGCAGCCCGCATAGAGATGCACAAGGCAGCCTGCACTGAGCTATACAGGCTGGCTTTACTGTGCTGGCATCACAGTTCCTATGGTGACTGAAGCACAGATACAGCTGAAGTCTCAAGAGAAGAGCCGCTGATGAGCAGGCTTCAGCAACACTGCTAGTGACAGCACAGATCTGTACCCATTGCATTGCAAATCAAGAAGACTGGGACAAGTGCATTCACCCAGTGCAGTTTGCTAATGCCTTGAGTAGTGCTGTGCAGGACATGCAGGTTTGCAGAGCAGCAGGAATGCAAGCAAAGCTCACTGCTACAGATGCCCAGGAGCTGGAGCACCACTGTGAGACAGAGCCAAGTCCCGGCCCCTGCTGTGCCCACACGTGCCAGCTGCTGGCCCTCAGCCACGTCCCACACTGGGGAGAGCATCTCACAGATAGAAGACGTTCATGGGACAGGAAAATTGTCTCCCATCACACCCTAAACCATAACTGTAGAGGCAAAATTATCAGAAAAAAAAACACCCTAAAATCCCCAGAAACAACTGACAGCTTGATAGCACGACAGATTGATTAGCTGCAAAAATATGAGCAAGCCACAGAATTCAACTCCTCTCTATTTATATTACAGCAAAGCAAACCCAGGGTGGGCTGTGCCAAGCGCCGTGTTCCTCAGCCAGGAACAGCTCCCATCCCCATGCCAAGCTGGGGGCAGCACTGGCACCACTCGCAGCCCTGGAGACAGGGACACCCATAGGAGCCACGTGCCCTGGGGTCAGTCCCATCTTCCAGAGTGCAACAAGACCTGAGCTAAGCCTTTCATCCCACAGCACTCCTGCACAAACAGCTAATATTGTACTTGATTTATTCCTGTAATACATAGCATTTGTTTGGGAATGCTCCAGCGTAATAATTGGAGATGTTCTGATGCTGAGTGCAGAGGAAGGGAGGCCAATGTGTGGCTACTGCTCACCCTGCATGGCCGTGGCAGAGCAGTGATGAAAGTAGGACACAGCAGCCACAGATTCATTGAATAATAGCCTCATGGAGTGGTTTGAGTTGAAAGGGACCTCTAAAGGCCATCAGGTCCCACTCCCTGCACTGAGCAGGGACACCCACAGCTCCATCAGTGCTCAGAGCCCCGTCCAGCCTGACCATGGGTGTGTGCAGAGATGGGGCACTGCCACCTCTCTGGGCACCCTGTGCCATTCCTCAACTGCCCTTAGCATAAGCAACTTCTTTTTTCTGTCCAACCTAAATGTCCCCTCTTTTAGTCTGAAACCATTTCCCCTCATCCCTTTCAGCAGGGCTGTGCTCAGGGTTGGCAATGGTGCCCGGGGGCAGTGAGCTGCTGCTGCTGCTGCCCTTCTGCTGGCCTCAGGGAAGCATCAGGGCTGTGGGACCAGTGGTGCTTGGGTGGCCCTGAGTGCAATGCACAGCACCAGCAGAGTGCAGGCACACGTGAGGCTGAGGCTGCATCTCCCAACATTCAGTTTTAATAAGCGCTAATTAGCATATTTATAACATTCTGTTCCAGGGAACAGTTTCTGTCACACATTCCCTTATATAAGCCGTGATGCCGACTGAAGGGTTTGTTAATGTTTCTCAAATTAAAAGAAGGAAGAAGAGGGAATAAAAACAACGACAGCTTCCAGATGCCAAGCAGTAGACTTTAAAATATTATTTGCTGGGAGGGTGGGAGAGAGAAGCAAAGGCTGTTGCTCAGTGCCAGGATTTTGGCTCTGTGAGGACAGGGCACTCTGCACCTACATACCAGTCCTGAGCAGAGAGATGCTGCTGCATCCTGTGCTGCACCTGCAAGTGGCTGAGCTGCACTGGTAAAGTGGGAACAGCACAGGTGCATACACAGCACTTGCTGCTCACCCACCTGCAGAGAGCACGCAAAGCACAGAGCAATGCAGCAGCACCCACGCCCCAGCAGTGCTCATCTCACGGGGAGGGATGCGGTGCCACGGTGCTTTGCTCCGTGCAGGTGAGTCGGCATCGCTCCCCCTGTGCTTCCACCCGTCTCCACTCAGGAGGTTTACATGCCATGTTCCCTGCAATTAAAGCATCTCGCTAATCAGAGCACGTCAGCCCGGCTGTCACCGCAGTGCCGCGGTCCCGGAGCACGTGGCAGCACAGAGCTGCCCAGCCCACACGGAACTCACAGCAGCAACCCGAGGGCTGGGATTTCTCATGGAAATCATGGCAACGTTGGCGAGATCCCAAGAAAAATGAAGGTTCCAAGTCACATAATTACTGGAAGGATGAAATTCTGTTACCGCTCATAGCCAGTCTGGAAAATTAATTAAAATGTTCATGTATATTTGTAATTATTAAAGGGGAAAAAAGGCCAAATAAAAGAATTTCAAAGGCAGAGGACAAACTGCTTCCCGAGCGTCTCATTTGTGGTGGCCAAATTTGGCAGTTTCAGAGCTGACCTCAACTCAGCACAGCCCACGGAGCTCCCGTGCTGCCTGCAGCCACACAGCACAGCACTGCAAAACCTTAAAGTGCAGAGTGTGCAAATGCACGTGTCCTACCGCACCTTCCCAAAGCTTCCTTTCCCCAGAACCATCAGGAAATTGAAATCTGAGAGCTTCATCCGATCTCTGCTCCCATTGTTATCGAACTTAGAAATGGCGTTTGTCGTCTTCTCATCCGCAGCCTTGGAGCCCGTGCCAATCTTGGCCCTCTGTAAGAAGAGAGACAAAAATTACTGGAAAGAGCATGGAGGGGTTATCATAAAAACACTGAACTGCCCTCAGACCCCCAGAGATGCCCTCAGATCTTCATGTTGCCCTAAGATCCCCATGGATGCTCTCAGACCCAAACTACACACCACTGATGAGGAGCGCTCCATGTTCTGAGCCTCCATTGCTGCCCCAAATTCTGCCCCACAGCCTGCTCGGGGCCAGCCAAAGTGTAACAGTGGGGCTTCACTGAGCTTTGTCCTCACAGAACTGACCACTGTTTGCACCTTGTGAGCAAAGAACAGATGAATACAAATATTTTAATGTAACATGCAGGAATTTTTATTGAGCTCCAACATGGTTACTATCTGATATCAGAGAGAACTGCCCTCCTGTGCCAGCTCAGGCTGAACACAGGAAGCAACAAATTCATTTTGAAAGGACAGAATAGAAAGTACTTCTGCATCCCCCAGCAATCACACGAGCCAGTTCAATCACAATTGCTTATTAAGGAGCCCTCACAAACCCCCATATTTTTTAACCACAGAATCTCATCAGTTGCTTGGCACCTCCTCACTGGTCCGGGGGCTATCTCATTTGCTGAACTACCATTTGTAAAAGCTATCTCACAATTTCTTCGGTTTTAATTTTTAGAAATATCCACAGTGTAGGGCTTGCATTGAGCTCAGTCTAGCATGAAATTCCATTAACCCGATTCCAGCAGTTCAATTTGGCTGCTGTTCGCAGCTCCTCCAGATAGCAGCCTCACCAGCCAGCTCCCAACCTCCGCTGCTGCTAATTGGTTATTGCAAGGTTCTCCTCGCTGTAAAATCCCCCATTCAAGGTCACCTGCAGCACCTACAGACATCTGAAAAAGCCCTGCGCTGAAAACTAAAGGAATGGCTTCAAGGATTTGCAAATATCATAATTGCTAACACAGCTCCAAACAAGTGCCCCAGGGAAGAGGCTGAAAGCATTCAACAGACTGAGACCTGCGAGTACTGCATGTGGAACAGTACACACAGCTTTCAGATAGGGAAAAAAAAAAGAGTTTGGACATAGAAAAGGAAATGCAGGCACTGCTCTGGGATTGCAAAGCTTTCCTCACTTACAACCTTCAGGCTTCTGCAGTGTGCCAGCAGCACCCCTGTCCCAGCAGCAGGGACCTCTCACATCGCCCCAGCTCACAGCAATTCAGGATTCCAGTCAGAAGAGCACAGAGCCTGGGATGCTCCCACTTCACCCCACTGCTCACGGAGGAGGCCCCACACACGCTTGTGGGACGTAGCCAGAGCTGAGTGCAGGCACAGAGCGGAGCAGGAGCAGCCCAGCCACCATGGCAGCCAACACAGCCATGTTACTCTGCCTTCAGCAATCCTTACCCCATTATATTCCAAAGCGATCTCTAAAAGAAACGTGTACTTATCAGCAGGCAAACAGTCGTGTTCTGTGAAAGCTTTCCTAAACACTCCATCACGGTTAAAAAACAATCTTGTCAGATTAAATCTGACACTAAATTAACCTTTGTGAAGACAAGCTTTATGAGATTCAAGGGCAATCATTACGTTCCCATTAAATCACACCTAAGAGCACACTGCCCCGTGTGCAGCCCCAGCCCTGCAGCAGTGGGGCAGAAAAGCAGTAGGAAGGGCAGGGAGGGGTGTCCATCTCATCACCCTGCAGTGCTTAAGCCACCCTGGACTGCCCCTCCAGCAGTCACACAGTGCCTGACAGGAGATGGGATCCACCTGAAAACCAGGCTAGGAATGGAGCTGGGCCAAGAGGGAAAAGGTTTTCCAGGCAAGAGCCCACTCAGAAAGAAGAGCATGTCCCTGCCCTGAAGTGAGGTGCCTCGCCTATGATGGACTTCAACACCTGACTCTAAATGAGTAAAAAAACCCTCAAAACCAGTTTGTAATGCACATCTAAAGCTGACATAATTTGGAGACCTGTAAGGATTACAGCTGAAGCATGTCAAGCACTGCGCACAAAAAAAAAAGAAAGAAAGAAAGAAAGAAAGAAAGAAAGAAAGAAAGAAAGAAAGAAAGAAAGAAA
>JAPSGF010000014.1:8782389-8834942 GCA_035772895.1 Perdix hodgsoniae | reverse complement strand
CCCCCCCCCCCCCCCCCCCCCCCCCCTCCTCCCTCCCATGCCCACACGGGCTGCAGGGCTTTTAGTCATCATTCCTGTTACCCCTGGTGCCCAGAGAGGTGGTGGTGGTGCCCCAGCTCTGTAGGCACTGGATGGGACTCTGAGCACCTGATGGAGCTGTGGATATCCCTGTTCAACGCAGGGCAGTGGAATCAGACGGCCTTTTAGGGTCCCTTCTAATGCAAACAATTCTGTGACTCTATTTATCTTCCACCCCACCGCAGTGCAGCACTGGGAATTCAGCTGGATTTACCAGGAATACAAAAAGGGCACCACATACTCCCACAGCTTTACCCATATACAGATCATTTAAACCAATCCCTTTCTACTTGGTAACATTTTAAAGGTGATAATGAATATGCTGTTCCCATAACAGACAGTAAGCTTCTATATTTATGAGGATGCCAGCACATGGTAAGCACCGGGGTGTGCTGCTCCCCGCAGACGGCGTAAGCAGACGCTGTATGTTCACAGTCATTTTAAATAGGACTGTACAAGACTGACTCGGAAAATAACCAGTCTCTCTCCTACCCTCCTCCCTCTTCTTTCACGCCATCTCCTCCCTGTTCAGCTCCTCCAGCTCCCTGTACCCTACAGACCACGTTATTCGGTGCTGACCCCCTTCCCATTCTGTCCCCACTGCATCACTACTTACTGTCACATTTCATCCCCTGGTGGATGAGGCCATAGAGCAACGAGCCACAGTGGTCACAGAAGGTGGGGCTGGAGTATGTGTGGATTTTAAACTTGTGTTTGCTCCGGGGATCCTAGGAGGGAAATAAAAGACGAAGATTGTAAGCCTGCACCAAAGATCAGTCAGCAGCACACACACCACAGTGCCCTGATTTCTGTCTGTATTAGGGCTTCTTAGCGACCATCTCTGACAGCCCCACTGCTCTGGGGGTCAGCGAGACCCCCCTGCCCTGAGGGCACCAAGTTCGGAAATCTCCCTCCTGAGGGTGGAGGCAGGGTGAGGCCATGGCAGGCACTGCCCAGCTTAATTCCATCTCAGGTTAATTGCTTGGAGTTTGGGATGAGGCACAGCTCCCAGCTCTGCCATCTGAGCTGATGGCCTGGAGAAGTGCCCAGGCACCAGAACAGAGCTTGGCAGGGCACTGTAAGGTATGTAAATAAATAAAGAGTGGAGGCAGAACAGAGCTGTGGCACAGCTATACAGCACCCTCCCCTTAAATGAATTGTCCAAGCACTCCAGGTACCGAAGCTTCCAGCTGCACTAACCACTGAGATTCTCTGTTCTTTCTCAGTGTTGCAGATAACTTGAGCGATACCAGGATGGACTGGTAATTGAGCTGCATTTAATTCCACCCGCTAAGTGCGATGGATTAGGTACACGCTCCAGCAAACCCATTGTACTGGGAGCTGGAATCATCCCATGTACTGCCCCAACTGAACCTCCTGTTGGCACAGAGCACCGGGTGCTCCCACAGCTCAGCGTGGAGCAGGGACCCACAGAGGTATGGACACAATGCACCCAAAAGCTTTGACACGCTGATGGGGAACAGCCCACAGGCAGAAACCTTCTGTATCCCCAAAGCTCTGAGCCAGCACAGAGCTGAACTGTGGCTCCAGAGCCCCAGGCTACCCCTGGCTATGCCCTGCAGGGTGCCCAGTGTGGGCACCAGGGTGATGCCAGAAGGAGCTGTGTGCCACTGAGCCCCAAAGTGCTGCACGGGCAGGAACCACCCCCAAGTGCTGCAGTTCCTGTGTTCCCTTCTGGAAAGAGACATTCCTGTTTAGGCAACCAAAAGCTTTAGTCATTCATAAAATAAGACACAAGCTCATTGCAAAGTGAGGCAGCTTCCACCTCATGCAAATGGTTTTAAATTCCCTCTGGAAGTGGGAGTTTCAAAGAAGTCAGAGGTGGAAAACACGAGCACGCAGCACGCAGGGACCTGCAGGCACATTCCAGCAGCTTCCCACGCCCCTGCTCAGAGCAAACCAGGCCTATCCCTAGGTGCCGGGGGCTCCTTCCTCTTCAGTTGCCACCCTGAGGTGTTACAAGGAGCTGGAAGCAGCTGGGGCTGAGCCCCACACAGCACTGCGGGTGATGGAGGAGCAGCTTAGAGCCGTGCAGTTGAGCCCTGAGTGCACAGAGCAGGAGGCGCTGCCTCCCCTTCCCCGTGCTGCGGAACATGCCAGAACTGGGTGTTCTGGGGATCATTTTCAAGCAGGGCTGAAGTCTCTGCACAGAGAGACTATTTTTGCACCATGGAGACAGAAATGACGAGATCCCTGCGCATGCAGATGCTGAGAGACTTCAAGCAAGAACAGTTACAACGAAGTTTGCCAAGAAAAGAAAATCTGCTCCTCCTTCCCTCCCACCAGAGCAGAGCAGGTCCCAAAGGACAGAACAGGAAATGTTCCCTTGAGAGCACTGAGAAATGTCATCAGGGTGTCAGCAAGAGGCTGGGAGCTCTCCTGCCGAGCCGTCCAACCCAGACAAGACGGCACAGACTGGGGTCCAGGCACTGTGGTACTTCAACTGTTAATTCCCAGCTCCTCAGAGCCCTGCTTCAGCACGGCACGTTGGGATGGTTCCATGCACTCAAGAATGACCCCAGAAGTCCCTCACTGTCCTGGGCAGAGGCACGCATGGAGCCCCCAGGCGCGGCCATGGCACCCAGCAGG
Organism: Perdix hodgsoniae; assembly: GCA_035772895.1. Lineage (NCBI taxonomy): Eukaryota > Metazoa > Chordata > Aves > Galliformes > Phasianidae > Perdix > Perdix hodgsoniae. The sequence continues at coordinate 8,832,254 of JAPSGF010000014.1, read as the reverse complement.
CAGAGCCTGCCCGAGGCAGCATTCCTCGGCAGCTCAGAGCAGAGCTGCTCAAACTGCAGGGCTGGAGCCGTGTGCGGATGGCAGACGGGTGAGCTCAGCCCCGCAGAGCCAGGGAAGCAGCAGAAGGTGCTGGGAGGGAGCAGTGTGGATACATCTTCATCCCGCAGGAGCTGTCACCGGCCGTCTGCGCCCGCCGGAGCCGCATGTGCCCTCACACGAGGTGCAGATGGCACCCGCCGGGAGCTGGAGAAGTTAATTAGCGGGAGAAAAGCAAGCAGTGAGCTGCAGAGAGGCTGGAAGAGCACGGAGCTGGAGCAGAACGGGGCTGCCGGAGGGGCAGGATGTTGCTGACAGCCGTGCACTGAAGGCTGGGGGTGACACACACTCAGGGGAGTCCCTGCGCCCTGCTGTGAGCTGCAGCGTGGCACCCAGCGATGGGGTGTGGGCAGGGCAATGCGCATGCACTGATGCTATCGAGGCAGCTTCTGCTGCTAAAACACCTGTGGGTCCCACAGCTTGCTTCCCATGAAGCTTCTCTCCTCCAAAAGCAAACAGCATCAACCCTTTCTGCAGTACAAACAATTGTGGAGTTTTTCAGGCATGGAGGAGCCCAAGACAAAGATGAAGCTGCTTGCAGTCAGGCACACAGCAGTGTCACAGAAACCCTTTCCCAAAGCTAGAAGAGCTGGAAAAATAAAATGCAAAATCAAAATGAACCTACAGTGGCCTGCTATATTCCTGGAGCAACTCTGATATTTATTAATGCATTGTGATTGGATGACCTTTAGCAGGATAACGCAAAGAAGGTCATTTTAATGATTATTTTGTCTACAATTTAAATAATTATGCATTCTACTAATAGCTCCAGCTATAATTAGGTTTGCCAACTGCATTACATTATACATGCCTGATTTCAGCTCCTGGAGACCTTGCCATTTTTCAAAGAACTTCAGCTTGAATGGGCACGCGAGCTCTGCCTGCTACAAGCAGAGCACTGGAGCGCCAGAGCTTGTAATGAAGAGCAGCATGCTTCAGTACCATGGTCTTGATAAGGGCTTCAACAGCATTAATGTAAAAACCATGGGAAAACCAAAGCCTTCTACAGGGCTGCAGGGCAGGAGAGCCTAAGCCCAACACATGGCTGCAATCCCAGGGCCTCAAAGCTTGGTGCTACACACAGTTGGACCTAATTGGAGAAGTAAATGGTACAAACACCACTGTTGTCAGCTACCAGTGCTGCAGAACTAATGTACAGCAGTGCTGATGGGCAAAACAGACCACTGTATCCCATCTTCCGATATCAAAAGTCTGGACATGACTTCAGCACAACACAACATAAAGCAGCCTCACAACCTCAGCCCCAGCAATTATACTGACAACCTCGGTCTGCGTTGTAAGGAGCAATTATATCCCCTCACTTAACGTGCCCTGTCATCGTGCAATTAGCGCTGCTCTCCCTCTCCTGGATGGAGGACCTGCGCCCATTGGCTTTGCAAGGTCAAGCACACACATTCCTTGGGAGCTTCAGGCACCACCAGGTCAAACAGAACTGCTCCTGTCTGACTCTGCTGCTGGTGTGCTCCCAGCTCAGCACACTGCCCTGCAGCCAGTGCAGAATGGGGTGTGGATGTCACCGCCAGTGCCACTATGGGGAGAGAACCTCTCCCCTCTCCAGCTCAGCAGCAGCCACGTGGCCCACTGTAATTGAAGAACCCTCTGTGAGGCTTAAACAACAGCAATAATTTAAACTCATTCTTTCTGCAAGATTTAATTGGGTATTAGTATTTGTCAAAGGAATGACAGTTACCAGATTGCACCGCAGACTAAAAAAAGCATAGCTAAAATTGTTACAACCTAGATCCTATCAGTGTTTGATATAACTACAGGTCGCTCTGGATTCATGCCATGGCTGTTAGCAACAGCGCAGAGGAAAGCTCAGCTTGAGCTTTGCAGCAGCTCACAGTGCTAAGCCCCCATCCCCAGCCAGTCCTGCTGCAGGCAGGGCACTGCTGCTTGCTGGAGTAGGTTGCTGTCTCTCCATTCATAGCTCCTTCAGGATTAGGTTGCTGTAAGCAGCCTGATTCCCCATGCAGAACCAACAGTGTTTGCCCTGCAACATCCCCCAGCTAAATCCTAGCTGACAGCCATCCAGGGGTATGAACTAAAGCTCTACTAAATGGCAAAAAAAAACCAACACCAAAAACCAACATGACAAAAAGGCCATTTTTGCTGCCTGTCTTAAGCTCTCAGCATCTGCACACCTCTCTCTATTTTCAGAAATAATGCATTAATAATCTGGCAGCAGCTGGACAGCATTTACCTGTCTGCCCAAGGAGCACAGCGGCAGCACTCACGTGGCAATAACAGCAAACAGCAGATGATTTGATCAAGGGCCTTTGTGCACATCCCTGTACCAAGTGGTGCCTCTCACAAAGGGGCAATTTGGATTTCTTCCCCTTGGCAGGCAGAGGCTGCCCACTGATAACTGGAGGGCCACTGGGCTGGCAGAAGGCAGCAGAGAAGTGCCGTGCACCAGGAGCAGGACTGGGCGTTGGGTGCTCCCTGTTCCTTCTTCTCACTCCGACTTGGACAAGGCTGCTCATGAAAAAAGCACAGCAAGAGCCCACAACCAGAAGCGTGCAGAAACAGGCACAGCATTTCCCATCACCTGCTGCTCTCCTGCTCGCTGCTGGCCAGCTGCTGGGTGAGGATGTGCACAGCACCCAGCTGGGCATGCTGCCTGTGCCTGACACCACGCAGCAGGGGTACCTGGAGCACAGCCCACCCCACTCTGCTGCTGCCAAGCCTCATTTTTTTCCTTGAGCAAGGTTAAGCGCTTTCACAGCATCTCAGGGTCCCTCATTCCAGCTCTGCTGCAATCATGTTTGCTGGCACCTTCCTGCTGTTTTTGCATTGCGACAGGCATGGCTTGCAGCACTGCCACCCACAAGCAGCACTGCGGATCCATGCCCAGTTGCACCCCCAACTTATGCTGCCTGGCTTTTACCTGCAGCCCCCAGCACTAGAACAAATGGCACAAACAGCAGCACCCACAGCCTGGTGGGTTTCAGGCTTGCTTGGGAGCAGGAAAGCAAGCAGGTCTTCTCTAGCACCAGCTGCCACCCTGTGTGCCCCTAACACCCCCCAGCACAGGGGGGTAGGGTGGGAGCCTCTGGGCTCTGCAGCACCCCCCTCCAGCTGCAGCAGCCTCGTAAGTTTTCAGATCCCTATGCACAAATATATGAATATGTTCCTAAATATATACACATTTATATCTATGACATATATATTTTGTAGACTGAGCCACATCTCCAGAGTGCAAGCGGGTCTCCCTGCCATCCATATGAGTTCCAGATGACAGAGAATAGAGAACGTGTGACAATAGAGCCCAGCCACGTGGCTGAAGGCACCTCACTGTGTGACATCACTCAGCAGCAGCAGTGCTGCAGAGCCACCTTGGGGGCAGCAGCTCTGTGTGCTGTGCAGTAGCACTGTGCAGAGGAACCTGGCGTGGGTGTGCACATGGGATAGCTTGCTAGCCTGCCTGGCTGAGCAAAGGGCAGAGCGTAAATCCCCTTTTATCACACTTCCCCATACTTTCTCCAGTTTTCCTTGCTTTTTTTCCCGTCAGGCTCTCACTTCATAGAGCAGCAGTGAAACCACCCAGAGCAATAGAGGCAGACCTCGCTCCCTCCTCATCCCCATGGGTGTAATTGCAGCATGCTGCAGGGAAATTGCATGCTGCAAAACCATCACAGTGCTGCATGGCTCAGGCAGGGGACACAGCTATCCCTTGGGCTGGGGATGACACCCCTGGGTGCTCTGGGGTCAGACAGAGTACAGCAGCCCCTGTGCTCCAGCCCCATACAGAACGGTAAGGGGCCAATAGGGAATTTGGGAATGTGTACAGGTCTCTTCGGTTGGCATCTGTACTACATCTCCTTTTCCCCTCCACTAACTAATTTGTAAGGTTCAATAGCTTCCAATACATTGCAATTAGCAGCAGTCCCTGCAGAGCAGAAAGCCTTCAGCAGGAAAAGTGATAGGCACATGCAGAGTGCCGCTGGGGAATTAAAAAAAAACAACAACAACATAACAGAAGATCTTGACTAATTGTCTAGTGGGAAGTGGAGATAAAAGTGGGCCTATCAAACTGTGAATGACAGTCATGCATCCCTGTGAGCTGCCAACCTCTAGGAGAGGAGCAAGGAACACCTTGCTACACACACAGGTTTAATGCTCCTCTGGGTCCTGGGCTGGCTGCAAAAGCAAAGCAGATCCACCCCCTGCTGCCCACCCCACCATCACAGAGCCCCAGAGCTCTGCCTTTCCCACATTTGTGAGCAGCAACCCAAACCCACATCCCCAAATCCCAGCACCAGCCCTGCTTTGGGCAGAGTGACCAGCAGCACTTGTGCAGCCCCCACCTTCCGCTGTGTACTGCACTTCCTGCACCCACTGCTTCTATTTATATAGGTGAGAGTTCTGGTGCACCATAGTTTCTCCAATTTGCTCTCTTTCTCCTTGTAGTTCCCCAGATTAGCCAGTTTCCACAGTAAAACATAAAAGCTGTCAGACAGACCAGGAATGCACTGGCAGAGCTACACAGAGCAGCTCAAGTGAGTCGTGGTCTGCTGAAAGCACTGGGATGCACCAGGAGCTGCATCCTTCTGAAAACCATAACAATACAGAATAGTTTGAGTTGTAAAAGACCTCTAAAGGCCATCAGGTCCCACTCCCTGCACTGAGCAGGGACACCCACAGCTCCACAGTGCTCAGAGCCACATCCAGCCTGACTGTGGGTGCCTGCAGGGATGGGGCACTGACACCTCTCTATGCACCCTGTGCCGCTGCCTCACTGCCCTTAGCATAAAGAACTTCTTCCTTATACCCAGTCTAAATCTGCCCTCATTTAGTTTGAAACCATTTCCCCTTGTCCTATCACAACAGCCCCTGCCGAACTTGTCCCTTTCTTTCTTACAGGTCCCCAAAAACAAAGAGCAGTGGAATCTGGGGGCAGGGAATGCTCCTCCAACCTGCACACACACTGGGTTCATTAATCCTGCGGAATGACACAAAACAGACCCTTGGAAGAACAATACCTGCTCTTCCTGAGGGGCCCCTGGTTGGCCCTGGGGAACTGCCTGCAGTGTGGGAGCTGGCCCAGGCAGGGCGGTGATGCCAAGATAACATCAGGGCAGATACTTACATCAGAAGCTGGGCCCTTGTCTGCACCAGGGCAGGAGAAGGTGACGAACTCATGGCACCGCTTGTGCACCACGAAGCAGCAAACTGCAGAGAGAAGAGGGACAGAGTCAGAGCTGCGTGATGGGACCTGAACCGTGCACACCCAGAGCTATGAAACGTGATTGTATCTGATCTGTGGGGAGCAGAGACTGAGTAGGATTCGCTAAAATTTAACGTTCTGCTAAGGATTTCCTTATCGATGACTATCAGGCACTAAAAGCAGAAAAGTAAGCAGAAAGAAAACATGGAACAAATGCCAGAGAGGGGCTGGGTGCCCTGCGCTCACTTGGAGTTTGCTGAGGTCACCTACGTATGAGAGGCAGCGCTCGGCGCACACAGACATCTGCGCTGCAGAGTGCGTGTGTCCAAAAACAGAACATTATACCAAAGGGAACAGGTGGGTAACATTCCTCCCACAGCTCTGCTTTTCTTTAGCAGCTCCCCAGCCTCCATTTGCCAGACCAGAAGACACGCACTCCTCCCTCCTCACACGCACATAGATCACAAAGTTGGAGTTGAAGCAGTGCAGGAAATTTGTCCTCGTGTGCCACCTCCCCGACTGCACCCCCTGCAGCAGGGAGCCCTGTCAGCAGCACTGACCCCGCTCAGCACAGAACAGTTAAAGGTTAGGAAAGACCTCAGTGCTCCTCCTGCTGCTCCATCCCCACTCCAGAGCAGCAGAGAGGAGATGCTTGTGAAAAAAGGGTTCTGAGCACCAGAGCACGGGGAGCACAGATGCACAGAATGAGCCTATTTCCATTGCACCCACATGGGACTTTCCTTAAGGAACAAAGAGAAAGCAAGTGAAGTTTCCCATTAAGCTCACAATCCACTCATTGTGCCCCGCTCCATCCAGTTTCAAATGCATTTTCCCTTTCACATTTTTCATTATGCAAAGAACAAAGAGAAGGTTTGGGAGGCACAACAGCTGCCAACAACTCCTTCCTTAGAGGAGCTGCTTCTCTGAGCCAAACAAATAAACATTTTCTTGAAAACATTGTTCACCATTTCTGTCATTAGCACACACAGACAGATGCATCTGGGAAGCAGGAAGGAAGAAATTAGAACTGTATTAGCAAAGATTTATCCTGCAACAACCCCCAGCAGCCCCACCGAGCCCGTGCTGCAGCAGTGCTGCGGCAGCAGTGGTTTGGGCTCAGCCAGAGGGGTGGATTTTTGCTGGGTTGCACTTATATGGCATTCCCCTGCACCATGTCCATGAGCTGCTAGACACAAACATGATGGAAGAGTGGGTAAGGGGAGAAAAGCAAACCCTGGGGTGCTCCATCCTTCTCAGCTCCTGCGAAGATTTGCACTCTGGGGACAGCGCTATCTGCCCCTGCCTGGGGAAGGTAAACCAGGGCAGCTGAGGCTGCAGGAGAGAGCAGCAGCTGTGTCTGTGTGTCCTTCACCTCAGCTGCAAATCACAAAGAGGCACTGCAGGGTTGTGAGAAACCCCAGCACAGGTGGAATGCCCATTTCTGGTGGCAAGAAACCAGAAAGCCAATGCTTGGGAAGCTCAAAAGCATGCCAGGTTTTTATTACAGCCATATTCTTTTAAGGTTTCATCTGAAAGCTTAATTATTAAAGATTGCATTAAATATATGTGCCCACTTAACACTTCCTGCCCTTTGAGCAGGGACCCAATGAACAGCAGACACGTGGTATTATCAATCCAAGTGGAAAAACGATTGCAGTGCCCACAAAGCTTTCCACACTGCTGTTCAATTAAGTAAATGGTACCCAGTGGCCACTGTGGGCCACCTCTGTGGCCACTGAGTGTTTAGCAGGAGCAGTGGGCTCCCCGGCAATCAATATTAATATGGATTGTAAGGAGAATCCATTTGATGATGATGAAGCGGAACGCTCGCCTACGCATCCACAGCAAGCAGGAGGCTCACTGCAGTGGTGGGGGATTTGCATCCAGCACTTCAAACGAAGCTCTGCAAGCCTTGAAAAGGTCCACGCAAACATCTCACGCACGCTTAGGGGAATACTCAATCTCTGCAGAAAAACAGCCCAAAGAATTAATCAGGTATAGCAGCTTATGCTCTAATTCTGCCCTGACCCCACGTGTGCACCCTACCCAGGGACAGGGATGGCAGGTGCTCCTCCCACGGCCGATGCAGTGCACCATGCTGAAGGGCAGCACGCTCCACACCATTGCTGCAGAGCTTTAGGACCGCATCTTTATCACTTTAGAAACTACATCACAAGCAGCAGCTTTCCCAGGTTGCTAATTAGACAGTTCATTTGTAAATCTTATTACGCGATAATAAAGTTATCAAATCCCACTGGTGAGCTACAAACGTCCTGAGTCATTTATACACAACAAAAATGAAACATTAACCTTTACCATTTGTTGCTGTGTAATGCATGGCTGCTTGCTGGCCCTAAGTTCTTTTTCAGTGCCGTCTCCATTACAGGCATCTGGGGAGAAATCACTGTCTCGGGGGAGGTGAGGAACATAAAAGCCCACACAAGGCTGCGTGCTGCAGCTCCGCAGGTTTCAGACTTGTGTGGCAGCACTGCAGCTACAGGGATGGGGCTGCCCCAGCACGGTGGCATAGCATATTTTCAGATCTCTGAGAAGAGCCTTATTTTAAAAGGTGGGAGGACAGAAAATACTAAAGGTGTTGTCAAGGTTGAGGGGGAGAAGAAACCCAAAGCTACTTAAGAGGCTTCTTTGCCTAAAACACTGTTCAGAAATCCCTGGGAAAACTATAAAGCACTTTCACACATGGATCACAGAACCTGACAGCCAGAAAAAAATGCATTAAGAAAAGTCCCAAGAGCACAGCACGTGTCTGGCTTCACTTCCACCACAGGAGGGACCTCCGGGCTCAGAGTGGGCAGCAGTACACAGGGACAGACAGAAAACACACAGCTAGGAGCAGTTATAGGCTTGCATGCTTTGCAATGATGCTGTAAGATATCGCAGCAGAGAGGAGCCACTGGTGATGGCAGGAGGGATGAACACAGTGATCACACTGTGCAGGAGTGCTGCCATGAGCTGCAGGTAGAAACGCTCCATGGTTGGGCGCCTTTGGCATCACAGACACCAGTGATACTCGGTATAGCAGGGGCTGCGTGGGGGGCAAGGGGAAATGGTCTCAAAATAAAAGAGGGGAGATTTAGACTGGATAGAAGGAAGAAGCTCTTTATGCCAAGGGAGGTGAGGAATGGCACAGGATCTCCAGAGTGGTGGCAGTGTCCCATCCCTGCACACAGCCACAGTCAGGCTGGACGGGGCTCTGAGCACTGATGGAGCTGTGGGTGTCCCTGCTCAGAGCAGGGAGTGGGACGAGACGGCCTTTAGAGGTCTCTTCCATCTCAAAGCATTATATGGTTCTATGATTCAGTTGTCCTTTGGGTCAACAGGAGAAAACTAATGAAGAGAACTCCAGCAGTGAGGGCACAGCCCTTGGCACTACATGAAGCACAGGGAGAGGGGAGGACACTCCCACAGCCGGCAGCAGCCCTAGGAGCAGGCAGCAGCGCGTTAAGGTGCAGCGGCTTTGCGTTAAGGTGCGGTGACATCCATGTGTGGGGAAGCTGCAGGGAGGAGCAGCCCCAGACCTGCAGTGGTCACAGCGGCGCTCTGGCACAGGCAGCCATGGCCGCAGGAGCCGCTCGATGCCAAGGGGCTGCTTGGAGGGACCCGTGCCAACGGGGCCAGCAGGCAAGATGCCAGCAGGAGGCACTGTCCAGCTGCAGCCCCACGCAGGTCTGGCAGCTGCTGATTGCACCCTGCTAACACACCTGTCCCCCAGATTTGGTCACAGTGAACAAAGGGCTCCTGGGCTCCACGTCCCTGTGCACGTATCTTCCTGCTCACGTGGGGTATTTTCTTCTGTTTACAAAATGTAAACAAATGCAAATGAATTCCCCCGCCATATGCAACATCCCTCACCTCACACACTCTATCTCCATTCAGATGTGCTTCTAACAGCAGACAGTTGGGCAGCTTGCCCAAAGACACAACAATGCCGAAAGATTTGCTCTTAGAATATAAAATCCTTCCTCAGTCCAACAGCTTCTGCCCAGGAGATGCCCTCTATTGCAGTATTAAGCTCCTTAACCTGGCGCTCAGGCTGCCAAGGGAGCCAGCCCAGATGCATGGAACCCAGGAACATGAAAGCCCAAGAAGGGCAGGACCCTGCCAGCACCGCAGAAAGCAGCTTTCATTTGGCCAAGTGCTCCCATTGTTAGAGGTGCCTGGCACCTCCCAGACAGTCCAGGCTTTCACCCTCAGCTCCTTTATCACAGAATGGCTTAGTTTGGAGGTGGTGAATCACTAGAGCAGGCTGCCCAGGGCCCCATCCAACCTGGCCTTGGATGCCTTCTTCAGAGATGGCACATGATCTCCCAGGAGCTGCTTCGGCAGCCCATTTTTCCAGGTGGCTTTTTGGAGTGCAGTGCTGGCAACATCTGGGACCACCGAGGCAGCGCAGGGACCCTTAGCACAGTGGGCATGCCATGCATCAACCCCTGAGCCTGCACACTGCTGGCTGAGAGCCTGCCACACGGGATCTGATTAGCCTCATCTCCCACACGAAATGCAGTTAGCTGGCAGGAAGGTATCCAGCCCTCCTCAAAACCCAGACACCATGACAAACGGCTTCCTGCAAGAATGAACCCTGCCTAGCAACTGGATGCCACATAAAGCAGCGCTGCCTTTATTTGATCTCCATTTGTTTCTAATTTCATTGTATGGACTCCTTGTTCTGAAGAAGGGGCTAATCAATTCTCCCCAAGTCCTTCGCAAAATGAATAATTCAGGGAAGTCACCTCAATGCTCCCTGCCGAGAACACTTCTCCCAGAACTCGTGTCCCCTTTGTCATCCTCCTCTAGGCAGAGCAAAGTTCTGAAGGCACCCAGGACAGCACCAGACGCAGAATGTCAAAATAAAGCAGACAGATGGAGAGTGAAGAGAGACAGAACAAGGACCGACCAAAACTCATCTCCAAATCAGCCCCAGCGAGGAGACAAGGACCTCCCCGGAGAGCTGACGGATCCTCACTTGGGCAGATGGTTCTAATAGCATGAAACCCAAAGATTATTTCGAGCGCATCTCAGCGCGTAGCTGCTCCCCTGCAACCCGGTGGAAGCTCTCATTTGGATAATGCCTCCACTTTGTAAATAACGAGAGATCCGGGGAACGGGCTGCAGTTCTGATTATCGGAGCTGGAGAGAACAAAATAGCACACACAAAAAAATATTTTTAAAGGCGCTTTGTGCTTATCCACCTACGCTGGGCCAACTGTGAGGTCAGATGCATTAGCCCGGCTTTGCCTTCACCACGCACCCAAATGTACAGCAGCAGCCCACCATTTCCCATTCCTGCACTCAGAACTATGGCTCGGTACATCAAACAAAGTCAGTGAAGCGTGGTAATTGTAAAATAAGGGGAAAGAAGGCTTCCAGGAAGGGAAGTCCTAAATTTCTGACAGCGCTTTACAGCTTTTAATCACTTACAGCGCATAAGGAGAAGCTGAGCTAAAAATTTGTGCTGTTTGGATTTAATCCTCAGCTTTGGTTAAAAGCTTTCTGGAGTCCTTACAACACAACAAAAATCTTTAATTCCCCATCAGACTTCAGCGGTTTTTCTCTTGCCAGCCCCAGAGATGCAGAGAGAGCAGACGTGCTCTGAGATTGCTGGGCTCTGTGCTGCAGAGAGATGCCAGGAGGGCACACGCTGTGGTGGGGACAGGGAAATCACAGCTCCGCCACCCCTGCTCTGAGCCCCTGGGCTGCCCAGCTGCTGTGCCTGATAATTTCATGTTTTGAACGATTCTCATCATTTTTCAACTCATTTTGCTTTGCTACTACATCCGTGCTGCATTTTTTGCTTTTCTGCTCCAGGAGGAGCCCCACAAGCCCAACCTTCCTACCAGTACGCATCCATCCTGGCAGGACAGCCCTTCCTGGTTGGGTTTCTACCTACCTGCCCGAAGGCACCACCCTTGGCAGACACCAGGGCTTTGGGGTGCTGAGGGGCCAGGAGGGCATGGGGAGGGGGTGATGATGTCACCAACCCAAGGTGACAAGAGACAAAGGAGGTAGGGAGCAGGAAAAGGCATTTCTGTGTGGTTTCAGCTTCTTAAAGAACAGGTTTTGGTTTGGTTTTGTTTTTCTTAAGGAAAGGGGAAGAAAAGAGCAAGACTGCCAGCTTCTCTCCAGAGAGACCTCACCAGCTTTACATCCTTAGAAGGCTCCAAGTGCCCAAGCAGCTACAAGGGTTTCTCAGTCCAAGAAAGCAACTCTTAATCAGCCCAGTTAATTCTGCACTAACAATACAAAGAATCCTTCATTACAGATTTGAAGAGGCCCAGCCTTTCAAATCAGCACTGAGAAAGCTGTCATTCAGTGCCAGAAAGATAAAACTGTTTTCCTTCAGAAATACCAGGCACTGCAATGTGATACTTTTTTTTTTTTTTAGCCGCACAATCTCCCAGCCATTATGAAACCAACCAACCCTGCTTGTTGTCCTCTCTAGCAGCCATGGGAGCGGGGACCTCAGCTGGAAGACCCGGCTGTACCTGGGGTGATGCAGTCAGCAGTGTGCCCTGGTGGCCAAGAAAGCCCATGGGACCCTGGGCTGCATTGCACAGTGAGGCCAGAAGGTGAGAGAGGTGTTCCCTGCCTTCCGCTCTGCCCAGGGGAGGCCACATCTGGAGCACTGCACCCAGTGCTGGGCTTCCCAGGTACTGACAGACAGGGAACTGCTGGAGAAAGCCCAGCGGAGGGCTGCAGACCTCTTGGATGTGTCTCTGTGCGACCTGCTGCAGGGAACCTGCTGTGAGGGTTGGACTGGAGGTGCACTAGAACACCCTTCCAATTTCCACGGACCTGTGATGCTGTGATCCCAGAACTACAGGAAAACCCCAGCACCAGGTCCCAGCTCCCACAGCCCGGTCAGTGGCACCACTCACTCAACTGGCAGCTCCTTCCAGAGGCACAGAGACATGAATTTTACATTACAGAGCTCAGAATTTAAATACTTCATCAACATCTCTCACATACCGAGCGGTAACAGAGATTCGCTTTCAGGCTGAATAATTCAGCCTCCATTGCTCCCGCCCGGCACACGCCGCAGCTGCTGGCATCGTCAAAGCGAGCAGCTCCCCAGCTGGGTGCAGGGCTCTGCAGGGCAGTGCAGGGTGCCCTCCCCAGCCCCAACCCCTCTGCGAACTGCAGCACCCTGAGGACTGTGCCCATGTTGGTGATTCCTGGCGATGGGGAGGAAAACACACACAAGTCCTGAGAGGTTGTGTGGGCAGGATCCAGGCTGCTCCGCTCGCCACGGACTCCTCTGGAAGGCTCTTAAAAACACTGTGGGCTCCTCCTCATCCTTCGGTCGCCACGTGGCTGAGCTCCCAAACGAGGACGGCTGCCGCCTGTCACTATGCGGGTGCTGCACTCGGCGCAGCAATGCTTCCAGCTTCCAGGGGCAGCTGCTCACCACCGGGATGAAGCAAGCAGGCACCCGCAGCGCTCCGCACACACAGGCAGCCCCAGCAGCTGTGCAGAAGCACAAGGCGAAGGCCACTCGCTGCTCGTTTCTAAAGCAGACATTTTTAATATTCATTTTTTATTTAGAGGGGTTAAATATTCCAGCCATGCACTTTTAGAAGGATTTAAGTACGGATGAAGAAAACATTCAAAAAAAAAAAAAAGAAAAAAGTCTGCAGCTTTTATATGAAATACCAGGCGTGAATTGACAACACACTCTGCATGACAATGAACGTAATGAAGCCAGGCGGGATGAGGAACATCAATCATCCACGGCAATAGGATAGGTGTGGGCGGGGAAGGGGCCGATGACTGCATTAGAGCTCAGGTTGGGGAGCGATCTCCATTCTCCCACTGCATCAGACGTAAACACCCGGAGCCTCTCTGCCTGGGGGCAGGGGCACAGCTCAGGCAGTTCCTGCACCGGGGGCATGGGAACAAGCTCCCGTGCCTTCCTTGAGCTTCTGAGGCCATAAAAGCTGTGGGGAGCACAAACACTGCTCCCTGCAGCCTCACCCCAGCACCTTAAGGGGCGGCCAAAAGCTCCTCACGGAGTGGAGACCCACACCCAGCACCCACTGAGAGGCTCGGAGCGATGAGGGCAAAGCCTCCCACGCGTTCTCCTTGCACCCCATGTGCTCCCCCCACGCTCCCCGTGCCGGTGCTGTTTCAGAGACCCACGCACAGAGCAGGGCGAACTGAGCCTGCAGCGCAACTGCCCACGCGTGGGCCCTGACAGATGCCCTGAATGAACGGGAGGGAAACAGACTCGGCTCTGCTCTTTAATTATAGCCAGGTGGCACAGTGCCACAACACTAACAGGTAATTTTTCAAGCTGGAATTTGTTTCTTTCAGCGTTAACATCCCCCTAACCTGTTTCTCAAAGCACAAGCCAAGAGCCTCCATTGCTGCAGCGCGCTGCCTCAGCCTGCGGGGACAGGGCTGCAAGGAGCAGGACAGTGCCGGTGCTCAGAGCCCAAGGACAAGGGGTGGGCTTGGAAGGGATCCCTGGAACTCCCTCAGTCCAACCCCCACAGCAGGTTCCCTGCAGCAGGTCGCACAGAATGCATCCCGGTGGTTTGCAGCCCTCCGCTGGGCTCTCTCCTGCAGTTTCCTGTCTGTCAGTACCTGAGGAGCCCAGCACTGGGTGCAGTGCTCCAGGTGTGGCCTCCCAGGGCAGAGCAGAGGGGAAGATCACCTCCCTCACTTGCTGGCCTCACTGTGCAATGCAGCCCAAGGTCCCATTGGCCTTCTTGGCCACCAGGGCACACTGCTGGCTCATGATCACCCTGTGATCAACCATTGATCAACCAGGTCACCATTAGTCCACCAAAACAGCCAGATCCTTCTCCACAGAACTCCTTTACAGCAGCTCAGCCTCTAGCCTGTACTGATGATGCACATGGCTATTCCTCCCCAGGTGTAGGATGCTACACTTGCCCTTGGTGAACCTCATCAGGTTCCTCTCCCTACCCAGCTCTCAACCTGGTGCAGTCTCACTGGATGGCAGCTGTGTGATCTACCGTGGATTAAACCATCCTATAAATGAGTTCTGGGTTTGGCAACCCCAGAGGATCAGTACTGAGCCTGCTGCAAAGCCTGACCTGGGGCACACTTACACAGCCTCGTGGTGCTGCTCGGTGTTGCCTTGTGTTGGGTTACAGATGGGCTCAATTAGAAGCACAGAGATGGAAAAGAGGCTTGGAAAAAAAAAAAAAAGAAAAAAACTACAACCCAGCACATGACAAGAAAGAGATCATTAAAAACTTGGCAGCCTACTTTAACAGTGGTGACCTGGTAATTTGATATTGTAATTGAAACGCTGGATTGGACTCTGGGGAGGAGGCAGAAATATGGCAAGGTGTCCCTGCAGGGTGGGAGTGGGCACCGAGGAGAGGGTGGTCCTGGTGCACCCCTGTCACTGCACACACACAGCCCTGGGAGATGGCTGCTGGTTGGCTTTGAAGCCTCGTTTCTTGCTGTAAGAGCACATTAATCCTGCTCAAGGAAGATAAAAACCCAGTCCCCAAAGTGCTAATAATAATATAACTCAGTTTAAGCTGAATTTTGTCACTTATCTCCAAAACAGAGAGGAAAACTTCACTTGCCTTTTTTCTTCCTCTTATCCCCCTCTTAAATTCGAGATGTTCAGCACTGTCTGGCATCCAAACGCCAGAGAGCAGGGTCATTAAGCAGCAGTGCTCAGATAGCACTGCTGTCACTGTAGGCATGCAGGGAGGTGCAGAGGCAGCGGCCGCTCCTGGACCCATCTGCATTCAGGCACTGGGGTTGGTGGGTGTATCTGCCTAAACGAGTTGGTGCCACGTGAGCCTGTCCCAAACGCACTGTGGTATCTTCCGGAACCAGGAGCACCACTGAAGCCCACCCAAGCAGAGAGCTCTCTCATGCCCATGGACACTGGCCAGCACGCTTCACAGCTCTGATCCTAAAACCCATCTTTCATGGCACTGGAGGTTCAGATACTGAGCTGCTTTTTGCTTCTGAACACCAAAGCAAGAAGAATTTATGCTGAGCACATGCTGTATGATAAAGAACTCATTTCCTTCAGATATTCTATTTAGGGTACAGAGCTCATACACGAATGAGGCATTTCCCAAGCTCCCTTGGCCAGAAATGCTGCTTTATTTTCTGCTGATCTCCATGAACACTGGGGTCACCCTCCAGTACCTCTCAGCCAGGTGGGTTATGGACTGGAGTCTGAAATCAGCTCTAAAAGTGTAAAGGGGTCTTCAACCAAGACCAGACCACAAACACAGAGCTGCTGTGCAGTGAAGTTTGGGAGGCATTTACATATTGCATTTACATACTGCTAACGAGACAGTGCTGTCTGTGAGCATCTTCTCAGTCCCCTACATTCCTAATAAAAACAATGGAAAACCAATCACTAAGCTTTAAATTATTCAGATCGCTCCAAATGCAGGAAAACAGGGGTAAATTTACCTTAAACAATTGAACAGCACAGGTATGTATTATTTCTCACCTGACTTCAGTGTATTTTCCCCAATAACAACACACGCCATTCGGCACTTGGGTCCCACACGCTCCCACAGCACACACGGACCTCATTTCACATCACGTAACAGTACTCCCATGTGAGAGAGCTCCTGTGTCAGTACCCAGTCCTGTGTCCTGTACCCAGTGTCCTGTACCCAGTCCAGGGCACAGCCCAGTCCCAACTGCCAGGCCAACCTTCCCCAGCATCCCCTGTCTGTGGGGCTGTGCCTCTGGATGCTGCTCCTCTCAGGGCCTGGGATGCTCCCAGGAGCTCTTTAGGAACAATGCAGCGAGGCACCAGGGTGGCCCTGGACTCACTCAGCAGTGCCATAGGTGCTGCACAGTCCTTTTGCTTTTCAGGAAGTGCAGAAATAACCATCATGAATACAACAGCAAAACATTTTCTTGGCCGATATAAAGACGGATGACTTCTCTGCTGCTACCCATGGCTTACGCCAAGCACGCTGCATCTTGCAAGGTTCTCTTTTCTCCATACAAAGAAATGTTTGAAGGGTTTCTTGTACCTCCAGGAAAGACGGCGGATCAGTTTAAGTACTGCTGAGAGCAGCAGCCAGCCGGGTCCCCTTAACGCAAAGCTTCCTACAGAGGCTCTGTGAAATGCCACAGTCGTGTTGTGTGATTGTGCCCCAGCCCTTCCTGCAGCACTCCTTCCTGCACAGCTCCCCGACCCCACACACTGCACCTCCACACATCGCCCAGCATGGAATCCAGCAGGAACACACAGCCCTCATTTGCCCCGACGGCACCACGAGGAGCAGACACAAACATCTCCTGACACGAACAGAGCTCCCCTGCACGCAGCTATCAGGAGCAGGCAAGATGCTCCCACGATCCCTTCCAGCAGATCTCTGCCCCTGCCTCCTGCAGGCTGCACAGCTCACGCAGGCAGCAGCATGCCAAAGGGCTGCTGCACCAAACTAAACATATTCTCCAGCTCTCCTACCTTCCCCTGCCCCAAACCAATCCATCCCATTGCTGCAGAGCTCCCAATCCCATGGAACTGCACAGGATTGGAGATGAAGCTCCTCCCTGCTCCTGCCAGCCCAGGGCATGGTGATGCTGCCCAGAACCCACAGCCCTACTGCTCCCTCCCTTCCTCTCTCCCCAGCCAAGGTGAGCAGAGCGCTGGACGTTATCTTGTTATTTCAACCACTTCCTCCTGTTCTGCTCCAGCAAAGAGCAGAGGTTCATCTCCAGCAGCTAAGACACAGCAGGTGTTTCCTTTGGTCTCTAACTCTGCAGCCTCGACAACACCAGGAGGTCCCACTGGGGACTGTGGGGCCCAAAGTTCCGTGACTGCAGCTCCCTCCCAGCACCCCCTTGCCCCACGAACACCCCAGGTGAGCAGGGAGCAGGCTTGAAGCAACTGCACGGGGCTCAGCAGCCAGCAATAGGCTTGAAAATGTCCATTTAGAAATGGGAAAAATAATATGTTAAAGCAGAGAGCCAGCAAGATGCAAATAAAAAGGCCACCGCTCTGCTAAGCAAAAGCACCAGGCACCACAATGAGCCCTGGGCACCCCCAGGCACAGGGAACAGTTCTGCCCTCAGCTTTCAGCTTACCGAAGCCCCACTCCATGGCTCAAAGCCGCCCCCCAACCAGGGAACAACTGCCACCATTGCCCAACTGAGCCCCATTTCACATAGTTAAATGCAGGAACTCCCACACTTTTGTACATGGACAGCTGATTTCCTTGGAAAGTCTGCAGGGTGCTGTGACATGGATCCCTTCCTCCCACCAGGAGGTGAGAGAAAAGCTGGGGGGGGGGGGGGCAGGCAAAAAAAAAACCCAAGCCTAACAATTGGGAAATTTTCCAATCAACGGGAAGAGGGGGGTAAGGGAGGGTAAAGTTATTTATCAAACACAGCCACATCACAGGGAGCACACACAGTACTGGGGGCACAGGCAGCCCAGGCAGGGGAATAGCAGAGCCCAGCACAGGGACACCCAACCTTCATGGGGCAATGCTGGGGTCGCACAGATCCCTCGGCAGGAGGAGGCTGACAGCAGCGACATCCCTCAGCCCTGACCTTCCAGACACAGGCGCTCCTGCACAGCATCCCCACACACCCCAGCGACGCTGCTGCAGGAAGGGATGCAGATTACAGTTTTTTGTTGGGTTTCTTCCCTTGAAAACAGGCCATTATCTCATGACAGTTCGGAGTGCTATATGTTATTACACAGCAACACGACTGCCTTTAAGACACTCAAAGGGTTGCAGCTGGCAGGATCTCTCGTGCACTTGGCACTCCTTTTGATGTTATACAAATAAAGTATTAAAACACCATTTCCAGCATGAAGGTTCGTTGCTTCTGTTCGCTGCTCTCCCTCCAGCCAGAGCTGCACAGTACGGGGCTCTATGGATGCTGCAGGAAGTGCTGGGATTCGGCACCGGCTCCGAACCCCACGAGGTGCAGTGGCTGCAGCACAACAGTGCAGAGCCAGTAGCAAACAGTCACTGCGGTATCACATTAAGGGAAGCACCCACAGCACGCTGCCATGGGGGAGGGAAATCAGACCAGAGGGGGTTTTTGTTTCGCTTGTGTTTTGCTGTAGCTCTCAATGGTCAGGTTGTTCAGAACCTGCCTCGCAAATAAACTTCATCAAGTGATGGATTGGAGCTGCTTTTCTTGGGCAGCAGTCCTACACGATTACATGGCACTATGCTCAATTAGAAGGTTATATGGGCTGCCAGCTTTTGGATGGGAGAGAAGAGTCCTTTTATTTACATGGAGCTCTGCAAAGAGCCTTCCTGGCTCGCTTTCCCCTTCCACGTCCCTACCGGCCAATAGCACTACATTAATGTTTACGATATGGCCTACTTTTTAATGCGGCTCTGTCCCAGTGAAAGAAACCATTTGCATTTTTAATGGGATTTGGATAAGCAGTTCCACCCATGCACAGAGCACGGGCCCCTCCGCCCTCCATCCAATCTTGCTGCTACCAGGGGCATCCCCACACCGAGGGGTGCAGCTCCACGTGGCTGTTCACTGCTGTGCTCAGCACCAGCCCTGCACCTGCACCACTCTCAGCACAATGAACACAGCCCTTCCCAGCCAGCCCAAAGGCAGCTTTACAGCCATTGGTTTTATTAAAGTAAAGCAATGAAGGAGAGAAAACCATACATACGAACCCAAAGGGAATCATAAAAATATTTAAGCTTGCCTAAAATTTCTTTTGGCTGCTACAAAGCACTCCATATAAATGAGATAAGGCCTATCAATGATAAGTGCACAGCTTGGCTTTGATGGTTCTCCTGCATGGATCCCTTCCATCCCACTCTCAGCTGTGCCACCCCTGCAACACCACCTGAGCTGTGCAGGGCACCCTGCCATGCACCCCTGCACCCACCCTGCAGGAAAGCCACAAACTTCCCCAACTCTGCCTCGTGCAGCAGCCTCCTGGGTGTCCCTGTGTGAGAAACGATGCTTCTGGGAGCAAAGGGCTGCACAGAACTGTGGGTGCTTGGGGACAAGGAGCACCCAGGTACCCGCAGCAGCCAGGTGGAGCCCCAAATACTGCTGCAGACCACCTAGCTGTGTGTGCTGGGAGGTCTCTGAGCCCTTCCAACCAGACTGTGTTTTTGAGCCCTCCCCTCACGCTGCCTTCCAACCCCTACCAACACCAAGCAGAGCCAGCCCTTCCCAGCTCATCATCCCACAACCCCCTTGCTGTGAGGTCAGGCTGTAGTCCCAGCTCTCCACAGCATCCCCAGCACGGTGGTGCTGGCTCTGCCCCACTGGTGGATTTTGAGCTCCGCCTCAGAGATCGGCAGCTGCCTGGGGGCGGCTTTCCATGCCTGATGCAGTAATAAATATTTGGAATGATTTGTTATTTTGCATAAACAGTAGCAGCATATTGCACAGGCTCAGCTGAAGAGCTGCTCCTTGCTGCCAGGCTCCCAGAACCCGCTCAACCCCAGCACTGGGATTGCTGCTGGTGATGCCAGGCTCAGCCCAGGCTGCACATCCTGCCTGGTTCGCAAGGGACCCTGCACACAGCTTTCCAAGCCAGAAGCAGCACGGTCCCTCAGCAACATGCTGCACAGCACACAGGCTATTTATCTTGGAACCAATGCAGGCTGAAGCTACAGAAAAGGAAACAGGTTCAGCCTAGGACAGCAGATTCATTTGCCAGCCACCCCCAGGGAAGCACTTCTCTGCCCTTCAGACTCCAGAGCATGAAACACACACCCACCAAAAGGTGTTTCCCAAAAAAATTTGTCTGTTCCACACTCTGCCAGGATTTTAATTCACTGCAAACGCAGTTCTCAAGCAGAGTGTACGTAGATGGCAGAGGCCGTTCCTCATTGCACGTTCTTCTGCTACATCACCACTCCTCTCAGCACCTCCACGATCTTCCTCCTCTGTCACCACTATGCAGTGCTGCTCAGCAGCAGCCCAACATCATCCCCACCAACCTCCGCAACATCCATAACAATTAGGTTAGAATTCTATTTCATTACAGCATTGTTCTGGATGGCAAAGGCTGAACCCAGAATATCCCTCTGGCTGATGGGATCGTTTCTCCTGCAGCATCTCCAGGTGGGTGGCTGCCACCAAGGGGATGGGGCCACAGGGCTCCAGCTGTGCCTAGGCATTGCACAGCCACACCATTGCCATGGAGTCAGAAAACAGAAGCCAGCCCCCAGGAGCAAAGCACTGCGAGTTCTCAGAACTGAAGATGAATTCCTCTTTCAGTGTTATTCCTCTGAAGTTGTAATAGCCGCTCAAGTGTGCCAAGTTCAAGAAGCAGCCAAATTATTTTCAGTTTGGCTGATGTATCTGAGGAACAATTCCTGTGAAGCAGCTCGCTCCATTATCAGAGCAGAATTTGGCCTACATAGGATCCCACTGCTCCTTGCACAAGCTGCTGACAGTCCCTCTTGGGAGCAAAGAACATTCTGGACAATGCAAGTTAAAACCCCTAATGTAAAAGGACAGCCAGCACTGTGATCATCATCTTCACTTTCACCCAACCTTAGGTCTAGCAGTGAATCATTTCACCTTGTTCTCAGTGCTGTCCCGCCACGCAGAACAGAGGCACTGCCCCAGTGACAGCCCAGAGCTTTTCCATCTCCTGCACCCACTGGGGCTGGGCGCTGCCACGAGAGCCTGCAGAGCGGCATTACATGGCTCCATAGGGTGCAGCACTCAAAGAGTGCCCCACCTCAGCTTGGGTATTGGAAACAATTTCCTCGCTGAAAGAGCAGCTGGGCACTGGCACTGCTGCCGACAGAGGTGGTGGGGCCACCATCCCTGGATGTGTTTCAGAGCCGTGGAGATGTGGCACTGAGGGATGCAGCCAACGGGCACACCGGGATGGGGTGGGATTGGGCTTGAGGGTCTGAGGTCTTTTCCAACCTTAACGGTGCTGCGATTCTGTACTCGTCACCTGCGTGCTACAAAGACAGCACTCCCACCTCTGGCAGTTCTAAAGAAAACCATCCCAAATACCGATTGATGTAGGATTGGAAGCCAAAGCATTCTCTATGGCAACCCAAAAGGTCTCAATTATCTATGCAGGTGGCATTGAGAGCAGCCCTGAGGCACAGGGCTGGTAAACTCAGCTGTTGATAGGAGGTATTGAGGAAGAATTCTCATTCAACCCTCAAGAGTTCAGGCAGCTCTTTCATTAGTGAAAGATATTCTTGAGCTCCCTGCACAATCGGAAAGACCATTATATGCACAACTTAAACCCATCTGAGTGTCTTAACCGGTGGGGAGCAGGGAGGAGAAGAAAGAATTAAATCCACATTCAAACACAAGAAAGCCCGTTCCCGTAGCAACAGCAGCATTTGCGGAGGGCTCTCAGACACAGAGGTATTTGGCACGTGGATTTCTGCCCATCTCTATCACTCACAGGACACGGCAAGGAGAGGTGCAGGCTGGGCATGCCCACATTGCCCCACGCTTCGGGGTGACTGAGAACCAGGGCAGGGCTCCAAGAGAGGGCCCCATAGATAACTGTGTGCTGAGCTCCCCCTAGAGAAGCACCCATCCCAGCAGCAGCACTGTGCACCCACTCCATGTCCCGTGGCATTGCACCAACTCAAGGTGACCACTGAGCACAAGCACGTCTTCCCTTGCATGCCACCACGCAGAGGCTACATGGCAGCCTCAGAGTGTTACTGTAGGGAAATGAAGGGTCTTGTAGGGTACTGCCAGACTGCAGGGAGAGGCTCTGTGCAGCCCCAGCCTGGAGGAAACCACCCACGCACCACCAATACCTACAAGAAAACCTCTTGCATGTTTTATTGCCTGTCTCTAGCAGTGAGTCTGCAGTGAGGATGACTTTAAGCAAGAAAAAAAGAAGAAAAAAAAAAATACTCGAAAGAGCAAGCAGGAGGGAAAGCTACCATGCTGCTGTGGGCTGCACCAAAACTTCCTCTCCACGGCAGTGTGGCAACCTGTCTGCCCTAACGGGGTCCCGTAGGAGCCACTGCTCAGCTCATGCACAGAAGCTCCACAAAACCAACTTCACACCCAGTGCCTGGGGCTGCACCAGAGCATCATAGGGAGGGCACAGTCCCAGAGGAGAACTGCAGACCTGAGCAGTTGAGGGGAACAGGCACAGGTGAAGGAAGGGGAAGCAGCAAAGACCAGCAGAGCTCAGCTGCTATGGGGCCGCAGCTTCTGAGTGCTGCAGGGCAGGTGTACCTTTTGCACCTGCTCAGCACCACCAGCAGCAGGATGGGGGATCAAGGCTGTGCATGGAGCATGGCGGTGTCTGAGCAGCGTCCTCTGCTGGAACTAGGGGCAGATATGCTGCTCTCATGTCCAAGGGAGGATAGATCAAGCAGAAGCAGAGCAAAGCACAGGAGTGCACTCTGGGTATCAGCAGCATCCCTGTCTGCAGCCTTCAAACCAAAGAGCAGAGCACAGCTCCAGCCAGGAACCCTGTGCTGTGGCATGGCACTGAGGGCCTCTGCCAAGGGAGAAACCTTGGCTGCTTGGCAAAGGAAAAGCCAGGGACAACACCCACAGAGGGCCAAAGACTGAGCATATGCCAGCTGCTCCATCTCACAGCAGCACTTCCAGGAGCAGAGTGCCTGGGGTGATTTGACTCTGTGTGGCACCTCAGTACCAGGATAAGCAGGACACACTGCCACCCCGAAGCACTGCTCATGTTCACAATGGTTAGTGAGAACCTTCGGGCTTCAGAAATAACTTGGGGAAGCGATACTACAGATTGTACCCAGGCACACACTGCACTCGCTGCTCTCCCATGAGAAGAGCGAAGGGACGGGGCCAGTCTGTGCTGCAGGGCTGCTGGAGCTCCAGCAGCTGCTGTCCATGAGTCCCCTCCACACTGCCTCAAGTACAGCTTGGTCTCAGCTTCCCCAGAAACACTCCCCCGAAAGTGGACCCACTCACTATAGGAACAAACTGCACCATGGCTGTGCAATGCCATCTTCTCTCAGTTTATTTTCTGTTCTTCTGCCTTGATATGAAGTCATGCGTTGAGTTATCAGAGAGCTGGAAGTGAGTCAGCACAGCAAACCACAGCCTAAGAATATAACTAATTAAAACTATTCACTCAAGCCAGCGTGCTCCAAAATACTCAAGACCTTAAACAAAACCAAATGCACCAGTTGGGATGCAGCAAGAAGCCCCGGTCTGAAGCTCCCGCCCTCTGCAGCAGGTCGCTGTCTTCCCCCCACCAGCAGTCTCACTTCAAGACAACATTCAGGGCTTTGCTATGGGGGACCACGTTCCTCAATGGAGATGAATATTGTGAGCTTTGCTCCAGCCTGTGCGGATGCAGAACTCACACGGTGTGTAGGGATGGCACCAGTTGCCCAAATCCAGGGGTCAGAACAGGGCTTGTTACTCCCTAAACCCACCAGATACGGGGCAGAGCAACAGAGAGCAGCAGCAACTTCTCACAGCTTGTGTGAATAAAAAGCATTTAGTTAAAAAACCCTCTACAGCAGAGAATGCTTTCTTTACACAATACAAAGTATGAGAGCACATAGAGAGCCCAGCAATGGACAGGGCTGCAGCCGTGCAGGGCAGCAGCAGCCTCCAGCACAGCCCTGCAGGGCAGATGCTATCTGACCCCAATGCAGACGATAAAGGGGAGCGATGCAGAACGCTGACTTGTGAGAATGGAATTTTAACAGCAAAGAAACATCACACACAGATGCTGAGTGCTCCCACATCATTCATCCCCCTCCCAATCAAGGGATGAAGCGAGAGATCCAAGGCCCTATAATGAATCTATTATTTAAGTGTGCAGTAAGACCTGGCTTATGGTAATAAACTTTGACATTAGCTAACTAACCATCCAGCAAGGAGCACTGCAAAAATAACGTCAGACAATTAAACAGGACTTCTAAAAATAGCCCACCCAACCTGCCGCCACCACCAGCCCCAGCTTTCCCTGCAGGGGATCTGGTGAAGAGGTGTCAAACCTCAGAAGATTTGAGCTTGCAACTGAAGCAGTGCAGTTTCTGCAGGTGACCCACCCCTTCCTCAATCCAGATCTCTCGAATCTTCACAGAAAGAGAGCTCGCCACGTGGCAGGCCAGAAACAGAGAGAGATGGATATTGATTGCAATAGCAGCAGAAGCACTGGGAAAGGCTGCAACAAGAACAAGGCTGAGGCAGCTGGAGCCTGCACGTGAGATGGGCTCACCCCAGGGGAGAGCTGCAACAGGACGAGGATCTGGAAACTTCTGGGGTTGGGCTGTGAGCGTTCCCCATCCATTCCTGCAGCACCAGTGGTGCCTGGTGCGTCCTGAGCTGGGCTGCAGGACAGCTGCACTCCATGCACGCTGCACTGCTGTCACTTGTCAGGATACGGAGAGTCAGGATCACCTCTTGGAGCCTCATGCAATGGGTGCCATTGCCTCGGGTTTTGCAACTTGTGATTGCGTTGCTTCAGGCAGGAGGCAGCGTGCAGGGCTCTGGGCTGCACCAAAAGGAAAGTGAGCCCTGAGCCTGGTGCTATGTGGGTGCTGCTGCATCATAAGGGCTGATGGAGCACCACATGCATCATGGATGGGATCACGCTGAATTAGAGCAGGCAGACAAGTGCGCAGTGTTGCAGATGGGCACCATAGTCCATAAGAGCAGAAGTAGAAGCCCGGGCTCTGGGCAGGACTCGGAACACAGTGATGTATGGTGGGAGGTGACATGGACCAGCTGAGCTGCACAGCCAGGAGATATGCTAAGGAACCTTCCCAGTACCCACTGCAAGGCAGCACACTCCATCAATGCTGCAAGGGGAAGGCAGAAAGGTACGCCTTGCCTGAGGTGAGGGACAGCAGTGAACGGGTGAGGACTGCCAGTGCTATGGGGAACAGTACAGCACCTGGAGACCTCACAGGGGACAGCAACAGCACCCTATGTTCCTCCCTCACCTCCTTCATGCAAGCAGGGCAACATCACATCCCTCTCATCTCCCCCTGAAATCACCAATATGACAACGGTAGGACGTTATGTGACAGCACAGCTGAGATCTGTGCCTCAGAAATGGGACACTGCAGGAGTACCAGGCAGATAGCACCAGGCTCAAGTCCACCTGAGCTATCGGGGATGCCAGGCACGAGGCTCCCCAATGGAACTGCTCCTCTCTGTGCAGTGGGTTGGCAGCTCCCATATAGCAGGGCTGGACAGCAAACAAAACCCAAACAGGACAAGAGCTGAATGTGCAATGACCCAATCAATGGCAACAGCTGCCTCAACTGGCAACAATCTGCACAAGGCTATTGCAGACCCCGCAGTCTCCACAGCAATGGGAAGCAAGAGGCACATTCTTTATCAGCATCCATTGGCCCTCGCGTAGGAAAAGTGCATCAAAACCAACAGGAGGGCACTGCAGACACCTCCTTCACTATAACCTAGCAGCTATGCAGCAGCTGCTTCAACACAGATGCACACATGACCTCTGCTGCCCTGCAGGGCCACATCTTTACTCTGGAAGCTTTGTGAACAATTGGGGATAAAAGGAACAGCATGACCCAGCACTCCTGGAAGGTTCCCTGGGTCCTGTGCTAAACAGGTGGGTAGTAGCAGCTGTGCAAGAACATGGGCCATCTCCATAGCCAGGTCATGGACCAGAGAGTGACTGCCTCATGGTGCTGCTCCATGACATACAGCCCCACAGCATGCTCCCTTGCTGTCAGTCCTAAAGGCAAAAGCTTTAGCGCCCCATACAAGTCAGCAGTGAGCTGACAGCTATTATTTTAGGAGTCTCCATCTGGACCCATTGCAGCATCTTGCAGCTCTAATTTAGGGCACAGAAGGACGCAGGAATGGCTGTGCCTCCATCCCGGCCCCACAGAGCCCTGCGTGGCTACGGCACACACGTGGCTGTGGGAGGGTGGAAAGCAATGACAGCACACGTCCACTGAGTGCCTCTGGGGAGTTTGCTGCTTTACAGGTTGTTGGAAATGCGCTTTGTGCAACTCGGGGAGATGCCTTCAGTCACTGCAGTGGGAGAAAGCGCCTCATGCTGCGAGGCCATGCAGCATGCACAGCCACAGTTCAGAGGTGCAAGAGAAAAGCACTGGATGTGGGATTCTGGCCTCACCAAAACAGCTGGACCAGCAGCTCCAAGCACACTGTACCCAACAGCCCAGAGCAGTTTTACCCCCATACAGGATTACGGCTGCATCCCATGCCCACAGCACTTCCCCTGGCACAAGGAGGAATGCAGAACTCCCCTGTGCCTCACACCCCTCTTCTTCCCTCTTGGGAAGTTACCAGCCCAACTGTGTTATTTTGAACCTCTCTAAGCACGGACAGAACACTGGTTGCTCACATGATTTTCCTCTGGTGCTTTCAAGAAGTACTCTTGTTTCATTCTGACATGGTGGAAGGGAAATTGCAGCTGAGCGGTGAGGAGGGAGGAACTTGCAACAGAGCTGCTGGGGTGATGGGTGCAGGAATGGGACGGGCAGTGAGCCCCCACCAGCTCTAGGAACTGCTCTGTGGGTGGGCAGCAACCTCACTTCCCCCCCCCCCGCCCCCTTAGGAATAGGAAGCACCTTCCAACCCCTCCAGCTGGGCCCAGGGAAAGGGGAAGAAGATTCGAGTTACAGAATTGCTAACTGGGGATTACCGAGAGGAACCCTGCAACACAAAGGACACCACAGAGCTAACAAAATACCAGAGTTGGCACAGAAGGGGTGGGCAGGAACTGACCCGGTCCTGACTGTTCTGCACGTCTGTGCCACCCTCAGTCAGGAACACGGCACCAGCATATGGCTACACAGCTCCTTTTTCTGGCTCTACAGAGAAGCATCTAATGGCAATTCATAAGCAACTGCTGGATTCAGTATTCCTTTACAAGAATCACAGCCTTATAATTTCTGCAATTAGAAAGGGAGTTCTTCTTCAGTGATCTAAAATAGAAGTTTTTGTCACAAATTACTGGCTTTCACTCCCCTCATACCTGAGCTTAAACTGAAACTTAAATGGAAATTTACAGGAGAAGCAGAAAGTGAGTCAGTCTGCCCTTCGCAATAGTCATTTATTTTCATTCTCCTGGACTCAGATAATAGTAACAGCAGAGATAATCGCCTTCTTCAGAATTCCCTGCGAGATGGGGAGTGGGCTCTGCACGTGCCGTGCAGCAGTGCTGCCCCAGGACCCAGCAGGAAGGGCACCGCTGTGCTGCTCACCCCAGGCACCTTCCTGCAGGCACTGCTCACACTGCTGTTACCCCACATCTCCTACCCACACAGCAGCTCCGTGAGGAGGCTGAGGCAGATCCCAAAGGTCCCCTCCCGGAGCCATCAGCTCATGGCCACAAGCTCCTCTCTCTGTGCTGTCAGCGCTCCACGAGCAGACGGCACAGCAGGAACAGGTTCACAGAGCGCATCTCAAGGTACTCTGCTGTCACCCAGCAGCAGAGCTGATTCAGAACTACGCTGCAAAGCCTCCCCCTGCCCTGATACATGCCTGCAGGCCTTTGGGTCAATAGGGGACTGCTGGTAGGGAAAAAATGCTTTTAGGTATATAATAAGGGAGAATTTAATTCTGCTCCAAGGTTGGAAGAAGCAAGCCATTTATCACGCAGCTTCTGATGACAGCACTTGTCCACAGCCTGGATGAGAGCTCTTCCCTTACAGCACAGAGAGAATGGAGAAACAAAGGAATTCAGACTGAATTGCCAGGCATTGAGACATATATTCCAATAGTTTCAGGGAAGGAAGAAATTTGAACTGCAGAGTTCAAAGTTACTTTAGCAAAGATTCTTCATAAGGGTTTGGTACTCAACAAAAATGCAAATCTCCATCATGTTTTCCTAAGCAAGTGAGCTATTGTTACGTTTTTTTTTTCCAGACCAGCAGCATCCTGCTCTGAAGATCTAATAGCAACCCCACTGAGCAGCTGCTAATTACAGCCTCTCCTCCTGCCAAAAGCTCAGTCCCAGAGCCTCCAAACGACCCAAGGAGAGAAACTTCATCCGTCCCAGAAGGCACCAGGTCAATGGTTCTGCCATAACCCCTACCACAGCCACAGAGCTGCCCGCACTGTGCCCGCTGCAGGCTGCTGTCCTGGCACACACCCCTCAGCCACAGAGCATGAGGACAGGCTCAAGGACAACTCTCCCACCAGCATCCCGCTTCTGCAGGCTCTGTACTGCAGCACCTGGCTCTGCTTCCACCGCGCAGCCGTCTGTAAAATGGAATGCCCCTGCACCAGGGGGGATGGCATCAAGGAGGTCACACGGTGACAGGAAGGGACACAGTGCTGGGATGTGGGCAGCTCGAAGGATGGCTGCTGGGCCACGGGATGACTGCACCTGAGGCAGGGAGAGCCCCAGCAGAAGCACTGCGCTCAGCTCCTCGCTGCTACGAAGGTCACTTTGTCTCATGCAAGAGAGCTGCACGCTGCCGCCACAGCCCTACAAGCCTCATTTCCAGGAGCCTTTGGCCCTGAGGCACTTCTCCATCAAAGACAGATGAATAAGATACATTTGAAAGTTAATGGGCTGAGCTATTGGAGCCAGCCCTTAGTTGCACGATCAGACACGGGTGAGCTCGGCTCTGTGGCTGCTGCCCTGGGCAGGTGGAGGTGCAGGGGGCTCTGCTGCAGCCCCCAGCTCTCCTCGCACAAGGACAGCTACCATCCCTACAGCTGCACTGGGTCTCAGCACTCCCTGCTGCAACACCGGCTGCTGCACAGAGAGCTCTGAGCTCCGGCCTGCCCCAAGCTGCTGTTCCACCAGGCTCACCGCTGGAGCGGCCAGCCTCCCCTCTGAGGGCATGCTCCTGGACAAGGAGCTGAAAGGTGGCAAGGAAGCATTAACCCTGCGGCAAAGCTAGCCTCCATCATGGTGAGGCAGAGGTTGCATCACAGCACAAATGGCTTCCAGAGCCACACCAGCTATACACCACAGCTGGGAGGGTTCTTTCAAGCCATGCACAAACACATCAGGAGAGGTGGCAGTGTATCAACAGCACTGACGGCACCAGAGCTGCAGAACGCAGTGCATGGCACTGCCTCACCTCCCACAGCCG
The DNA here is from genome assembly GCA_035772895.1 of Perdix hodgsoniae. Taxonomy (NCBI): domain Eukaryota; kingdom Metazoa; phylum Chordata; class Aves; order Galliformes; family Phasianidae; genus Perdix; species Perdix hodgsoniae. The sequence continues at coordinate 8,802,977 of JAPSGF010000014.1, read as the reverse complement.
GGCAGGGATACAGACACATCCAGGGTTCAGCACCCCGTTTCACCTCCTGGGCCAACCCCCTTTGCTCAGCTGCCCCGAGGCAGCACTGAGTTACAGACCATTTCCAAGTATTCTTGAACTAAGCAAAAGCATTTAGCGTAACAAATGCAAAGAACGAATAAAACCTAAAAACAAATTACTCAGCCTCTTTGGGGAGGCACAATATTAACGATCTTGACAAGCCCCATCATTTTGCTTACGAGGCAATGCTGGAGGTCCCAGCCAAGCAGCACACTACGATGGAACCAGCTCTGAATCAGCCTCTCCCCAAACCACGGCGCCGATGAAGGCGGCAGAGCTGGAGACGCGGTAAATAATGACTTTGCACTGCGTCAGGAGCTAATCCACTCAGTGATGCAAATTTCATCCGTGGGCCACTTCCCCCTCACTCCGGCTTCTCACTGATCTTCCAGAACAGCCTTCGGATGACTCCTGCCTTCGCGGCGATGTCACCAAGTTGCACTGAGCCATTCACCAGCGCCAGGACGACTTTCCCACCTCTTCACAGCCGCACGCTCTCATTCTTCGGCTATAATTAGAAACCATGAAAACGCTTTGTTCATGCGCCGAGGGTGGCAGCCCGGCGATGTGCCGGCTGTGCTGGCTGCTCCTTGTTCTCTCTGAAGGTGAAGCGATTCCTGCATGGCAACGGAGGGACCGATGGGCACAGAGACCGAGGCATCACAGTGTGATGAGGACAACTGAAGCTCGAACATGATATGACTCCCAGCCATCCTGAGCAGCCGGCAGTTGCCATCTTGCTCATAAGACCCTTTGCAGAGCCCTCCGGTTTTGCCTTTACCTTCCCAGCCATCCCCACAAAGTAATCCATTTTTTCCACCTGCTTGGAGCTAGAAAGAGTTTATTCCTCTGAGGAATCAGCACCTCCAGACAAAAAGGAAAGTCTGCAGGTAGACTGCATCTCTGTAGAAAAAAATATCCCCAAACCCACAGCTGGGTGTAATGGGAGCTGCACTGCAATGCACCTGAGGGCAGTGAGCCCCAGACCTGCAGGTGCTGTGATGTGTCACTGCTGGGCCCTTCAGCAAGCACAGCCAGGGTCAGCAGAAAGCATCCTGCCTAGCACATTTACACAAGATATATAAACCTGGCACAAAAGCCAGACCAAATATGGAAGCAAACTGAGCTAAGGAGATGCAGCACCAATGTATCTGATGCCAAGTGCAGCAGTAAGGCTTGGGCCACACTGCACTCATCCTATGCCACAGGCATTAAATTCCAGAAGCAAGAGGTTAATAGTTTACAGGTACTCATCTCGAAGCAGACTCAGTAGAGTTCTGGAAGCACAGGACAAGCAGGGCAGCTCTGAGCAGAGCAGAAAGCAGCCCAGACTCAAAAGCCCTGGGCAGGGCTGCAGCTAGGCTCCAGGTCAGCATCACCCAGACAGAGCCATAATGCCTGCACACTGCCCATTGGCTGCAAGCATCCTGACTGGGCTGCACTTGCCTGCAGATCCACGCGTGGGGCAGCTCAGCTCAAGTGTGCCCAGTGGCAAGAGAAAGCATCATATCCTCATTAGCAGCAATTATCAGCACCGAACAGGAGAGCAGCAATTGCTGCACCCCACGCCTGCCTAACCTTGGGCAGCTTCCAGGAGAGAGGCACTCAGTAAGCAACAAGAGGAGCTAACTGCCTTCCAGGAACCACTTCCCGGGAAGAGGAGCACCAAATTGCATCTGAAGTGGCTGCAAGAACAGCCCCGAGGCGGTGTGCACTGCAGACCCACGTGCAGCCAGCAGCCACCCACCCCACAGCACCCCCACACCAAGAGGCTGAGCACGGGGAGCTGCAGGAAGACAGCTGCCACTGCTCTGCGCACACGTTTCCCTCGGAGGGAAGCGGGATCAGCTGTCGGAAGCAATGGGGAGAGCAGAGTCATTGCACTGACCCCATCCTTGCCATTCGTGCTTCCTCTTGCAGCAACGAACAGCCATATAATCCTCAGAAGGAAAAAGACAGCTGCTGGTGAGTTGGTGGTTTAATTGCACAGAATTCAGGTGGCCAACCCAGAACATGTCGAGCTTATTTTACTTTCTGATGGAGAGCAAGGTTGAGAAATGCTTGCAGACCTAGGAGAGCCCAGCAGCACTAACCCAGAGCAGCCACAGTTCCTGGAGCCCCCACAGCAGCTGCACATCACCTCCACGCATTGCCCAGCAGCATGCAGCCCTGGGGCCTCCTTCCTTCCCGTGCCCCCACCCCTCTCTCCCAGGGCTCTGTGGATGAGATGATGACACAGTGTGAGCTGAACAAGGCGCTGCTCGTTTTTTTTTTTTTCCCTGTGGCACCACTTGGAACAGGTCTGCCCTGCCCTCAGCTCCCTCCCGCTGCAGGCAGCATGCTGAAGGCCATCAGAGAGCAGTGAAGGATTTTGGCACTGGCAACACAGTGACAGCAGAACATGGCAATGGGAGCCCAAGGCTGCACGCACCAGGACAGCTGTGTGCAGAGCCCTGCTGCTGTGGGTGCAGTCGTCGCCCTTCTCAGGCTGTTTGTTCCCAGCACTCTGCCTTCCATCACAGCTCTTGAAGAAAACAAGAAACACACTGCCCAGAAAGCCCACGGCCACTCCTCTCCCGCAGGGAGCTCATTACTCACCTTTTCTAAATGGTTCTAATTGATGGACTTTCAGAATAATGATTCACAGAACCACGCTGGAGAAATTAATTGCACAGCACCACACACCCCCTCGGCTCTGTGCTGCCCTTCAGCCCACACCATGCAGCAATGGGAGCAGCCCACAGCTGGGCTACAGCAGGTCCAGAGCCCTGCTGAGGGCAATGCGCAGGGCTAATTCCCTGCACAGCCTCTTTCTGCAGGACAAACACACCCAAACACTTCTCCTGGATGAAATCCCATCCCCTCCTTACCCTCACAAGCATCCCTCTTGTTGCCATGCACATTTGAGGCAGAAGACAGTACTCCAGCATTTCCCTTCTGATTGTGCACTTATTAATTACGTGTTGCAGGCAGTTCCGCCCTGAACTAAATAACGGGCACAGTCAGAAGTTAATTTCTTAGTCATGGTGCTCACGCAACTTCTTTGCTGATAAATCCAGAGGGGGGCTGGATGGCACCGATGAGTGTATCTAGCTTGATATTTTGGTCTACTCAAATGCCTTCAGAGGAGCGAGAGCCCTGCTTGCTGGCTGGGAGGGCAGCAGCACTGCCAAAGGGCTGGTGGGACTCCTCAAGCTTGAGCTCCACCCCTGCACTCACAGAACCCACACCGAACTTGAAGAGGACATTTAAGAGGAGCTGTATTCTCCTGCCTTATGCAAAAAATCCAACATACGTGGTCTTGTTCTGCTTTGCGGCCCTGATGGTTTCCTCTCAGGGGTCCATCTGCAGAGATGGAGGCCCAGCAAAAACCTGCAGCTCGCTCCCCAGGAGGCGTCCCTGGGACAGGGGACCCACGCACAGCCACACGCTCGGCACCACCTCCAGGCACCAGCACCCCACAAGCCCATGAGGCTGGAAGAATTCACAGGATGGCGTGCAAATGAGCCAGCAGGCACACGGCAGAGCCGATGCCATCTGCTGCGGGTCTCCTTAGGGACTGCCCAGGCACTGAATTCCCCTGGGAGGCTCAATTGCTGGAGCAGCACCATCACAGAGACTCAAATTCTTCACCAGAGCCCTGGGACCAACAGCTCTGCTTGCTGCAAGCCTACAGTGCATGGAGCCATGGGGCTGGCTCAGAGCCCCTTGCCTGGCCCCAGTCAGCAGAGATACCCCAGGAAGGAAGCTGACCACTTTGTCATCAAACTTTTAAGATCACTGTAGGATGACGGTTACCTTGGGAGATAAAGAAAAATCTACCATGCTAATTGCAAAGGGGGAGGGTGGAGAGAAACCACATCCACTGAGCAACAAAAATGAACCCTTCAGCACTGTAAGGAGACACTGACAGGGCTGAAGGTATCAGTGATCCCTGCTGAACCTGATAGCCATGGGCCAGGCTCTGCAAGAGGCCTCTGCCAGCCCAGATTTCCTGCCCAAATAACTCCAAAAAGCAGCTGAGAGAGGAGGTATCCAGCACAGGAAAGAGTAGGATTAGGGAAACCAGCTCCATTCAGGCTGTAATGCTCATCTTAGAAAGAGCTCTGGTCACGCAGCCACAGGGGCACACACCTCCTATTTTCCCTCCCAGCTCCGTTTGATGCAGCCCTGCAGCAGCACCGACCACCTGGCACAGCATGGGGGTCCGGCCCCACTTCCCCCTCTCCACCTGCACCACTGCCCACAGCCACAGAGCACTCCCAGCATCACAGACCACGCTGCCATGTGCTGAAAACTGTACTGCCACCAAGAGACACACGGAAACCCTCCAAAATTATGTTTCCAATTTCTGCTGCATTATATAATTAGCACCATTTGTGTCGCAAAAGTAATTGCAGTAACATTTTTAATTAGTCTATTTGAACACTAACATTTCTCCACTGTGCATAATATGTTGACACGAAATTACTGGGTTTGAGGCAACTCTGAATGATTGGAGTTTGTTTTGCTTTTGTTTCTCCCTTGCTTCACGCAGTCAATAGCAGCGCACGGCCGATGAGACCAACCCAACCCTGAGCTATGCTGGGTTTCACTGCAGTGGGTTTCACTTCCGTCTGGAGGGCAGCGAGGTGGGGGAGGATGGGGGTTGTGACAGCTGAGAAATACATGAGAAACACTCCAGGAGGAGGCGAGCCCTGCCTGACACCCTCAGCCACTCAGGCTTTGTAGTGAGCGTTGTACCGAAAGCACAAGCGGGAATGTTGGAGGGCTGGGAAAAGAAGCTGTGAAAGAAGGATGTGCATATGGGACCGAGTTTGGAAAGATTAAATTTGAGGGGTATCTTTGCTTACTGTGACACTGCTAGGGGAAGGAAGTGAACAATGTACCCAGAAAACTCACTGTAGGAGATCCAAGCACTCATTACTGAATGATGCCCTTTTTCTCCCCCCCCCCCCCCTTCTCCTCTTAAGCAGCCAAAATCCTTCTTTCCAAGATCTTTCCTACTTTGTACACGTGAAAGCGGTGTAACAGATGCAGGTTATTTTTGCTTGTAACTGAGAATCACATTACGTGACTCCTCACCTCCCCGTGAGCGCTGCTTCCCAGGCTCTGGGTCAGGCACAGCCCAGCAGCACAGCATTAACTGCAGCTGAGCAGACCCTGCTGACAGCACAGGTGCCCTCCTAATGCCTCCAGCACACCCAGCACCCCGACCTACAGAGCTTGAGAGCTGCTGGCCGACAGGAGAAAGGTGCCCCAAGGATGTTATACAGGAATATTAACAGAATAGAAAATGCTAACAGAGGTGGCAGCTCCCAGGAGGAGACCAAGAGCTCCGTTCTTGAAAGCTTCCAGAAGTGTTCCCTTCTGATGTATGCAAGGATAAGAAGGAGATTGTATACAAGGATAAAGAGATTAGCAAGCAGTTAGGTGGCATTTGCAGTATCCATTAGTATTTCAAGCTACAACGAGTCAATTTCTGCAAACTTCCTGCCAAAAGTCACAAGTAATGAGCTAATTAACAATCTAATTATCGCAAATGCCCTAGAAAGAAATCAGGGCAGAGGTGAAAACCTACTTAAGCATGGCAATAAGAAACAGCTTAGAAACAAGACAGGCATGTGCCTTAGCTATGTTTCCAGCCATCCCTGCTAACAGTAGGATACAACAGTCAGGCAATTATTAAAGCTGAATTAAAGCTGTGCTCATGCCTGTCATACCAGAATAACCTGGAAAGCAGTTTCTATGACAGAAGGACGTTACAGACCAGTTACACACTTTTGGCAGCATCACCGAGCACAGCTATGAGCACTGCAATGGGAATCCTATGGTGTGATCACAGCCCTGCAGCCTCCAGGAGGGCACAGGAACTCTGTTCTGCCCCACAGCCGGGCACGGACAGCTGATGGCCAACAGCTGTGCATCAGCACCTCTGAGGCTGCCCTTATGGGTCCCATTTACTGCCTTTACACTAGAGACAGATTTGATATCAAAAGCCTTAAGAGTTAAGCCTCAAAGCAAGCTCACAATGACAGGTTTCAGCAATAGTTCTCAACAGCTGAAAGATGCTTGAAAAGGTTCAAATGATCTGACACTGAATACTACAGGAAGAACGGAGCAAACAACCATGAATTACACAGGAGAAAAGAAGAAGCCCTGCCCCTCAGATGATCCCCTCCTGCCCCCCATCCTTCCCTAGGGCACAACAGATTTCAGAGCTGCTGTATTTGTACAAATATGCCCATCAGCAGCACACTGCACACGCCATAAGGCAAGGCAGAATTAAGGGCTAACTAAGACTAGGAAGACCAACAGAGGTGTAAGGTGCACAGAACTCTTTCAAATAGCACCACTTCACTGCCTGTGTGTGGAACCTCAGGTGGAGGGGAGCACTGCCCTGAGCAGCAGCAGGACAGGTTGCAGCATTCCTCTGCCCCAAGTGCCAGCATTCGGGGGGTCTGAGGCAGGAGCAGCCCTGGTGGGTTGCCCAGGTCACCCAGGAGCACGAGGCACAAGCAAGGTGTGCCAAAATGAGCGGTTCCTGTGCTACTGAGTTAAACAGCAGCTTTATTCCTTATCTTGGCATTCAGTCTCCTGCCAAAACAAAGCTTTACCCAAATCCTCACTAGAGCAAGATGACAGTGCCAGCAATTACAAGGCTGAGTTGTGAGCCCGGGGCTGTAATCCCACACAGGTGGGACCTGCATTCCCTCCTTCTCTCCTTTGCTGGGGATCTCGCAGCCTCACAGCAAGAACCAGGCAAAGGAGGGTTACCACAGCTCGAGGTGCAAGGGCAGCCCACAGAGCCCCTCCTGACCCCAAGCGCTGTCAGAACCAAGAATTCCACCTGTAGTAACCTAGCAGCTCTCACGGCACATTTTGCTGTAACGCCTCGTTTTTCCCCAGCAACACAACGGAGCCATTGAAGTTCCTCAGCCTGCACAGCCACGGCCCCGCGCTGCCGGGCCAGCTGCCCGCCTGCCATTATCAAACCTCTACACGTTAAACGCATTAAATGTATTAAAAAACATCAAACACTGCTTTTTCTTTTTTTTTTTCTTTTTTAAGGAGGGGGCATGCGAGGAGCGGAGAGGAAGGGAGTGCCTATGCAGCCTTCTACACTCATTTCGGGGTGCCAAAACCCTACCCGCGAGCGACCCTAACGCACCGACCGCCTGCTCCAGATTAGGGCATGAAATGACGAAGCTGCTTCTCAGCCCTGTCCCTGTGCCCCGCGGTCCCGATGCGCGACACTCACCTTGACACTGGAAGCCCTGCTTGCCGAAGCCCCTGCGGGGAAAGAGAGAGGGAGAGAGAGAGAGGCTGAGCAGCGGCACCGGGAGGAGGGGAGACGGGGCAGGGTGAGGGGACCGGGAGGGGGGGAGCGGGGTCCGGGTGCGGCTGAGGGGGGTTCGGGCCGGAGATGGGGATCTGGGTGGGGGTTTGACGGGAATGGGGAGGGGGGGGGATGGGGTGAAGGAAGGTACGGAGCGGGCGCTCACCAGATGAAGTCGGTGCAGTGGCTGCAGAAGGTGGGCTGCTTGAAGAAGCGCGCCGTGAACTTGTGGTTCTTCACCTCGTGCACGTTCTTCTGCCGCAGGGCTCCCTTGCGGGCGAAGCGCACCGGGCCCTCCTCTCCCTCGGGGCCCGGCGCCGCCGGCGGCTCGGCCATGCTGCGCTGCGGGCGCCGAGCTGGGATGGGCTGGGCTCCACCCGGCTCGGCTCAGCTGCGGGGCTCGGCGGCGCTCAGCACCTCTGGCTGCAGCTGTGGCGGGAGGCAGCGACACACACCCGGCAGCGCCCCGCCCCCCTCATCTACATATCGCCTCGGCCCCGCCCTTCATCTGCATAACAAGCCCCGCCCTCTAGCGCCTCCCGCTCGCGCCTCTCGGCTCGAGCCCCACCCCCTACCCGCCTCTTTGCATGCTGATTTGCATAGCGCGGTGTTGGTGCGCGAGTGGGCGCGGCCCGACGGGGCTCCGCCCACGCGTTGATTTGCATACAGCACCTGCATCCCGGCGGGCCGCGCCGCAGCCCCGTGCCCAGCGGCGCATCCTCGGCCCATGCCGTGCCGCGGGCAGGGACGGGGCGAGCGTGAGTCACTGGGCTGTGGGCACGCAATAACAGCAGAGACAGTAACTGGGGTATAAGCATCCACGGGGAAATCCTGGCTTCAGGTCACTTGCAGGAGACAACTATGCTGGGTGATGAATGCTTGCTGCAGAGCTGGCAGGAAGGCTGCTGTTCCCAAACTCAAAGGCTTTACAGTGCTAAAGCCAGGATCGTTTGTTCTGCCCTGATTTCCTGCACAATGTGAGCCAGCAGCAGCCCGGGAAGGGGGGATGCAAAGCTCAGGGGTGCACCTAGGGTGATTTCAGGATTTCATTACAAACAACGGCAGTTAAAAAAATTACGGTGCAATTACAGCTCCAACAATAGCCCCATTTTCCCATCTCACTGAAGCCTCCAGGTCAACTCCCATCCCATACCAACCGTCCTCTGCACCCCCTGCCCATGGCACTACAGAGGGCTCCCCCCTCCCCATCCCCCCAGAGTTACCCCCTCAGCTCTCCTCATGCCAGCCCCATGCACTGAGCCTGCTTTGGGATCATTACATCAGAATGGAAGGCAGCTTTACCAAAACATAGCAACTATGACTGTGACTGTCTCTGCCCTGCCTTATCTCAGCCCTTCTGCCCACAGGCTCTTGCTCCAAAGAATGCCCCCTGAGCTTCATGGAATTTGATGCCCAGGAGGGCACCAGAAATAGGCCCAGAGCTGCTATTATGCAGCTGTTTAAAAAGCTCCATTATAATCATAAACCCAGAGCTGACCTGTCCTGCTGGTCGTGTCTTTCCATAAGCAGACAGCTTGTTACTAACACCCAGCACCCTGGGATCTTAATGCTAAGGAGGGGAGACAAATTGCAGGCATCCCTCTTCGTGCAGAGCTTTTGTCCCGAGGAGGTGCAGAGACTTTCCTGGCTGCTGGCTGGAGGCGGTGCAGCTGCGGGGCCCCTGATTGAGGCCTGGGCCCATTCATGGAGCTTTGCACATAGAAATCTTCACAACAGAAATAGCTCTTTATGCATGCAAAGGAATGGGAGGAATAAGAAAAATAATAACAGGTCATTTTGATGCTTTTCCTGTGTACTCTTGCAAAGGAAACTGGTATATAATCCTAAGTGCATGCTGCACTTAGCATGTAGCCACGCCAAGCTAAATTTTGCTCATTTTAACTGTGCTTTGCTATTTCTTCTTTGTTGTTCTTTTAATGCATGTACCCATTTTCCAAACACAGCCCTCATAGCTGTTGCATATGAAACACAGCAGCAGCAGGAACCACGGAGATGTCTTTAATTTCCCCATACAAGCACTGATAATCATGTCAGTATTCACATTCAACCTTTCCTCCTTCTGCTGAGCTGCAAAACACAAAAGCCAGGTATGGTTTCTGCTTTCAGGAGGCTGCTTTCTTTTTTCTTGTTTTCCCTTACTTTACCATTTTCATTATTTAACACACTGAGACTCATGTTATATTAAAGGTGGGATTTCCAAAGCCATACTGATTTCCACGGGAGCTGGGTACTCAGATCCCCCACACACCAAGAACACATCAGGCTGAGCATCCACGCAGTTCTTCCATAAGAAAATTATTGTATTTATTAAGGCAAGTGAAGTCCTCAGAGGTGCAAAGAGAGGACAAGCACATGAACAGAACTGATCCAACACTCTCACAGTAGTGCATTGTACGGAGCAGAGGCAAACCCAGTAGAGTTCATTCCCATTCCCATAAACCTGCAGTTTTATGGAACCTTCCAGACAGAGCAGAGCCAGCAGTGCAGCCCTACACCTCCCTGCGCTGCAGCACAGTGCTCCCCAAAGGATCTTGCACACAGGAGGCAGACGAGGTCCTGACCAACCCCTGTGGCATGGGGATACTGTGCCTGCTGTGCTCCCACTGAGCAAATCCAATGAGGCTGACAGCAGATTTTCTCATTTTCTCAGTGCGTGTTTCTTAGGAACCTAAATCCCCCACAGGAAGCAGGTGGAGGAAGAGTGGAGCTCTAATGAGATATAAAGGTGTCTCAGCAGTCCCTGCGTGCTGTGCGGATGCCGTCTCGCCCCGCGCCGTGCCAAGAAACCCAGCACAGGGATGGGCTCCGGTTGCCTGTGACCCTGAGGATGGCTCCTGCTGGCCCCAGCTCTGGGAGGATGTAAGCAGAGTTTTAAAATATCTCGCCTCAAACTGTCCATGAAGATACCTCCATACACTGTATTCTTCCTTAGGACATCATCAGCCTTTGGAAGTGCCTCCCATTGCTCACAGTCACAGGGCTGCAGGGGGGTTCTGCCCTGGTACCTGGGGCCATGTGCCTGCAGCAGTGCTGTGGGGTTCGTGCTGCCCCCACTGAGTATCCCTGTCCTGCCCCAATGACACAGGGGGTAAATGGGGGGCTCCCCAGTGACCAGAGCTCTGTCAGATGCTCTGGGGTTTCCCTTTCTGCTCTCATCATTTTTGCATGTTTCACATCTTGAGGACAGAGAGCAGAGAGAGAAGTGACATTCAAGCGGGGAGAGCCCAGCTTGCACACCCACTGTGGGGAGAGCATCCTCAGCAGCAGCGCAAAGCCAAGCGGCCCCAGTACCAGGACAGGGATGTTATGTAAACCCTGGCAGGATCACCAGCAGTGGGAGAGCTGTGCAGTCACAGACACTGCTCCAATTCCAGACCCCAGCAGCAGTTACCTCACATTTACTTCCAGCACTCATTGCAGCAGGGCAAACGCAAAATTGCTGCCTCCTTGGAACCTGCAGGAGAGGCTGTTAGGGCTGCCAAGGAGGTGCCGCCAGATCTGCTCAGAGGAGGGGGCTTCAAAGGCTTCCCCCCCACCACAGTACACTCTCAGCAGCTTGTGCCCCATTTCCAGGCTCTCCCACCAGCCCATGTTGTTCTGCTGGGACTCACAGCACCCACGAGCTTACAGGGCAGGGAGATACAGATCTGCTGGGCTACAAGCAGTGAGCTGCTTTCTAGCTTGGTGTGGATGTGCAACATTCCTCCCATCACCACTCCAGGCACAGCACATTGCAGACAGACAAATGCAGTGAGGAAAGCCTGCAAGTCTCTGTCTTTCTTTGGGTCTTCCATTTGGGCAAGGGGCAGGGACAGCAAAGCCGCAGTGGGAGTGCTCCAGACCTCCACGCATGGGAAGTGTCATTCCCGCTGGGACCGCGTGGTTCAGAGCATCACAGCCACAGTTGGGCGGTTTAAATATTTCATATTCCTCTCTGCTGGGTTTTCAGGAAGAACAAATTAATTCTGTTTCATGTACCCAAAAGTGGCTCACATCAAACCGCCTTCCTGCACCGTTGCTTAAACAAAGTTATTGGTAAAATCCTTTGGGTTTTGCTGTCTGTTTCCAAATCCATTTGATCAATAACTGGCTTTCATATCCTCCGACTGTAAGAGGGGAAGCAGGCACCGCTCCTTGCCATTGATTCAAACTGCGGGGATTTTCCACTGCCTTGGGAGAGGGGTGAGCACACAAGTGAGCCTGTGTGGCAGCGGGAGCGCTCCTGCTTCTCAGTGCGCCAAGCGGAACGCGGCAGACCCGCAGCCCCAGCGCACCGCTGCCTTTGGAGCCGCTCACTGCCGCTGCCCCACAACACGAGCTTCTCCCCGCCTCCTGGCTCCGTGCGCACGGTTCATCGCGTTGCTCAGAAGAATTGTCTGATCGTGAGTTATTCTCCCAGCCGTGCCAGGAGCCCAATTTAAATAACAATGAGGCTCGGTTACAGGCGGCAGGTCTGATCCCAGCGCACGCTGACTTCTTCATTAAGCTTTGCCCCGCGAGGGCTTTCCCTGCAGCCGAGCCATTAACTGCGAGCATCGCTCCCAGCCGCTGTGCCGGTGGCACCCCTCAGCCTGCCCTGAGCCAGCAGGGCCCGCAGTGTCACGGTGCCATGCTGCAGGGTTTGGTGCCAGCCTGGGAGAAAGCCTTAAGCCCTGATGGAAACCCTGAGACGTTCCTATCGTGGCCTTGGTCTTGGCCCATCCCCTATTTTCCACCAGAAATTACTGCAGCATAAAGGTGAGGGCATAGAGGAGAGCAGGACCAGGCACACCTTGTTCTGCCGTCCCCTGCCCTGTGCTGGAGAGTGATCTCTGATCTGATGGCACAGCTGCATGCACAGAGCTTCCAAGGCAGCAATGTGCAGAACTGGCTTTGGGCTGCTGAACCCACAGCTCAGATGCCACCAACAGCATTAACACCCACTGTTGGTGGGAGCTGGGCAGGAACGCTTTGCTCTCCACTGGGGGACTTGATAACAGCCCCCAGGCCATGAATGTAAAGTTAAACAAAACTGGAAGGAAAAGGAATGAGAAATTTGTGAAAACAGAACAACCTACCTGTTGGTGAATTTCCAGAAATATTTGAAATATTTCACCTATAAATAAGTAAGTAAGTAAATAAATCATAAACAACAACAACGACGACAAAAAAAAAAAAAAAAACAAAAAAACAAACAACAACCCAAACCACACAGAAAGAACTGCTGCTTTCCTAATTTAGAAATCAAAAGAATTCTTGAATGGAAAACATTTGCACGGAGCTTTTACTGCTCTCAACCTAAATGACTCTGACTCGATTTGGACAGGAGCACAGTGCTTATCTGGCTGCTTTCAGGTCAGACAGCACTCTGGGCAGGCACTGAATACACCAAGCTCCTGACTTTGGTTTCTGTCCCACTCTGTTCGTGGCTACCACCAACCACGCACTCACTGCACCCAGACTGTGTGACAGTGACTCCCAGCTCCACAGTTCCTGGTGACAGCCCAGAGCTGCCCACCTTCTCCCACTGCCCTTTATCTCCCCAGCCCCTCCCGTAGCTCCATGTGTTCCCACACGCCGGGCCCCAAGCACAGCCCAGGAGATCCCTTCTCTGGCAGGGGAAGGGCCATCCTGTCACGATTTCCCCTGATCCATTTGAAGTGGAATCTCCTCCTCTGAACGCTGGACTGTCAGCGGGTATCTGAACATAATTAAATCCTGCTGCTTCTTCAGATGTCCTTGGAAGTCGTATGCCTGACCTATTTCTGATGCATCTCTGTAGCTGTCCTCCAAACCTCCTCAGCCACACAGCAAACGAGCCCTGCCTTTGCCAGGGCACTGTCGCTGTTTGACGTTCTCTGTGGTTTAATGACCAAACAGTAAAAGCTATTGACACAGGCTGTGATTAATATACCCAGTGGGAAAAGCAAAGGGCAGCGCTGTGTGGTGGGCAGGAACCATGGCCAGGCAGGGCTGCACAGAGCTGGTCCCCGCCTGCCCACCTCTGCCTTGCTTGGTGTCAACACGCATCCCTGCACCCCATGCATCCCTTCATCTCATACATCCCTGCACTCCGTGCATCCCTGCACATCTCTGCAACTGTCAGCCTCTGCACCAGATGGGTGGGAGGCACAGAGGGGTACAGGGTGGGGTCCCGTGACAGTGCTTCACCCCTCTGTGTGCCCAGACAGGAGCAGGGGCCCTGCACTCGTTACATAAATGGGCTTTTGCTGTGCTCATCAATGTCATGAAGCCCCACCCTGATTACTGATATCACCGTTCCCATGGCAACAGAAGCGCTGCAAAAAAAAGAAAGAATGGAGATGAAGAAAGGCACAGGGAGGGGGAAGGGAAGGGAAGGGGCAGCCTGGAGAGGGGCTGCAGTGCCCAGAGGGCCCATACCACCCTAGGACAGCCCCTGTGGGTTGGGGTGGGCTGGTGGGATGCTCATCGGTGTGGGGACCACCACAGCAGTGCCCCCATGGGGACCTTAGCACTATCCCACTTCTCTTAGTCCCAACACAGCTTTACCCACCTCAAATACTCAGAAACCCAATATAATCTACTCCACCCGCTCTGCCTGTCTGTGGCTACATTCTGAGACGTTTTATCCATGTCCAGGATAGCTGAAAAAGCTTTTTTTCCTCAAGCCCGAGTCCCCAGATCCTCACATGATCCCAGGACCAGGGAATAACATGAAGAGACAGCAGAACAGCCAGAGCTGGGTCCTTTCAGCCATTAATTCCTGGGGTAACTGCAGGACAGACAGACAGACAAAAGCAGCCAGCAGAACCCCGCCAAAATGAAAGAGGGTTTTGCAGCTCAGCATCCCCTACCCAACTTCCCACACCCTCTTTTTGAAGAGCCTCAGTGGGGCTGGGAGCCCAGTATGGGGACTGCTGTCTGTGCCCCGCTCCATTGCCATCTGCCCAGGGCTGTCCTGTGCCATCATTCATGCTGTGGTTTTACAGAGGGGGAAGAAGCCACGGCAGAACCAAGGTGCCAATTACTCTTTCATTAACAGCCAATATATTTCTCTATCAGCCCTCTGCTTCTCTGTACAATGTTGATCATTTTGATGGAGCATTTGTTTTAATTTCCCAAATGAGGAAGCAATCTTGTAAATATTGTGCGGTAATTAAAATGGCTATTTATTGTGCAGCATTCTGCCTGCTGCCAGCACACACTCTGATTAGCATTCCCCTTCAACCAAGCCTCTGCTCCCACCCGTCCTCAGCTTCATGGAGCCCTGCACACAGAGACCTGTAGGCAAGCACCACCGTGTCCATCCATCTGTCCGTCCATCCATCTGTCTGTCCATCTGACTGCTTGCTGCTGAGACACAGCCAGAAGTTTCATGCCCTTTGAAATCCAAGCCAGCAGCAGCAAACAGCAACCTTTGTTTCTGGAAACCCATTCCTCAGGTTGAAGGTTGACAGTGGGATTATCCACTACAGGGACAAATTAGGAATGCAGTCTGGAATAGAGGGATGCAGTGATTTCTGCCATCCCATGCCACCCGCCCTATGGCCACCACTGCCATGGCCTGGGATGGGGTGTCACACAGACAGCTCTGCAGCCCAAATCTATGGCTAGACAAAGCCTAGGGAATTGCCAAATTTTCTCTGAGATGGTTCAAAAATCTTCCTCCTGTGTCTCCATGGTGACCAGAAACAAGGGCTGGCTGTGTGCTGGGGGGCAGTAGCTGTGCCCCTGGGAGCTCTGGGGACCAGGAATGGGCTGAGAGTACTGGGCAGTAGGACCCCCAGTACTGGGGTCATGCATGTGCAGGCTGAGGAGTTATGTGCCTGAACCTCATCACGTCAGCATAAGTGCAAATTAGTAGCTAAGGCTTTGCCTGGTGTGGTTTCTGTTTATTATTTCCTCTCTGCAAACAATCACAATGACAAAAGCTGAAAGAAAAAAAAAAGTATTACTTGAAAATAAAACTCTTTCTGAACCCTTCTTAAAAACCCTGCAAAATGAAAATCTTCCCAGCTCAAGCAATGCTGGGTAGAGAAACACCTCGGGGCCAGGGAGTGGGGCTGGAGGCAGCACGCAGGCAGGGAGAGGGGCTCAGGGGGGTGGGGGCTGTCGGTCCCACAGTGCTGCATTCATATGCGGAGGAGACCCCAGCCCCCGTTCCCCCCAGGAGGCTGCTACCGACTGCTCCCCAGGGAGCCCGAGTGGGCTGTGATGACAGAAAGTGAAAAGAAATTGAAGATCAATAGAATGAGAAGAAAAAGCAGAACTGGGGGTGGGAAGCAGAGTGGTAGCCACCCCCCAGCCCCGCTTCCTTCCATCTAGGACCTCTCGTGCCCTCACACAGGGTCCCAGGGCAGAGATCCCGGAACTCAGCTGGGGATGCCACTGCTGCTCCAAGCAGATACCCCCTCAGCTCCCGCCCAGCACCCCACACCCAGCTGTGGGCCCCCGCAGGGCTCTGTGCACAATGCTGAAGCTCGTTAGGGTTCTTTGCATGTACACTAATCAGCGGGGAGCCTGCTCTGGCATTTGTGCCCTGGTCCCCGCCTGCAGACCAAATAGTACAGCACAGGAGCACATTCCCCAGCCTCAGGCACCAAATGTGCACAGCAACAAAGGGCACCAACCCACCTCTGCCCTGGTCAGACCCGCGGTGAGAGCTCCCCCAACGCACACTGCAGACTCCCACTTCCTTTCCCATTGCCTCTCTCCCCATCTCCTACATACAGATGCCAGCTCACGTATGGTGCCAGCCCCACACATCATCACCCACCTCTGCCGCCCCCTGTGTCTCCAGGCTGGTGCCCACGCAGCCACCGCCATCCTCACCCGCCAGCATGGCCTGGCCTGACAGCCAGCATCCATGGGTGCTTCCCAGCTCCCAGGAGCTGAGTGCTGGCAGGGATGTGCCACCTGAGTGCCAGCAGCCACAGCTCCTGGCAGCACTCTACCTACTGCAGCAGTACAGGACAGAGGTGAGCACAGTCCTGCTGCTCCCGCAGCCTCATTCAGCAGCACAGGACATTGTTCTGCAGAAATCCACACATCCTGGGGCAGGAGGGTGCACACTCCTGTGCCATAGCACTCAGCCACAGGACAAAAGGTGAGCATGGTGCTCTCCTGCTGTGGGGCTCTCATTAAAGCCCTCCTCCCTCAGCAGATGCAGCTGTGTTGGCTGCAAGGAGGGAAGCCCTGTCCCAGGTGGACATAACAACCAAACCGACCTGGTTGGTCCTGACTCAAGGACAAAGGACAGCTGCTCCGACTCTGCTGCCAGCCTCCATCCGTGCTGCACAGCCTCGCTGCCATGTGTTGCTTTGCAGCATGGGCATTAGTGCTGGGGTCTCCTGCTCAGCTGCCCAGCTCCCCCAGTTCACTATCCCCATCCCTGCAGCTGTGGTAGTGCTGAGAGGTCTGAGAGGTGAGGAGGCACTGAGCCACATTAGCTGGCTCATTAATTCGCACATCTGCATGGAACAACTCAGCCCTACAGTGTGGTGCCAAATCCCAGCAGCTGTGCCCTGTGCAGCCACCAGCCACCAAAAAAATGTCATCAGCACAGGCAGAAATCATGGCTGCCAGCAGCTCCACACCACCACTGGGAAAATATTTGGTCCAAAAATACAGAGTGCTCCAGGACAGAGCAGCTCCTAGTGCTAGGATTTCAGAGAGGAAAAGGCCAATGCAAAAGATGAAAAGTTGTGCTTAACAGGAGAGCTGCAGTGCTGGGGAGCAGCTTAGGGACAGCCTGGGGACACCCTCCTGATGGGCACCAGGAGCTTCGCAGCCAGCATGCAGGGTTCTGGCTGTGCTGCAGATCCACGCACCATTAAACGCAGTGCAGAACCATGGCCAGGCCTGATGTGGAATTAATTGAATGGGAATGAGATGTATTTTATGTCCTTAAAGCACATTAAGTGCTTGGAAGTTAATTGGTATTTAATTAGCATAAATTAAGCTCTTTAATAATACTCGGGGAAAAACAACATCTATTACAGTCGCTTTATTAAAAGTCACCCTGACAAATCAAAAATGAGTGCGCCGAACGCATCAGCAGCAAAAAGGGGAAGGACACGAGGATGTGCACAGGTGCACTATGGAGCAGGGCTGCAGCACAGCTCCCGCGCAGCAGCAGCTGCAGCTATAACTGTGCTTCCTGCGGATGCCACGGGCCGTGTTTCCTCCCGAAAGAGGAAGGTGATCGCCCGCTCCCACCCCCCGGCGGCCGCAGCCGCGCTCCGGCTGAGCTGCGCCCCGAGCAGCGCGGAGGGCTCCCGGGGTGCGCGGTGCCCCCCAGCCGCAGCCCCGCAGCCCGGGGTGTCCTCCCGGTTGGAAGCAGCGCCTTCGCTCCCTGTTTGCTCCGGCGTTTTTTGCAGCGTTGCCATGACGACCGTCCCGGTGACATCTCCGCGCTGTTTGTCTCGTAGAAGGTTGCAACACTTTCCTTCCCGAGCGGGCAGCCGCTTCGCCCCGGTCACCTGAGCCGATACCGTTCCGGTGGGGCCTTTCCTCCCTCCAGCCTCACCCTTTTCGCAATAAAAAGCACGGCTCTGTGTACAAGCGTGTGCGCATGTGTGGGTCACTTCCTGGGCTGAAAATAGCGAGTGAGCTGAAAATAGTGAGATGCACTGGAAAGGACTCTGCCAGACCCACGGGGATGGCTGGGAGCTGGAAAGGGCTCCTTCCCCGTGCCAGGTGCTGCAGGGCCGTTTCTGCCCAACCCCATTGGTTTTCCTCCTCTGGTGCTGTGCCCCAGCCCACCCCGTGGGGTTTGCCCCACGATCCCCACAGAAATGCTCCTGTCTGTCCCCATTCCAAGTGTGTCACTGCATCCCCAGGACAACCCCTTCCCCTGGGCACCTCATTGCAGTGCTTGTAGGGGCTGGAACAGCAACAGACATTGATTGGAACCTCAGCCACTTCTGCTAACCCCCCCCTCCCAGACAATGCTGCCTTCCTCAGATGTGCTCAGAAACCTCCAGCCGTGTTTCAAAGTTTGCAAAATTCAGAACAACCAAAAGCTCTTCTGGGAGGGACTGCAGAAAGGCCGTGTGCTGGTGTCACTGCTGTGCAGAGCCTGCCAAGATGCAGGAGGGGTCACCAGCAGCACCTCCACCCCAACGGGCCATGATTATTTAGGGATGGGGATAGATCCCCAATGTGCAGATGTTGGCACTCCCCGTACCAGCTGCTATCTCAGAAATCATGTCTTTCTGCCAGCAGCCAGTGTGGGCTTCCCTCCCATTCCCATTTCCCTTTTTGTTCAGCATGCCGAGAAGCCTCCAAAAAGTGCATCCAGGCTCCTAGCATGCAGCTGCAGGGGCAGTTTTGTTGGCACAGACTGCAAAATAATGCAAACACTGCAGAACCTGCAGCCAGTGTCCGGCCATGTGCACCACAGCCACACACAGCACAGCCACACGCAGTGCAGCACAGCCACACACAGCACAGCCACACGCAGCGCAGTCAGGTTCCCTGCACGGCAAAGAGCCCCAGATGCATGCAAGGGAAAACTGAATGCTGCACAGTCTGTGGGGGGGACAGCAGAGACGCAGGAATGAGGACCACATACTGCATGAGTGGACTGAAAGCATTGGTGCCCCCAGCATGTTTGGAGCTGGGAAGCTCCCAGCATGTACACACTCCTTAAATAATAGTCATAAACAATATAGAAATCAATTGGTGCCAGCACTGGGGGGCTATGCCACATATTGCTTTACTCAGCTTTGTGCCAATCGTATAGGGGTAACAGCGGCTGCTGTTCTCAGCAACCAGTGGCTCTCACAGCCCCCAGGGGAGCAGAGGAGCCCAGGAGCAGCCTAACAGCAGTGGTACAGAGCTGCCGCCACAGCCACATGCTGCACCTGTGGCATGGAGCTGTGCAGCACCACAGATGCCAGGCACAGCCCTGCAGGACAGACGTGGTGCCCGGCTGGGTCATGGCAGTGCCGTCCCAGAGTGTCTCAGCAGTGTGCTCAGCAGGAGGTGCCAGAGTTGTGTTGTACAGCCTCACTTCAGGAACAGGCGGATTGCCCGGCCACCGATCACAAACCTTGCAGGAGGGAAAAGAAGTTCAGGGTCAGCATCTGCACTGTTGCGGTGTGCAAAGGGAGCACAGGGTGCGGTGGCTCAGCACCAGCCCCATGGGGAGATGCAGATGAAGCCAGATGACATGCCAGGCTTGGAAGCAGCACGAGGCTTAGCTGCCTCCTTTTTAGAGAGAAGAGGAAGAAGCAGAGGGGCTGTGGCTCTGATGCAGGGTGGGACGGGGAGCAGGGAGAGGGCAGCCTCACTGCAGCATCACGTACCTAATCAGTATGCTGGAGATCAGGCAGCCGATCAGAGGCCCGACCCAGTACACCCAGTGGTAGAGCCAGTAGTTGGCTATCACAGCTGGCCCAAAGGCTCGAGCAGGGTTCATGCAGGGTCCGGATATGGGACCCCTGAAAAAGGAACAAATGACATGAGCTGCTCCTTAGAGTGTGGAGCAGCTCCCACATCCTGCGTCCATTTGCAGGGATGTCCAGCGTGGTATGAAAGCTGCTGAGCCCATTTTGAGGCTCACCCAGTGCCCAGCCTTTAACTGTGCTGTGTGCACGTAGTGGAGCAGTGCAGGAGAGACAACAGCATTCACAGCTTAAAAAAACTGCAACAGATAAATATTTGCACATGAGGTTTGAGCGATGTTTAAATAAGAGCTTTGAATCCCGCTAGAGGGGGCACTGCCTTAACCAAACAATCCATTAACATTCAGAATTGTGTGTGCTGGTTATCTGGGTGCAGTGCCATAGGACGCAGGCTGCTCGCCCTTAGAGCCAGCCTCACAGCTGAGCCTGGCAGCGATTCCAGCAGCCATGAGGATACACACTGAGGAGCTGCCCTTGTTTGCTCAGGGCTTCCTACTGTCAATACTGCCGGGGTGGCTGCTCACTTTTATCAGCCCATAGCAGGTAATTGCAGAGGTTGGTGCGGCATGAGGTGTCCACGTGCTGAACTCAAGCCTCCGGCCTCCCTGACACATTTCTGGGGTGTGCACAGCAATTCCCACCTACCAGTGCCAGCAGACCAAGCTTCTGAACTGCCAGCATCCATGGATATGCTCAGAACCCATCAGTTGCCCTGCCCAGAAGGCTCTGAGTAGGGCTGCAAGGGGGTATATCCCATCCCATCCCATCCCATCCCATCCCATCCCATCCCATCCCAT